>RAHM01000491.1:245658-288029 GCA_003713295.1 Parotia lawesii | reverse complement strand
CCTGCAGCCCATGGTGACAGTGACCCACAGCTGCAGGCTGTAGTGACAGTGACCCACACCTGCAGCCCATGGTGACAGTGACCCACAGCTGCAGGCTGTAGTGACAATGACCCACACCTGCAGCCCATGGTGACAGTGACCCACAGCTGCAGGCTGTAGTGACAGTGACCCACACCTGCAGCCCCTGGTGACAGTGACCCACACCTGCACCTGATGCCATTGAGAGCAAAGATTGTGGCTAAAATCGCTGCAGGTGCTGCCGGGAGGCTGCGTCCTTCCAAAGACTGGAAAGTGATGTAACGATGTGATTGTGTCTAACTAATCCACCAGCACGGTGGCTTAAGAGCCTTGACACTACTTTGGTTAAAAGTGGATAAAGCAGAGGGGTATTTCGTGTGACTCCTGAACACAGTCGAAATACTGTCTCTTAAACACTTCAGAAAGGAAATGTGGTGCGATGATGATGATGATGATGATGGTGTCAGCAGGACTGTGGCTGGCAGGACTGCCAACAGAGCAAACCGAGCAAGGTTAGGGTACTTAAAACGTCTTTAATTAATTCAGATGATGCTTGGCTGCCTGAGGGGTCCTCGAGCAGAGCTGGCTCAGGTTCAGTCGATAAGGGCTGGGCAGCGCTGATTCCCGAATGGATGAATCACTGGATTTCGCTGCAGTTCAGCTCTTCCTCAGCCGAAGGAGAGATTTCTGCCTCTCTCCCGGCCCGGGCTGTCGGGGCACAGCTCCTGCCTTCGCAGGCCGGGCAGCAGTGAGGCAGGCGAGAACCTCGGGCACAGCCTTTAACGCTGACACCAAGGATGAGCGCCAGCAAGGGGCACAAAAAGGGGAGAAGCAGCAAACACTGACAAGCCGGCGGGTGGGTGTTGGTTCATCGGTTGTCAGCGTTAAATGGGGTGGAGGGGGATCAGTCAGGCGGATGCAGCCTGAGCCTGTCCGCACCCACCCTGCCCGGCGTCGAACCCTGCGGGGAAGGGTGACACCTCTCCCAAGGCTCTGCTGAAAGCTCCGGGATTTCCCTGGAGCCGGGCCTGTGCTGACAGAGATCCTTTAATCGCCCGTCGGAGGGCAGGGGAGGAGCTGCGGCCGTCGGGGTGACTCAGGGAGCGGGGACAGGCGGCCAAGCCAGCCTGTGACACCGCTGCCGTGGAGGGGTAGGAGCATGAAACAGCAGACCGGAGTGTTCAGAGGGCGCTTTAATTTGAGGAGCACCTTAATTAATGAGATTCTGATTGACAAAGGAAACGTGGAGGAACTCGAAATCAAAGAAACTCGACTGATGACTTAAGCAGTGGGGTTTCCCTCCTCCCTTCTGCTGAAGGACATGCTTTGTTACAGAAATCCCAGAACTCGTCATGTCTGTTTGCCAAACCAGAGGGGAAACTTGGGCAGGGTTTTGGTTTCGGCCCCGACAGAGCTTTCACCCAGGCTCTGTCTTATCTGGAGCTTCCTAATAAGTCAAAGCCCAAGAAATTACTCCCCTGGAGTCCTGTCTGGTAGGAGGGAGGTCAGAGTGAGAAAAGGTTAATGGAAGATGTGGTTTTCACCATCAGTGGATGAGGGATGATTTCTCGAAGTGGGAGCTTAAGGAGAGTGGGGAGGATGGAGGGTAAAGTGATTTAATGTAGACAGAGGGAAGAGAGAGCTGGAGCTAATGCAACATCCAATCAAAAAGAAAATAGTATCAATACCCCAGGAAATCTGCAGAACCTACAGGAGTCCAATACACAGTTCTGTGTATTGGCTTTCTCGTCTTTGAGCTTAGGGAGAAGGGAGCAAAGTCAATGTCAAATCAGACAGTGAGGGATAAATGATCCCGTGATTTTCCTGCAGCCAAATTTCTGGTGCAGAATCTTGGGGGGAAAAAAAATGGAATCTACAAAAAGATAAGGAAGGTGTCCAAAAGTAACACAGAGACAGAGGGGAAATGAATCCATTGCCAGACCCAGGGCCAGTTCCACACCAGGCTGTGATCGGGATGTGAACAATTTTAGGACCACAGCGGTCTGGGAGAGAAATCAGCCCCCTGCCTTGTGTTCCTCAATTGTCCCTCTTTTCGTGTAAAGAACCACAGGTAACTCTGTCAGGAAACTGAAACAAGGAAGAAAAGCAAGAAGCAATTAAAATTCCACTTCAGAAAGCCTTGAACAAATTCCGGACTTATTATACCAAGAGCTCTTCAAACTCTTACCTCATTCCTTGCCACTCCTGGTGTTTGCTGCTTGGATTTTTAATCTTCTTCCTGGAAGAGAAACAGAATTGAGTTGTTTGATACTGGCCTGACATGAAAAGGAAAAAAAATTCTTACAGGAAACCCATATTGGTCTGGTCAGCTGCAAACCCTCCCACTGCAAACTCTGCTGTGGTGGCTCTGCTGATGCGTTGGGATGATCTGGACCCTCATGGGCCAGCTGGGGCCTCTTCGAGGTAGATGAGAAATTATTTAGATGTGTAAAGAGGCATCTCCAATTCAGAAAGGCATTTTGGTCCCAATTTCCAGTCCTACCCTGCCCTCTGGCAGTGGGAAGCCATTCCCTGTGTCCTGGCCCTCCAGCCCTTGTCCCCAGTCCCTCTCCAGCTCTCCTGGAGCCCCTTCAGGCCCTGGAAGGCGTCATAGCTAAAGGTACAGGTACAGAAGTTTAAGGAAGTTATGTCACCCCAGGGAAGAGATTTGAGTTTTAACTGGGAAATTGGAGCTGCCACGCTTGGCATTTCCACGTGGCAGCACAGGGAAGAGTTTGCAGGCACAGGAGTGTCAGTCAGCATTGATATCCAGCAAAAAATGGGAAATACTTGTGTTTGTCTAGCAGTTAATACAGAGGTGCCCCAGCAGGGTCTGGGTCCCCCCTGGATTCTCTGCAGGGTCTTGTCCCCACCCCCAGCACAGCAGCAAACAGGACTCCAGGCCAGGACACAGGGAATGGCTTCCCAGTGCCAGAGGGCAGGGCTGGATGGGATATTGGGCAGGAATTGTTCCCTGGGAGGGTGGGCAGGCCCTGGCACAGGGTGCCCAGAGCAGCTGTGGCTGCCCCTGGATCCCTGGCAGTGCCCAAGGCCAGGCTGGACATTGGGGCTTGGAGCAGCCTGGGATAGTGGGAGGTGTCCTGCACTGGATGGGCTTTAAGGTCCCTTCCAACCCAAGCCAGCCTGGGATTCTGTGATTTCATGAGGCTCAGGTGACACAGTTTGTGCCTGCCAAAAGGAGAAGTCACAAAGAGATCAGGAAGGAAAAATACAACTCCTCCCTCCCTGGGTTTGCACGTTCTGTGCTCTGACCTAGAGCAGGATTTAGGGTTTGCCGGTGAATTCAGAGCTGGGCCAGGCTTTCCAGAGCCTTTGGGCCCGTTGTGTGTGTGCATTTCACCACACTGTGAGGCTTAAAGTAAAAAAAAAAATTGGGTTTAGTGATTCATTTACAGTAAATCTGTGATGAAATCGAGTCTGCTGGAGACAGAGGAAGTGCAGTCAGGCAGTGCCTGATCAGAGCAGTTTCTATGAGCAGAGTAAACAGAGATCTACTTATGTGGAGACATAAACACCCCATATCTGCCAGGAATGAACTTGTCTGCCCGATCAGCTTTTCTAAGAAAAGGCTTGTCTTGATGTCTCAAATTAATCCTTAATTTTGGGTGTCTGGGCACGATACTGAGAGTGGTAAATAGTCATAACAAAAAGATCACAGTGGCAAAAAAAAATCAGTTCCTCAAGTAGTGACATTTAGGTAGAATCACAGAATTACAGAAGGGTTTGGGCTGGGAGGGACCTTAAAGCCCATCCAGTGCCACCCCTGCCATGTCAGGGACACCTTCCACTGTCCCAGGCTGCTCCAAGCCCCAATGTCCAACCTGGCCTTGGGCACTGCCAGGGATCCAGGGGCAGCCCCAGCTGCTCTGGGCACCCTGTGCCAGGGCCTGCCCACCCTCCCAGGGAGCAATTCCTTCCCAATATCCCATCTAACCCTGTGCTCCTGCAGTTCAAGGCCACTGTCCCTTGTCCTGTCACCTTCTGCCCATATAAAGTCTCTCTCCCTCCTTTTTTAGCCTCTTTAGGCCCAGCAAGGGGCTCTGAGCTCTCCCTGGATCCTTCTCGTCTCCAGGTGAACATTCCAGGCTCTCCCAGCCCGGCTCCAGAGGGGCTCCAGCCCTGGAGCAGCTCCGTGGCTCCTCTGGATGAGCATCCCTCGTGGATGCAGTTTTGGGTGGGGGAGTTTTCCAGGGGATGTGTAGGAGATGAAAACAGATCAGTTTAAGGAACACACCCGAAGGCACCTTCTCTGATTGAACATCGGTGCTGGTAACAGAAAATTCACACTCCCAGTGCCCCCCCAGCAGCACCAGCATCACCCCAAACCCTGTCCCCAAGGGCCACATCCAGACTCCTCCTGAGCGCTCCCAGAGACAGCGACTCCACCACTCCCTGGGCAGCTCATTCCAAGGCCTCACCACTCTGGGAGGGAAAAATTGTTCCCAATCTCCAACCTGAGCCTCCCCTGTGAGAAAGTGAGGGATGAGGGAAAGTGGCCACAGCAGCAAAGTGAAGGAGCTCCCAGAAGGCCACCAAGGGCCTTGCAAAAAACCCCAAACCCAAAAAAGGGCATTTTGCTGGGAAGGAGTGAAAAGAAATTGACTGTGACTCAGTGAAGGAACTCGGCAGAAGTGAGAGGAGGTGAACACTGCTGCTTTTATAAACAAGTCCAGACGTAGCGAGGGAGGCAGGCAGGGGAAGGAAGACTTTTCCAGGGGAAAGAGGAGCCAGCCCAGAGCTGCAGGGATGTGTCAGCCCCGGCTGGGGCCGGGAACCTGGGCTGTGAGGAGGGGAGCTGGGGTTGGATCCCTTCTGTACATTTACAACCTTAGCGCCAACACAGGCTAAAAGCCACTATAAATGTATAAATAAGGAGCCCAAACTGCCACCGAGCTCCAGATCGTTCAGCTTTCCGGGTATGGAATTTCCTGGCTGTTTTAGCTCCGGGGATGCAGTGGAATCACTTTTGCAGACACTTCAATGGCTCTGATTTTTGGTTTGCTCTTACCAGGTCAGCAGCTGGAGCTCAAAGCCTCAGGTACCAACACAGGTGTGCCAGGAACCCCCTCAGCTTTCCCAAAAAATGCGTGGATGGAAAGAAATCCACCACTGAAGGAAGGGAAATAAAGCTCCCAAGAGCTGCCACTGACACCTTTCTGCAGAGAAAATGCTTTGCTTTTGCTGCCTCAGGGAAAAGGCATCACCAGGGCAACAGGGCTGGGTTTGGTACTAATGATGGGATTTCTGGGATCTATCCCAGAAACTGCAGGAAAGAGAACACTAAACATAATAATAATAATAATAATAATAATAATAATAATAATAATAGAACTAATTTAAAAATACAGGATTTTCCAAGTGTCTCCGAGAGAAAATCATGCTGCAGCCCAAGTTTCTTTGGTTCCCTGCCACATTAACCACATCATGAGTTGCTTTTATTGAGGTCTAATTGCTAATCACAGGAATTTTGCACTTAACTGTTGTGCTGGGATGGTTCAACATCACTGAATAAACACCCATAGGCTGTGCCTCTCTCTATTAAATCAGGATTTCCTGGTGTTCCAGTTGTTTCCTGTGCAAAGGAAAGAAGAAAACCAAAAGAAGTCAGCAGCTGCTGTCCAGTGATCTCCAGATCTTTTGGATTCAGTTGTAAAACCAAACCACAAATTTTTCAAGTTTGCCAAAACATTTTCCAAGAAGCCAAATTAACTGATTTGTCCTGGCTGCCCACAATGTCACGTGGGGTTTTAGGGGAATGTTAATTACAGTACAATGAGGGCTTTAAGGGTTGAGTGGTTTTTGTGATGGGAAAACAAGACAGGAATTATCACCTGTGATGAAAACTAGAATTTCCTAAGGCCACCACTGCTCTCAGGTAAGTCCTGCTACAAAAACTGCAGGTAATTTTGCTTAAATTCCTAGAAATTTATTTAAAATAGTCCATGATCAATCACTGCAGCAAGTCTTAGGGGAAATTCAGATTATCTGGCACAGGCAGCAATGGCAAATAATTCTCTTTGCCCAAAAGTGGCACTTTCGATGCTTTGGGATTCCTAAAGCACATCCCTGCCCTTCTTCCTTAGTTGCTGCTGAGAGGGAAATCTGGGGGAAGGGAAGGTGGGAATTTAGGGAATGGAATTGCAGTATCAGAGAATTTTCATTTTATTCAGGTATCAACCTAAGAAGCCCTGAGTGCCACAAGCCCATCTGTCAGGAACTTTCCAGGCTTCAGAGAACCATGGGATGGTTTGGGCTGGAGGGACCTCAAAGCCCATCCAGCCCCACCCCTGCCATGGCAGGGACACCTTCCACTGTCCCAGGCTGCTCCGAGCCCCAATGTCCAACCTGGCCTTGGGCACTGCCAGGGATGGAAAGCTTCCAACAGCTCCTCTGGGCACCCTGGGCTTTTCACTCACAGGGAAGAAGCGTTCCCAGGTGTTCCAGGGAAGCTCCTGTGTCCCGTTTGTGCCCCCAGCCCTGGCACTGGGCACCCTGGAAGAGCCTGGCCCTGTCCCTTTGCCCCTCCCTGCAGTGTCCCTGGGCATGGATGGGATCCTGGAGCCTTCCCGCAGTCCCAGCTGTCCCAGGAGATGCTCCCACCCTCTCACCCCCCTGTGCCATTCCCTGCTGGCTCCGGGGTGTCCAAGGCTCCTGCTCTGGACACGGAGCTCCAGGTGTGGCCCTGCAGAGCTGAGTGAGGGGCAGCATCGAAGGGAAGCTGAATGTGGAATGTGCCCCAGAGTTCCCTACATTCCCCGTTTCCATGGAATTACCCATCCCCAGGGGCCTCTGATTTCGTCTTCGGGGGAATCAGCCCCAGCACAGACCCGGAACCGTGAGAGGGGTCAGGGCAGAGGCACCCACCACAGCTCCTCTGCCTCCCCCCTTCCAGAGGACACCGAATTCCCAGCAATTCCATCCCTGTCATCCACACCCACAGCAGCACAAAACTCTCACAAACGCACCAGGCACAGGCACAGACCCTGCTCGATTCCCCTTCTGCAACGCCTCCCTACAAAAGCACCCAAATCCCACACGGATTCACCACCCAGGGAGCTCCCTGCTACAATTTTCTCTGTTTCTCACCTGGGTTTCACCCTCAAGGATATGGGTCTGAAACAAGAATAAAAACAAATAACAAAGAAATAAAACCTAATCAATTCTAAATAAATAAACCTTAATAATATATGAAACAAAACCTAATCAATTGTAGAAAAACAAATAAAACCTAATAATAAATAAATAAAACCTAACAAAGAAATAAATAAACCCTAATCAATTCTAAATAAATAAAAGCTAATAATAAATAAAACCTAATCTATTCTAAATAAATAAATCAATCCTAAAAATAAGTAAACAAGCCCTAATCAATTCTAAAAAAATAAACAAGTAAAACCTAATAATAAATAAATACTAATCAATTACAAAGAAATAAATAACCCCCCAAATAATAAATCCCAATCAATTCTAAATAAATAAATCCTAATAATAAAGCCTAATCAGTTCTAAATACATAAAACCTAATAATAAATAAAACCTAATAAATTATAAATGAACAAAACCTAATCAAAAATAAAATCGAACCAATTATAAATAAATCCTAATAATAAATAAATAAGACCAAATCAAATATAAATAAATAAACAAGTAAACCCTAACAAAAGCAAAGCCTAATCACAGAATCCATTCCAAAGGCAGAAGTCGTGGGAAAGTCACAGCACGTGGGACCAAACATGGAAAATCATCCCCAGATGTTGGAGGCCTTTCAGCTCCCAGGCCCGTGGCACGAAACTTCTGCCTCATCGCCCTCCCCCTCCCCGGGGCTGGAAGCTGATCCTGGATTTATCCCACAATACCCACACGGATTGAGCGTTCCTGGTGTCAGAAACCCCCAGTCGGAGGAATTTCCCTGTTCTCCACACGGAGAAATCCAGCTCTACCCAGGGCACTGGAAAGGATTCCATCGTTAACAGCACGAATCCAGTGAAGAGATCACAGAACTACGGAATCATTCCGGCTGGGAAAGAGCTCCAAGCTCATCTTGTAGGGAATGTTCTGAACAAGGAAAAGGAAACCGCCCCAAGGGCCACATTCCTCAGAAAGACCTTGGAACAGAACAAACCCATTTCAACAAATCCTCTGTGATGAACAGTTCTGTGAACTGTAAAATTTCGGTCAAATCCTTTTTCCAGTGTTTCTGGATACATCTGAAAAATCAGAGTGAGGCTGACTTGGGAATTTAGGAACTTAATTTTCCGGTTTAAATATGAGTTATTAAAATATTAATTAAATATTATTATTAAAAATATTCATATTAGATATTTAAATACCCATTGAATCAAGGAGTTTTTCCATCTCACAGTTCTGGTTTTGCTCCTTCTGGCCACATTGGAAAGAGCTGGCACAAGATTTTCTATAAGCCCACTTAGAGCATAAAATATAATAATAATAATAACAATAAATATTCCTTCATTAGCATCTATGTGGTTCTGCATTCCAGAGGAAAATGTAGATTGCCTGGGAATTATCCTGCCCCTTTCAGAAACATTCACTGGGTGCTTTGCTTCAAACCCTGCAGTGAAATCGTCCCCATGAATTAACTTTTGTCCAAATCATGCCCCCCTCCCAAGACAGCCTTCATTCAATTTACAGGTGATATAATTCATATGTGATACTCCATGATATCCTTCACGCTGGGTTTTTCAGGAAGGACAACAATTCCTGGAAACTTCCCAAATATCCACAGGGCAGCTTCCATGCCACTACACCAAAAACACACAGAACCAAGAAGGGAAAAGAAGCAAATGTGCAAAATTTATTATGTTCTTCAATGAACACAGGGACAGTACATTTATAAAATTATGTAACATCTTCAAAATTATAAAAAAAAAGATATATAAACACCAAGAGTTCCTTGTTAGAACAAACAACAAGAGCCCATGGGATGCTCAAACCCAGCTGACTCCAAAGCAGTTTCTTCATAAAAAAATAAGGTACTTTAAAAAAATGACTCCGGAAGACAGTGGAGTCAGTATGGAAAATAAGGAATATGGAAACTGAAATGTTACTGCAGCACATTGTGACCACTTGTCCAAAGAAAAGCCTGTTGGCAAGACAGGACTAAGCTGGGAAAGCTCTGAGTGCCAAGCTCATCCCTCTGCTAAAGGCATTTCCTAAATTCCACCTGAGTCCTGCTAATTCCAGGAAGAGTTTGGAGAGACCTTAAAGCTCATCCATTCCACCCTTGCCAGGGACAGGGACACCTTCCACTGTCCCAGGCTGCTCCAAGCCCCAATGTCCAACCTGGCCTTGGACATTCCAGGGATGGGGAGCGAGACACAGAACGAGCACTGGGAGCATCCCCAGCCACATCCATGAGGAATGCCACAAGGAATCCTGTGAGGAATCCCATGAGGACTCCGAGCCTCCTCACTGCTGCTCCTCTCGCTCCCTTGGCACCTTTAGCTCTGGACCTGCTGAGCCAGGCACTGCCCAGGGGCTGAAGTGTGACAATTCCACAGGATTGTGTCCAGCATGGATTTCCTTTGGCTGTGTAAACACTGTGGGAGTAACTCCACACAAAGCTCGGGAAGGAAGCAGCTCTCCTGGAACAGGAAGGTTTTGCTCAGCTCATCGGCTTCAAGTAGAGCAAGTGCCCAAAGCTGCTCCTGGTGCAGAAGGGCAGCCCTGGGTGGGGTGGGGACACCGGGGCCATTCCCACCCCAGGGGTCAGGAGCTGCCCCTGGCAAGGGCAGCTCTGGAAACCCAAACACAGCAATCCCAAAGGTCACAGTGTCCCCTCAGGATCCCAAAGGTCACAGTGTCCCCTCAGGATCCCAAAGGTCACAGTGTCCCCCTCAGGCTGGGACTGGCATCATAAAGAGGATTGAAGTGTTTGTGAAGTTGCCAGTCCCACAGATGAGTTTTGTTTTCCCAAAGTTACACGATTTCCTTTTCCAGTGTTTCTTTGGATCCTTTGCTCCCGGAAGTGTTGTCGTCGTTGGAATAATTCCCTGAGTCTCGACTGCTCTGTTTGGAATGGTTGTAGTCTGTAAAATCAATTTGATTTCCCTCTTCTGTGATCATGGATTCAATCACACAGCAACTTTCCACTGGTTCCTCTGCAGTGGACAGGTAAGGGCTGCTGAAAAGTTGTGCTCCAAACCCCTGAGGAGAGAAGCAGAAGGGGAAGAGATGAACATTCATAAATAATAATGATATACTGATTTAAGTAATTAAATACTAATTCTGCTTAACACCGCAGTCACACAGATCTGATTTATCAGATTCTTCCCTGGGAGGGTGGGCAGGCCCTGGCACAGGGTGCCCAGAGCAGCTGTGGCTGCCCCTGGATCCCTGGCAGTGCCCAAGGCCAGGTTGGANTGGCACACAAAGCACCCTGAGGGGGGCAGGTTGTGATTTCTCTTGTGAGCCCTGAAGAACCTTCTAGAAAGGCTCTGGCTGCTCCCCTGTCCTCCCCTTTTATTCCCTTTGTCCCATCTGAAGCTCCATGGAGTCCCAGCACCTTTGTCCCCAGAGGGGAAGGTCTGACAGGAGCATCCAGGTGACCTTTGCATCCTTCCYTGGTCTCCTCTGCTGCCCATGGGCAGCTTGATCCCCACATGCATTTTTTTCCTTTTYCCACCCTCCTCTTTCCTGCCTCTCCCTCCCCTTTCCCAGACAGGGTGGGGAGGTTTTAGGTGAAGAAATCCGTCGAGRGGATGGACAAACCTGAGGGATTAAGGAAGGACACACAAGTGGYGCAGGCATGTGGTCACGCCTCCCCAGACTAATCCTCTGCCGGGACTGGACACGCTGTCCTTTTACTCAAACCCTCTGGATGCATTTTCCCTCTCTGAATCAACCTCTTTTGGAATGTTTGCACCTCCAGTGTCCTGTGGCACRAAGGTCCCACAGCTTAGCAGAGTGTGGAGGGAGAAGGGGATAATGTGAATCAGGAGATTCAGGATTTGGATCCAGCTTCCAGGCCACTGTGGTGAGGAGATGAAAGGAGGAGTGAGACTGGAAACCAGGAGTGCTGCTGTGGGAATTCAGCCCTGTCAGAGCTGTGAGCTGTCCCTGCCCACTGGAGCTGTGGCAATCAGTGACCTCTGGCAGGGCCCTGCTCTCCTGCCAAACCCGGGGCCTGGTGCTGCAACTGCTGCTCTGCCTCCCTCTGCTTTGGGAGGACAGGACTGGGCAGGAAAATGGGGATTCAGCAGGRCTGCCTCTCCCAGTTGCCATTCCCTGGAAACCCCAGGCTCTGGAGGGGKTGGTTGTGACAAGTGGCAGGTGGGACGTGCCGCCTGTGACCATTGCACCCCTGGGCTGCAGGTTCTTGGAACTGCTTCCCATTGCAATCCCAAATAAAACCTGAGGTCTGCCTGAGGCCAAACCACGAACCTTTGGCTCTCTGGTACCACCTGCAGCCTCGCTCACCTGTCTCTGGAGTCTCGTGTGGAAGTGGAGAGAACCTGGAATCACAGAATGGTTTAGGTTGGAAAAGACCTGTAAGATCATGGAGTCCAGCCTGTAACAGAGCACTGCTAAATCCGCCACAAAGCCAGATTCCAAAGTGCCACATCTACATGGCTCTGAAATCCCTCCAGGGATCCCTCCCTGGGCAGCCCCTGCCAAGGCCTGACCTCCCTTTCCATGAGGAAATTCCTGCTGGTGTCCAACCTGAGCCTCCCCTGGCCCAGCCTGAGGCCGTTCCCTCTCCTCCTGTCCCTGTTCCCTGGGACAGATCCCAGCTCCCACCTCCCACCTGCACTCACAGGATCCAACACTAAAGGGAGACTCCATTTTATCTCAACCCTTTTCCTGCCCCCACAGTTGTCAATCACCATGGAATTGCAACATTTCATGGATTAGAGCCTGAAGAGGCCACACAAGGACTAAAGGAAATTCCAGGTTTAGAGGTGTCAAGACACACCTGAGTGTTGCCCTGCTCATTCTAGAACAGGGTCCCTCCTAAGCACCACCTGTGCCAAGCTGGAAACTGGACAAAGGTCTGGAGAGCACTGTCAGAACCTCTAAAATGACCCCTGGCTGACCCACAAGACCACAGGATGATAGGTAAACATTTTCCCATGATATTTGAAGTTAATTTTCCTAAAAAGAAGCTGTTTAATGACTGGGAAGTCAGAGCTCACCTCGATGTTCAGGGGGGGCTGGCAGGAGGGGAAGAACACGTATTTGATTTTGCTGTAGGCTTGGTAGAGCACAAAAACAAGAGGGGTGGCCACCAGCAGGACAAGCAGCAGGGCACCCACGAAAATTCCAAAAATGATCAGAGGTAAAGATGTACCTAAAATTGGGAATAAAAACCACTCAGTCAAGGTATTCAGAACCAGCAGAGATTAAAGCACAGCCCCAAATGTGCTGCAGAATTTATCAAATAATTCAGCATTTCCCCATCACCCAGCCATGGGCACCAGGAAAACTGATGCTGAGATCAGCATTGTCTGAGATCATTTTGCTGAAAGAAGCCACAAAATTCTTCCCAATACAAGAACACAGAACCACCAAGGTGGGAGGGGACCTCCAAGATGATCCAGTCCCACCATCACCCCAGCACCACCAGCTGGGAGTGCTCACCTGGAGAAGGATCCAGGGAGAACTCAGAGCCCCTTGCAGGGCCTAAAGGGGCTCCAGGAGAGCTGGAGAGGGACTGGGGACAAGGGCTGGAGGGCCAGGACCCAGGGAATGGCTTCCCACTGCCAGAGGGCAGGGCTGGATGGGATATTGGGAAGGAATTGTTCCCTGGGAGGGTGGGCAGGCCCTGGCACAGGGTGCCCAGAGCAGCTGTGGCTGCCCCTGGATCCCTGGCAGTGCCCAAGGCCAGGCTGGACACTGGGGCTTGGAGCAGCCTGGGACAGTGGGAGGTGTCCCTGCCCATGGCAGGGGTGAGAATTAAATGATCTTTAAGGTCCTTCCCACCCAAACCATTCCATGATTCCATGAATATCTCAACAAACTGAAGGGAGGTTGGTGATGCTAAGACTACCAGACACCAGCAGTCACTTTCCAAGCAATCTAAAGGAGATAATCAGGTCTTATTTTATGATCAAAGAATGGAAGATTTTCACTTTGGGGTATAAAAACATGGGAAAGACAGGGCATGGTCTGTCTTGAAGGCACTGCTGGGGGTTTAAAGAGATTCATTGAAATAGCAGGATAAGGGGAAGAGAAAACCTAGTAAAATAGATTAAAATATTTATCTTATTCAGGTAAAAAGTAGCATTTGGTTGCTTTTAGGCTTGATATGACCCAGCAGTGAGAACCACAATATAAATGGATCCTAAATGTGAGCCAGGCATTGCTGTTATCACATTTTCTTAGCTTTAAGGCAGTTTGGAGAGTCAGAAATTTTCTTAGTGTTAATAAATTTTATGTGGCCAATTACCTTCGCCACAGACCTTGTTCTTCTGTTCTGTGAGTGCAACCCACCCACTCTCACTTCCAGCAAGGTGAGCTTTCAGCCCTAACAAATCTGATTTATCTCCTCACTCTTCAGCACAGGAGATTCCCAGAAGGATTAAGACAGTTTCAAGGATAAAATATCCCTGAAAACGTGGCGTTTAAGGATTCCCTGCTCCCTCCCAAGATAAAGGACTGGGAAGTGAAGCTCCCTGCCCAGCGAGGCGCTCCCAGCGCTGCCGGGAGCTCTGAGCTGTGGGATCTCCAGGGAAGGGGCAACACCTGCACTTCCAGAGGGGGAACAATTGCTGGGCTCTGCCCACCTGCAGGGGTCTGGATGCATTCCCGCTGGCTGTAGGCACTGCTTTTGTTGTAAGGCTCTGAGAAGGCCTGGACTTGGACGCAGTACAGCGTGGAGGGGGAGAGGCCAGGGACTGTGGCTATGGTCTGTTTCACCTCCTTCTGCTTCACCTCCTCCTGGGAAAAGGGAAAAAGGAGGGATGAGATCACGTGGGCAGCACAGGAATCTCCCAAACAGGTGAGAATTGCAGCCTCTGATGTTGCATTTCCACAGTAACTCTGTGAAATGTCAGACACTGCTGCAAGCCCAGAATCATCAGGGCTGGAGAGACTTCCGAGCTCATCCAGTCCCACCATCACCACCCCCATGGTCACATCCAGATGCCGCTGGAACAATTCCAGAGCCTCCACCACCTCCCTGGGCACTCAGATTAAATTCAATAAATAAACCACCCCATCAGCTCCTAAGCAAAATTCAGGAAACACTTCCTGGGCAAGAACCAAGTGCTTCCCCCATTCTGAAATGCCACAATTCCAAGTTTCCAGGAAACTCCTTCCTGTTGCAGTTTGTTTCCTTCTCTTCTTCCCCCCTTTTACCAATTACTGTGAAATATTTTACCCTAAGAAGTATTTAAAGAACATGGAAAGATCCATTAAAGTGTGAGCTAACAGCATGCAGGGCTCCAGTGTTTGATGAGCTTTTTCCACCACATTGCACACAGCCACATCCATGGAAACTGGGACTTTATCACTGGGAGACAAAAATCAGACTTCTAAAAGAGTTACATTAAAATCTCAACCAATTAAAAGGGTGATAAAAGTCACAGTGATCAGCTTTTGATAGAATCTTTCATTAAAAAACCCAATAAATGGACTTTTTGTGAGACTGATACACCATGAATGTGCTTCTTTTGGAAAGGAGCTCCTCAGGGAGAGCTGAAACTTGGGATTTAAGTCAGAACCAATTTTGTATTGTATTTAATTAGTTCATACCTCCTCATTTGAGGCGTTCTTCCAGTACAGGATCCTGTAGGACAAGTCATAACAGTCATTCATGACTTCATTCTCAGCTCCTCCTGGAGGAGAAATAATGATGTGGAGCAAAGTGTCACTGAGGTCCAGCCTTACACCAGGAGGGCCAATTCCATCTGAAAACAAGAAAAAGAAAATTAAAATCCAACTGGAAAAATACAACTAAAAATATTGCATCAAATACTGTCAGTGAAATCCATGATAGATTTTAAGAAACATACTGTTAAAAGTCAAATTTCATCATTTTATTCAGAATATCAAGTCCTGAGAAATATTTCAATTATTTTCACTGTTATCTCATAAAAGAATTATTTAATTATCAAGAGTTTTGACAGGATAGATGATTCATGGAATAACTATTGATTCCAACCTCAGGAAGTGGAATATGACCCCACATAACACAGCAACATTTCTTGATGCTTATGAAGGATAATTTCACAAAGTAAAACATTTTAGTAAAGTGATATTTCTCGCAAGAACAAAAAAGTGCAAAGCTAAAAACTACAAACTAAGAGATAAAAACTAAAAACTGGTATAATTTCCCTCTGGAGACAGTTACAGATTTTTGACTTAATGTCATTACCATTGAAAAGTGATTTTTCCTGGGCTCTCCAGGGTTCTGTGTCCATGTGACAGAGTCAGCAGGGGCTGGAGCCCCAGGAGCGGCTGAGGGAGCTGGGAAAGGGGCTCAGCCTGGAGAAAAGGAGGCTCAGGGGGGACCTTGTGGCTCTGCACAACTCCCTGACAGGAGGGGGCAGCCGGGGGGGGTCGGGCTCTGCTCCCAGGGAACAGGGACAGGAGGAGAGGGAACGGCCTCAGGCTGGGCCAGGGGAGGCTCAGGTTGGACACCAGCAGGAATTTCCTCATGGAAAGGGAGGTCAGGCCTTGGAAAGAGCTGCCCAGGGAGGTTTGGAGTGCCCATCCCTGGAGGTGTCCCAGGAAGGCCTGGACGTGGCACTCAGTGCTCTGGGCTGGGGACAAGGTGGGCATCGGGCACAGCTGGGACTGGATGGGCTGGGAGGGCTTTTCCAGCCTCAGGGATCTTGGGATTCTGGGATTCTGTTTGGGTGGGAAGAGATCAAAGCCCATCCATGGGCAGGGACACCTCCCACTGTCCCAGGCTGCTCCAAGCCCCAATGTCCAGCCTGGCCTTGGACACTGCCAGGGATCCAGGGGTAGCCACAGCTGCTCTGGGCACCCTGTGCCAGGGCCTGCCCACCCTCCCAGGGAACAATTCCTGCCCAATATCCCATCCAGCCCTGCCCTCTGGCACTGGGAAGCCATTCCCTGTGTCCTGTCCCTCCAGCCCTTGTGAAATCCTCTCTCCAGTCTCTTGGCAGCTCACAAAGACATTTGGCACAAGTTTGCTGAGCAATGAACATTTAAGGAAACAATTTCCTTACTTGTTTTCAGAGGATCTACTTTGACTTCTCTGGACAAACAGGATTTGTTGTGTCCCTCCCTGGCCTGCACTCGCAGATAATAAAATCCAGTGCTGGTGATGATGGAGGAGAAGTTGCACCGGGTGCTGCTGATGTTCTCACACCCAGGGACACTGAGCCACTTGTCTGAGTAATCATCATTGAGCTCCTTCATGTATCCCCTGCAGGAGAGAATTGAAGAGTTTTGATGTGAGGTCCTTGAACATCTAAAGAAAATCATGTTTGTTTGTGCTACACTTGGTTCAGTTTTGGGGAAAAAAAATGCCTCTATTAATAAAAAAAAAATCATTTTAATATGAGACATTTCTGAGTGGAACAATGGAGATAAAAGGGCCAAGAAATACAAATCAGGGCTTTAACCAAGCCTCAGCAGAGAAAATTAAATGTGGGGCAGACAAGTTCTGAAAATTCAAATTAAAAGTTCTCACGTAGCTCTGTGCAGTCCAATATTTTCCTGCCATGCCAAAAGAAATCCCAAGGAATGCCAGAGGGATCCCTCCTCTTCAGTTAGGTGCTGGCCACAATATTAATGCAACAGCTGGAGATCGAGATACAGGTTTATAGAACTGCATCTTAATGTGATTTTTTTTGGATATGATTCAATGGGTTTTATGGGATATGATGGGGGGTTTATGGCATTCCTTGTTTTTTTGATGTCATATGATTTTTTAGATGATTTTCTTTATGTGATACAGTGTTTTTTCCTGTGATATGATGGGGTTTGACGTGATACAGGGGTTATTTCACACGACATGGAGGGGTTTTTATATGGCTTGATGGGTTTTTTATGTGATACAACATTTTTTAATGTGATTCAATGTGTTTTTGATGTGCTACCTCGGGTTTTCTCCCCTATGTGGGTCTGCCCAGAAGAAATCCAAGCTGTTGACAACCAAAACCTCCAACACCTGCCTTTGTGCTCCCTTTCACTCATCTAATTTCTTCACGTTCAAACAGCCACGAAGCAATTCAAGCTTCCCAGCTTTACAAATGTTACTCAGCATTGAGGAGTCCCTCCCATCAGGTGTTTAACACTCCCAAAAGCAGCCCAGTCCCCTGAAATTCCAGGATCAGATGTCACATGGAACTCTTTTAACAGCCACATGAGCCATTACTGTTCCAGTTAATACATGAAGCCACCAAATATTTCATTTTAACTCCTAGGAACTATTTGCAAAATGCAATAAATGGGATTTAAAATAGCAGAGATGGGAATGGCTGAACTCACAAGAGGTACTGGACGTTGTAGTTCCCCTGCTGTCTGCCCTGGTTATTCCAAAGCAGGTGGAATTTCATGTTCAAAGCCAGGACTCTCAGGTTGGTTGCACACAGATGGTCATTCACTGCTCAGGGGGAAAAGGAAACCCAGAGTTACCAAAAAACTTCATATTATGGACAGAGAATGGACATTTCTCATGTCAATAATGAAAATATAAAGATTATTCACGATAAAGACATCCCAGCCTGTGACTTGCAATGTAAAGCATCATATTAAGCCTTTAATTAAAAACTCAGCTAAAAATCAATTCAGAAAAAAATTACAAGTACACAAATGTCGAGAGGAGCAGAAATAAGCTGGTTTGGGAACAACATAAGCAGAAAAATGTATAAAATACACATCTGTATTTATTACACATTCTAATTATTTCATTTTCAATATTTTATTAAAATATGAATGTATCGATTATTTTAATATTTTATTAAAACAATTTAAACTTGCATGTATCAGTTATTGTAACATTTTATTAAAATACATATGTATTATTTTAATATTTTAAAAATACACGTTATTTTAATATTTTTAAAAATACAGATGTGCATTAATTAATGTATTTTATGTATAAAGTGATTTTCATTTACCATCAATTACTTACATTTTGATGTGCCATCAACTACTTATGATGTACCACCCCTGTCCAATCTAATATTTGACTTTCCACTGTTATTTTTTCCTAAAATAAGCATCTAAAAGCACATAAACGGTTTTAATTTTACACCACAAGGAGGCAAACTGCCCCCTCGAAGCCTTTCTTCTGCAGCTCTAACAATCAATCCACCAGAGATTATGTAAAACCAGTATTTTTTTAAGCTCAGCTCAACTTTCTGTGCATTCACTGAGTGCCAAGTATCCCGAAGGCTTTTGTTTTGCTTTTCCTCCTGATTCAGTCACTGATGAAAAAATAGAGTTTTCCAAAACACAGAAAGCAGTTTTTGTTTTCACATTACAAATTCAGGGCAAAAAGCTTTTTGTACAATTAAAAACTCTACCCTTGACATATTTTATGTTGATTGAGAAGGGTAAATGTATATTATATATATATATATTTTTTTTTATACCAAAATGAGGAGGAATTTGGCCCTTCTGCCTATTTTGTTGCTTCAGAACAACTCGCTCTCTGCCAGTTTAATCTGAGCCATCATTTGCAGATAAACTGATTTCCTGGGTACCTTTCTGGGTGGTTTTCACACAGCTGATGGGGCTGAACAAGCCTTCCTTTGCCTCCCTGGGGAGATTTGCTTGAACTTTGAAGCAATAGGTGGTGTCTGGGGCAAGGTCAGCAATGGTGTCAACAGGGAAAATATTCTTACTCTGGAGCTGGAAGAAACAACCACAAAGAGCCTGTGAGGGGAGCTGTGCCTCCCCAGGAAGATTTTTAAATTGTCATTTTGCAGGGTTTCAGCCCATTTGTATAATATCCCACCTAAAAAGCTAAAAGGGAGAAAGCAGGACAATGTTTGAGCTGGAGAAATCCTAAAGGGAAGTTTCCAGTTTAGCCAGTGACTGAGAGGAAGGAACATTTTGGGCTCCTTTGCCATGGAAGTGGGGAGGGATTTGGCATGACCAGGAATTCACCCCACAGATATTCCAAAGTGAACCAGGGCATTCCCATCCCTCAGTCACCCAAATACTCCCCTCTCCTCTGCCACCTCCCTGCTTTTTGTTTCCCAGACTTTACACGAGTTGTGGACTTTGTGCTCCTTTGATGTGTAATCCCAAAATCCCAGAGGTGGGCAGAGCCCTTCAGGATCACCCAGTGCCACCCCAGCAGCACCAGCATCACCCCAAACCCTGTCCCCAAGGGCCACATCCAGACTCCTCCTGAACACTCCCAGAGACAGCGACTCCACCACTCCCTGGGCAGCTCATTCCAAGGCCTCACCACTCTTCCAGGGAAATTTATTGTCTTTAATCTGAACCTCCCCTGGTGCACCTTGAGGCCGTTTCCTCTTGTCCTTTCCTCATTCCTGTGTTCCCCCCCGGCTGCCCCCTCCTGTCAGGGAGTTGTGCAGAGCCACAAGGTCCCCCCTGAGCCTCCTTTTCTCCAGGCTGAGCCCCTTTCCCAGCTCCCTCAGCCGCTCCTGGGGCTCCAGCCCCTTCCCAGCTCCGTTCCCTGCCCTGGACACGCTCCAGCCCCTCAAGGCCCTGTGTGCAGCGATGATTTTGATCTGACCTCCCAAAAGAACACAGACTGCCCTTCAATCCCTACCCTAATTTAACTGACACCCATTTCCCTAAAAAAGATAAAAAAGGAAGAGTTTCTCCCCTCTTTTCACAGGAGAGCTCTGGGTGCTCTGCAGGACACACATAATGCCTTGGAAACCAGTTCACAATGACAATACCTCAAAAAAATCCCTGGATCAGGGCAATCCCAATAAAACAATCCTATAGTAAGAACAAAATCACCCCACCAAAAAAAAACCCCTTCCCCCAGCTTTCAAACCACACAGGAGCAGTTACACAGTGACAGAACCAAACAATTCCATTTCAGAGCACAAATTCAAGTCCATCTCTGACAGTTCTATTCAGGCTAAATAACAAAAAAAAAGAGAAGGGCTCATACCTGAGCATGTGATGAGTTTTCCCAGAAGACCAGGTTATATTTAAAACTTAGATCATCGATCCACATTTTTTTCCTCTGATTTGCTTCTGGAGAAGAAACCTTAACTTTAATGGCTCCATTTGTGGACTGCAATTCCAGTCCTGGTGGACCAATCTGAGCTGCAAATATGGAAGGAAAAAAGAAGTTAAACATGTCTACTTTGAGAAAATACACCCCAAAAGCAGTTTACAATAACAAACCTGAAATACCTGCCTACGGTATCTTACTTGCAATTCTTTTGTATGATCACCTACACCATCTTAAGTTTTCATTACTCTCAGGCAGTTTCAAATAGAAGTTTAACCTAACAACCAACTACCATCACCTGGTTCTAAAAGCAGGTAAAATGAAATATTACCAGCAAATGTTTTTCAAAGAAAAACAGCATAAATTATTCTAAAACCTGCAAGGCAAGAAACTTAGCTCAGTCCAGTAAGTCCAGCATCAAAGGAGGGCTTCAGGGCCACACTGGAACTGCTGAAAAGTCACAGACTTCCAGAAAAAAAGGTTCTTGGAGCAATCTGGGATAGTGGAAGGTGTCCCTGCCCATGGCAGGGGGTGGAATGGGATGGGCTGTAAGGTCCCTCCCAGTCCAGACCAGTTTGGGATTCTACAAAAATTGACTGTCAAAAAGGATTTTTCCAAGAAATAATTTGGGAAAATACAGAGTGACAGGAAATTCAGTCGGGAAACCAGCACCACTTGGAATAGCTTTCCCTTTCCAGAAAAGACAGAATTGTAACATTTCATGACCTGCAGATGCCTGGTGTTATGTTCCTGTTGGGAAAACCACCCTGTCCTGCTGTTACCAGCAGTGGAAACCACATGTGGTTTCTCCACAATCCCTAATTCCAGAAGATTTGGGTTGGGAGGGACCTTAAAGCCCATCCAGCCCCACCCCTGCCATGGGCAGGGACACCTCCCACTGTCCCAGGCTGCTCCAAGCCCCAATGTCCAACCTGGCCTTGGACACTGCCAGGGATCCAGGGGCAGCCACAGCTGCTCTGGGCACCCTGTGCCAGGGCCTGCCCACCCTCCCAGGGAACAATTCCTGCCCAATATCCCATCCAGCCCTGCCCTCTGGCAGTGGGAAGCCATTCCCTGTGTCCTGTCCCTCCAGCCCTTGTCCCCAGTCCCTCTCCAGCTCTCCTGGAGCCCCTTTAGGCCCTGGAAGGGGCTCTGAGCTCTCCCTGGAGCCTTCCCCTCTCCAGGTGAGCACCCCCAGCTCTGCCAGCCTGGCTCCAGAGCAGAGGGGCTGCAGCCCTGGAGCAGCTCTGGTGCCTCCTCTGGACTCTCTCCAGCAGCTCCACGTCCTCCTGATGTTGCTCCCCAGGGCTGGAGCAGCTCTGCAGGTGGGGTCTCACCTGAGCAGGGCACAGGGGCACAATCCCCCCCCCTCAGGTGCTAAAGGAACCCGAGCGTGCCAGCAATCCCAGAGCTCGTGCCAGCAATCCCAGAGCTCGTACCGATGTGATAGGGCACCACCTCCAGGATCCCGGACCAGGGAGACACCGACTGCCCTGCCTGAGCCCTCACGCGCACGGAGTGGGCATCGTAGTACTCCGAGATGGCCGAGGAGAAGTCACACTCTGTGCCAGCCACAGCCTGGCACCCCGGCAGCTCCTGCCAGCCCTCCTCGAGCTCCGACCTGCAGGACACAGAACAGCCCCAGGATAAACCAACAGCCCCAGGATAAACCCAACCCGCAGTTAAACCCCTGAGATTATTCTTCTTTTCTTCTTAACTTTAATAAACATCATCCCTTTCCATGCTGCTCTATCACCAGCACCAGTGCAATCACTGTTATCATCCCCTTATAAATTATCCTGGAACCGCCAAAATGCAGAATTACATCCTCGGTGTTATCACATTTCCCAGTCTGGCGAAGGTTTTATAATTAATTGGAAGAAATTTTAAAGTCTTGATGGAAGTGGTTAAAGGAGCGTAAAACCAGCAAAAACCCACTAATTATAACATGAGCCAGGAATGCAAACTAAGGGAAAATAAAACCACAGAGGTGAGAAGTGGAGTTCAGCAATAATCAGGTTTTCAGCAGCTCTTTTTTAGTTAACACACATCCACACCTCAGTAAGGAAATTTACATTTAAAATGTCCTGGCCAAAAAAGGAGGCACAGACATGAAGCAGTAATTGTTTATTCTCAACTGCTACCTTGTCTTTCAGGCCCATCTTACACTTTTAAAAGTAAGTCTATCTTCAAAGCAGCTGTTCTCACCCACATACTGGAAAAGAAGAGCTTTTTTTTTTTTTAAATCCAAAATCAGAGAATCCCAGAATGGTTTGGATTGGGAGGGACCTTAAAGCCCATCCTGTTCCTCCCCTGCCATGGCCAGGGACACCTTCCACTGTCCCAGATTGCTCAGAATTTCAGTAATTTTATCTCAGAAATGTTCTTCAATATTTACTTGTCAGGGAAGTGCCATAAAATACCAAATGTCTGTGCTAATGTGTGCAAAAGGATTGGGATAGGGAATAACTGAAGGAAACCACGGAAAGCTTTTAAAACAAAACTTCAGTCGTTTCATCTGGGGATTAAACTTGCTGCTGAGCAATGTGGGAGAACGAACACTGACAAATGAGTTAAAAGTTACACTGAAAATTCCTTCAAATCCTCTGTGTGTGGCCACAGTTTAAAAAAAAAAAAAACCCAAAACAACAAACCAGAGAATAAATAAATCTAAATTCCATTTGTAAGCACGCCAATAAACCTTCCGAAAGAACCCTTCTGGCAATCAGGCATTACCAGCAAGCTCTGTATTCATCACTGCCTTCATCACACGAGGAACAATCTGATTTCTCACAGGAATTAGACAAATTCAGGGCAGCACCAGGAGCCCACACCATTCCAAGGCTCCACCTTCCCAGCCTCCCGCTCCTGGCATCCCCCAGAGAAGGGCCGGGCGCTGCTGGCTCCGAGCCGAGGCACTCACCACCGGAATTCTGCCGAGAACCTCACATCGGGATCGTTCCCGGGGTAACTCCAGCTCAGAGTGAAATTGGTGTTCACAGCATAGACCTGCACATCCTCTGGGCTCTGCAGGCTGGGCTGGCCTAGGAGAAAACAACAAAAATAAAATATTACAATAAAAAGCAAATAAAATATTAATATAAAATGAAAATAAAATAAAATTTAAAATAAAATAAAATAATAAATACAATAAAAATTAAAACAGAATGAAACTAAAATAAAATAACATTTAAAATAAGATAAAATATAATAATAAATACAATAAAAAGTAAAACAGAATAAAACTAAAAGAAATATAATTTTAAATAACAATAAAATAAATAAAAGTAAAAAAGAAAGTAGACATAAAAATAGAAAATAAAACAAAAATGAATAAAAATAACATAAAAATACATAAAAGAAGCAAAATACAATAAAAATAAAATATTAAAATAAAAATTTAAAATAGAATAAAAATTAAAATTAAAAATAAAATAAAATTTTAAAATAAAAAATTAAAATAAAATAAAAACTAAATTAAAATAAAATTAAAATTAAAATAAAATAAAATTAAAATAAAATACACCTCTTGGCTTTGACTTTCTATTTTATGTGTTGTGTGTTATTAATTACTTCCCAATGGTTACAATTTCTAAACCACGTCTGAAATCCCTGAAATTGCTGTTTGATATCAGTCTGATATTTGACTGTATTAAGAAGAAATCAGAACCAATAAACCCTATTTCAGCTGGGCAGTCAAAGGCTCTTTGGACAGTAATGGCTTATCCTGAATCTGACTTTGGGAGAGGCTCTTCACTGCAAATATTTCTTATTCTACACAAGTTCTCTTTCTACAAAGGGAATGTGTGGAAAACAAACAGACTGAATTCTGCAAAATCCTTTTGGAGAATTAAGTGGGATCCACAGGCTGCAGATTTTGGGAAATAACTCCTGAAAGCACAAAAAACATGAAAGCCAAATAATTCAATAAAACCTTGTGGCTCCCACTACAGAATTTATGCCCACAAGGCAGGAATTTGTTGCTCTTCTGACAGACTAAGACAAACCCAGAGAATGCCAAAGGACATTTGCTCAGAAAATAAGAAAACAAAGGATAAAACTGATTTTTTCCCCAGATATTTATCCAACAGATGGCTACAATTCAGCCAAAAAGTTTGTGACAAGGGCCCCACAGACTCCAACTGATAAAAACACTACCAGATTTCAATTATTATAGTATTCTTGTTTGCCTTGGGTAGAAATTCAAATAATCAGATTATCTTTCCCACCTTTACAAATGAAGCCTTACAATATTCCTTGTTAGACCTCAGCAGGTCAGATGGGAAAAAGGAGGTGTGGGAGCAGGAAGAAAATCCTGTTGAGATCCATGCTCTCAGCAGAGATTTTCTCCCCAGTTCCAAGAACAGGGTGATGGAAGAAACCCAGTCCATGTTTTAAGCCAGGCCAGTGTTTTGTAAAGCTTGGAAATATCCGGGGAAAGGCAAAAATCCTGCTCTGGATACAAACAATGTTAGAATACAATATTTTAATTACAGTATGGCACTGGGAGAAGCTACAGTAATCCAGTCCTGGAGTAGGAGCACACATGGTGAGTCAGATCCCAGAATCCCAGAAGGTTTGGGTTGGAGGGACCTCAAATCCACCCAGTGCCACCCCTGCCATGGACAGGGACACCTCCCACTGTCCCAGGCTGCTCCAAGCCCCAATGTCCAACCTGGCCTTGGACACTGCCAGGGATCCAGGGGCAGCCACAGCTGCTCTGGGCACCCTGTGCCAGGGCCTGCCCACCCTCCCAGGGAACAATTCTTGCCCAATATCCCACCTGGGATATGCCCTCTGCAGTCCCTTCTTTCCCTGGATATCAAGCACACTCTTTTTTATTTCAGACATACTTGAAAATTACGTTCAACACAACTCACAACCAAGAGAAAGCTGAAGGGCAGCACCAATTCTTTTTTTCCTTTTGAGCCAAGTTTCCAGCTTCCTGAAGGAATTTTTATTGTTCTTTTTGTATTCCTTCCAAATGGTTCAACTTGCTTGAAGCAGTGTAAAAAAATCACAATAAACTGGCTGAGATTAATTAATGGAAGTCTAATTCATAAGAGACATGACCTAATCTTTTCCTTCTAATTAGCAGTGCTGTGCCCTGATATTTTTGGGGTTTTCTAAAAAAAACCAACAAAACAATGCCTTGTAATTGTTGTGTAGAATTTTTACTTTTTCCAGATCTCGTATTTTAACCCTCCTCTCTTCGCCCTGCACATTTTCCTGTTCAATTCCACCGCCCTTGTTTCCTGGAGTACTGATCCAGTTTTTCAGGATACTTCTTGATCCTTCACACTACAGACACAAATATGTGATCCAGCCGTCCACCCTTTCACGTATTTCCCTATTTCCAGTGAGTTTTGTGTTTGCTTCCCTAAATTAATTTCAAAAATCACTAATTTCCCAAGGAGCAGCTATGCAGGAAGGAAGGAGCAAACTCAGTGATGTTTAATCAGCAGAGAAATTTTGTGATTTAGGTAGTAACTCGATATGCAAAGAAAAACCTAAAAATCAAGACTTCTTCCTGGCTTATTTTATTAATGATTAAAAGCCAGACATTTAAAACTAATTGCTGTTTGTTCACTTAAGCATGATGACACTTTGGTTCTGAGAAACCACTATAAGGGATTAGACTTCTGCAGGAAGAAGAGATTAAAAACCAGAAATGCTTTTAGCACATCTGCCTATCTCCTTCCCCTGCCAAATTCCAATAAACTAAAACAACCCGCAAACTGTTCTAATATAGAAACATCACTACTGCATTTAAGAGACTTTAAGCAACATTGTCAATAAACGATGGTTGAAAATAATAATGATCACGTAACAAAAGCTATCGAACAGCAGAAGAAAGCAAGAAATGGCATCACAGCAAAGCCCGCTATCAGGGGAAATCCCAGGAAGAGCACATGATGCTCGGTGCTTACGACATCCCTGTGTGCAGGAACCAATGGAAAATTTCAGTCAACATCTCAGCAGAAGGAGGAAGAGCAGGCCCCTTACATGTGACACCAGGAAAGGCTCTGGAGAACCCGGGAGAACTCAGAGCCAGAGCTTTATCCTGGAGCAGCAGCACAGGGAGCAGCTGGGCTTGGCACAGGGGAAGGGGAAAGGCCACTGAAGCAGAGCAATTACTCCGAATTCCAGAGTTAGAATCACCCACTGGTTTGGATCTCAGAGCCCATCCAGACCCAGGCTGCTCCAAGCCCCAATGTCCAACCTGGCCTTGGACACTGCCAGGGATCCAGGGGCAGCCACAGCTGCTCTGGGCACCCTGTGCCAGGGCCTGCCCACCCTCCCAGGGAACAATTCCTTCCCAATATCCTATCCATCCCTGCCCTCTGGCAGTCTCAAACCATTGTCCCTTGTCCTGCCACTCTCTGCCTGTACAAATAGTCACTCTGCCCTCCTTTGTAATATTTCACAGTACTTCCTCTTTGAGCAAGAGGTTTTGGGCAAGAGTTGTTTTTTGCTGTGTAAGGAAAAAAAAACAAGGGCACACAAGCTCCTGCCCTGCGAGCCAAAACCCCCATCCTGCCATCCTACCTCTTGTTTCCTCATTTATCCTTTAGGTTCTGCCAGACCATGACTTCCACACAAAACAACGGGATTCCAAAGCTCTTTGTCCCACGCTGAAGCTGCAGCCGGTGCAATTCACCGGGAGCAAGTGGGACTGAGATGGAGGAGAGGGACTGTCCACAAGGAACGGAGGGACAGGACACAGGGAATGGCCTGAAGCTGAAGGGTAGCAGGGCTGGATGGGATATTGGGAAGGAATTGTTCCCTGGGAGGGTGGGCAGGCCCTGGCACAGGGTGTCCAGAGCAGCTGTGGCTGCCCCTGGATTCCTGGCAGTGTCCAAGGCCAGGCTGGACATTGGGGCTTGGAGCAGCCTGGGACAGTGGGAGGTGTCCCTGCCCATGGCTGGGGTGGCACTGGATGAGTTTCAGGGTCCCTCCAACCCAAATCATTCTGTGATTCCGGGAAAACCCTGGAAATACGACAGATCCTCACCGATACCGCTATCCCGCCCCGCATCCCCGCCGAGCTCCGGCACCGCAGCGAGACCCGCGCCCCGCTCCACCCTCGGCCCCGGGGAGGGGGCCCCGCACCAGCCCCGCTCCCTGAGGGCTCCCGGGACCCACCTGCGCAGGGCGGCGGGACCGCGACCAGCAGCAGGAGCAGCACCGCCGCCGCCAGCCAGCGCCCGCCCGGCACCCACAGCCGCCGCTGCTCCGCCATCCATCTACTCCTCGGCTCCTCCGTCCATCCCTCCCCGGGCTCCGCCGCCGCTCCAGCCCCGGGCTCCGCCATCCAGGGCAGCGCTGCCGGAAGCTCCGCCGGCGGCGCCTGCGCAGGAGCGGCTGTGAGGGGCGGGCGCGGTCAGGGCTGTGCGGGCGCTCTGAGGACGGTGTAAAAGCGCTCTGAGGAGGGCCAGGGCTGTGTGAGGGCGGTGTAAAAGCGCTCTGAGGAGGGCCAGGGCTGTGGGAGGGCGGTGTAAAAGCGCTCTGAGGAGGGCCAGGGCTGTGGGAGGGCGGTGTAAGGGCGCTCTGAGGGCGTTATCGGGACCCGCCCGCCCCTCCCGTAGCTCCCGCTGCCGCCCCAGGCAATGGGAGGTGTCACAAAATCAGAATATCCCGAGTTCGAGGGACACGCGCGGATCACCGAGTGCACCTCCTGCCCCTGCACAGCCCTTGGCACACACCCAGGGTCACGGAGATGCTCCAGGGCTGGAGCCAGGCTGGGAGAGCTGGGGGTGCTCACCTGGCACAGAGAAGGCTCCAGGGAGAGCTCAGAGCCCCTTCCAGGGCCTAAAGGGGCTCCAGGAGAGCTGGAGAAGAACTGGGGACAAGGGCTGGAGGGACAGGACACAGGGAATGGCTTCCCAGTGCCAGAGGGCAGGGCTGGATGGGATATTGGGCAGGAATTGTTCCCTGGGAGGGTGGGCAGGCCCTGGCACAGGGTACCCAGAGCAGCTGTGGCTGCCCCTGGATCCCTGGCAGTGCCCAAGGCCAGGTTGGACACTGGGGCTTGGAGCAGCCTGGGACAGTGGAAGGTGTCCCTGCCATGGCAGGGGTGGCACTGGATGGGCTTTAAGGTCCCTTCCAACCCAAGCCAGTTTGGATTCTGTGATTGTCTGGGGAGGGAGAAGTCTCTGTTTAGCCACAGTTTGTCCATTTCCCAAATGTTTGGTTGAATGCTGCAGTGAATGTTAAATGCAGTGTGAATGTAATGGCCCCTGAATTGGGGCTTGGGCTCAGCTCCACTTTCAGCAGCCACAAGTTCCGATCACAAGATTAAAGAGCTCCTCTTCTCTTTTTTTTTTTCATATTTTCCACAGGCCTGCCCGGCTGCAGGGCTTGGGGAGGTAAAGTCAGGTGTTCACCTTTCACTTCCCACCCCCTCAAACACAAAATCCTCAGTGGGCAGGCCACAGAGGAGGATTTGAAACCCTGGTGGGCAAAGGTCTGTGCCCTCAACATCCTGGCTGTTATAAACATGACAGGCTTTGCTTCTTAGGGAGAACACAGGCTTTCCAGACAGACTTTGGGATAAAAATGTTCCTGGCTGCTGCTGCCTCTTGTGCCGTGAGGTGCTGCACGTACTCTGAGCACATCTGCTCATCTCAGGCTCCCAGAATCCCGGAATGCCAGGGTGGGTGAGGTTGGAAGGGACCAGAGTGGGTCCCATCTGATGCCAGCTCCCTGCTCCAGCATCATCCCAGAGCACAGGGCACAGGAGTGGGAATGTTCTGGAATATCCCCAGGGAGGAGCCTCCAGCCCCTCTCTGGGCTCTGTTCCAGCTCGGGCCCTGCCCAGGGCAGGAGTTCTGCCTCCTGTGCAGGGCAATTGCTGGGCTCAGGCCCTGCCCGTGGCTCTGGTGCCGCTGCTGGGCCCCGGAGCAGAGCCTGGGCCCTGCCCTGAGCCCTCCCTGCAGCCAGGGACAGCCAGGGCTGAGGGCCCCTCTCAGCTGGGGCTCCTCTCGAGGCTGAGCAGCCCCAGCTCCCTCAGCCTGTCCTGGGCACCGAGATGCTCCAGGCCCCTCCAGGGTTGCTGAGCCTGTGGAACATCACTCCATGGCTACAGCAGCGTGGGAGGGACATTGCTGGGTGTTGTAGGGCTTTGCTGAGCCTGGGTGTCTCGGTTTGAAAGACAGGTGTCTGTCAAGGAAGGCAGGAGCCTCCCCTGAAATGGAAAATGCAACCCCATTCCCTCCGAATTATTATAATTTTGAAATTAAGGGGSTTTCAGGCAAAGATATGAGGGGTAGGAATAACAGTTCTTTACTAATACATATATATGTATGACAAGGCAAACAAACAACAATAACTGTGGCAGTAACAGCAAACAGAACCACAAACCCAGTGCCGGCCTCTCTCGGCTATCAGGCACCCCCCCTTCGGTGCAGTTCCAGTCACAGCTGGCAGGGGCGGCTCAGGGTCCCGGGAAAGGGATGGATGAAAAAAAAGCTTCACAAACCCTCTGGGCGGGTGATCCCGGTGTCCGGCCGRACTCTCGGGAGCAGCAGGCTGGGACAGCAGAGATGAGCACRGATCCCGGGTGGCAGACGARRTGTATCAAACTCCGGAGCTGCAGYGGGAGCTCCGGGAGGTCTCAGCCGGCAAAGGGTGTGTAGGGTTATAGTGCAGCGAAGGCTCCAAGCGGCGGAGGCAGAGCGGCTGCGGCCCAGCTCCCAGCAGGGCAGGGAAGGTGGGCTTGGGAATCCGGGTTTCTCGGGTAGAAGGAAAACAGCCGAAAATTCAGGAACCTCCAGCTCTGACCAGCTCTTTCTCCACACTGAGGGCACCAGCCAGCCCCGCCACCCCCACCCCCCAGGTGAAGGACAAGTAGCTAGCTGGACCCCCGCCCTCTGTGGCCAGGTCTTTTGTTCTCCTTAAGCACCCAGTAATTTGTCCCCCTGGTAACATATATGGGAAAAATTCTTTAAGAGAAAAAGACAAACAGGAGAACTCCTAAAACCCCCAGCACTGGGTCAGATTCATTCCAAGAGGGTTTGTTACCTCCTGCTGCAACAATTGATAAGGAAACATTTTATGGCAAGTTCTTTATGTAACCACACCTCAGGGTAACCAATTTGCCAGGTAGACCATGAACTGCGACTGGCTGAGCCAGCCTTGCACTGCTAGAAACATTCCGTAAACTACTAAATATTTACAGTTTATCTTCTGCTGAGTTTGAATACAACTTCCACACTGATAATATAGAAGAAAGAAACAGAAACTGGTGTTGCCCAGCCTGTGAGGAGAGAAGCGTTATCTGCAGAGCACAGGCAGCCGGGGGAGGATGGTGTGTGTCCCTGTGGCCATTGATGTCTGTCCCTAAACACTCTTGCGACGGAGGAAACGAGGCCCTTTGGGCTCTGCTGGTTTTATTTCTGTTGGCTGACAGACAAAGGAGACATCATTTGGTGATTTCTTGTCATGTCAGCTCTGGAACAGGATGAAAGGGGCAAACGCAGCATTTCATCTTGTGTGAAAAGTGTAGGAAGAGTGCTTCAGGAAGGAAGGACCTCAGGGAGCCCAAGGAGGGATCAGATCTATCTACCCCTTCCCAATAGATTTTTTATGTCTCCCTTCTCAGGCAATGCCATCTGTATTTTTTTGGTTTCATCACTAGAAAACTTTCCTTGTCTCAGTTCTGTTGCAGTCTTGTGACTGCTTTCACCTCCCTCACGGACACAGAGCACAGGTGATTCATTCCCTGCTGTCAGAAGCCTTTCCCATTTTTTAACGCTGTCATTACTCTGCCACCAGACCTCTTTCCCCAGACCACATAACATCATCTTCCTTAGAGTCTGTTCCTTGTCCTCCTCCTGACTCTCCCCAGCCCTGGTTACAGCTCTCCACGAGGCCTCACCAGTGCTGAGGAGCAGGAAGGAGGATTTTTTGGGTCAGGCCCACGGAGTGGTGGAGTCACAGTCTGTGCAAGTGTCCCAGAGGTGTCTGGATGTGGCCCTTGGGGAGAGGGTTTGGGGTGATGCTGGTGCTGCTGGGGTGGCACTGGATGATGCAGAAGGGCTCTTCCAGCCTTGATTATTCTGGGATTAGGTTTGGAAAGACAGAAGTGTCCTAAGTTGCATCAACCAGGCTGAAAGAACATGGAAAGCCTGGCATAAAGCTCTTTTTACAGCCTGTGGTGCCTTCAAAATGCGTAATTTTGAACACAAGTTCCATCTTCATGGAGAATATTTAGAATCCCAGACTGGTTTGGGCTGGGAGGACCTTAAAGCCCATCCAGTGCCACCCCAGCCATGGCAGGGACACCTTCTACTGTCCCAGGCTGCTCCAAGCCCCAATGTCCAACCTGGCCTTGGGCACTGCCAGGGATCCAGGGGCAGCCACAGCTGCTCTGGGCACCCTGTGCCAGGGCCTGCCCACCCTCCCAGGGAACAATTCCTGCTCAATATCCCATCCAGCCCTGCCCTCTGGCACTGGGAAGCCATTCCCTGTGTCCTGGCCCTCCAGCCCTTGTCCCCAGTCCCTCTCCAGCTCTTCTGGATCCCCTTTAGGCCCTGGAAGGGGCTCTGAGCTCTCCCTGGAGCTTCTCTCCTCCAGGCGGGAATTTCAGAGTGATCAGTGAGTTCTGCTCTGTTCAGAGGAGTTCCAGAGCCTGGTTTCACCTGTAGGTCAGCATGGCTGAAAATCCAACCCACTGCAAATCCTGGTGGGATTTCCGTTGTCTTTGTCACACACTTTGCCAGATGGGAAAACAAAGTCTCTCTCTGAGGAACTGTAATGTGGTTTCAAAAACTGTCACAGAACCAGAGGAGCAGAGAGGAGGGAGTGGAAATTAGAGAGGAGATTTGAGTGACGTGGTGGCAGAGTTGATGGGAAAATGGAAGAACTGAAAGTTGTTAATCAGATTCTTTGGTGCTTTCTGCAGGGGGAATCCTGGGGTTGTTGATGCACATCGGTGATGCTGGAGTGAGGATTTCCTCTCTCAGGCTCCCCAGTGGCTTCTCATCTGTCTTTGTGCTGCCATCATCCTTCCATGCCCTCAGTGTTCTACAGTAATGGCTTGAGAGAATGCACGATGAACTTCAGGAACTCCAGTCCCTAGGGAAGAAATATTTCCAGTGCATTGCATACAGGCAGTCCAAAGCCTGTGGATTATTCACAGGTCTTCCTGTAAAGCAGCTCTTTGCAGCCTTGTTCTTCACAGCAGCACAGTCTCAACGGAAGGAGCATTGCTTTGCACCCCACTTACTCAATAACAATTTTCTAGGATGATGAATTCTAGAAAATGACATTTTGCTAGGTGATAATGGCTCTTCCCCAGTCTGCCTCAGAAAAAAAAAAAAGCATGAACTTACAAGCACAAGTATTTCTGGTTAAGAATCTATTTAAAAGCTTTTCTAGACCTTGGGACGGATATTTCTGAAAGCCTCTCTGGCTCTGCTGTTCAGTGGGACTCCTTCTGGGTTTGGGCTCAAAACCTCCAGGATCTGCTGGGCAGGGAAGACCCCAAAGTTCCCAATAGGGAGAGATAAAAATGGGGAACTGGTGGGTGGCTGTGTCCCTGATGCCTGGGGTGGTCCTGGGCTCTGGTTCCTTTCTCCATGAAATTCTCACTCCGCTCCCTTGACTGGAATTCTTTAAACTGTTCCTTTCTATCTTCCCTCATTGCCCTCTTCTGGAATCTGTTTTGCTGACCACAAGCTCAGTCTCTTCTCCTTCAGTATTCCCCGCTTCCCTGTTCCTTAATCATTCCATTCTTTGCATTTCAGGTCTGAAATCTTTTTCCAAGCACTCCCAGGCCTTCTGAGGGGTCTGTTTTCCTCCTGGCTTTTCCAGAACATGCTGTACCAGTGTGAGCAGCCTCCAGTATCTCTCTGTGCTTTCAGTTTACATCAGAACGTGGTCAAAGTTCACCTGATTTATTGATTCATTGTCGTTGTAGTGTCCACAAGCTCAGCTGAAGATGAACTCTCCTCTGGATTACTGCTTCCCTCTGAGTTATTGCTCCTCCTCTAAATTGTTTCTTCCCCGTAGAGGCCCCAGGCTCCTGGGGGACCTGTGGGGCCGCACAGCCCATGTGGGGACAGGCAGAGGCTGTCCCTTGTCCCCAGGCCTGGCTCACGTTGTGGCTCTCAYGGAAGCTGTGGCTGAGGAAGAGGCCTCTCACCTGCAAAAGCTTTCCTGGGAGGACTGGGTGTAGGGCAGGAAGATTTCTGAAGCAAACCAAAGTGCAGCTCAGCCCGAAAAAACAGATCCAGGCTGATTTTAGCAGGTCCTAATTCCTGCAAGTGTCCAAGGCTGTGGGGCAGGGACACCTTCCACTGTCCCAGGCTGCTCCAAGCCCCAATGTCCAACCTGGCCTTGGGCACTGCCAGGGATCCAGGGGCAGCCACAGCTGCTCTGGGCACCCTGTGCCATGATGTCCTTGCAGAAACTTTTCCTGCTTCCATCTAAACTCCCAATATCCCTGAGTGGCCAAAGTTGTAATTTCTATTCTCCCCCAGTTTGCCTCAGCAGTGAGCCTGTACGGAAGTGGCACAGCCTTATCTCTGCCTTATCTCTGCCCTCAGCAGAACCTTGGCACCAGCTGATGGATTCCAGCCACGTTTTGCTGACAGGAACTCGCTGTCCTTCCATGCAAAGCAGCTGTTGGAGAGAGGAAAGCAGCTCTAGGAACAGTGAGGGAAAGGCAGGGAATCTCCAGCCCCTCCTCAGCCAGCTCCACGTGCAGAGGGTGTTACACCATGGGGGCTTTGCCACTCTGAAAACCAAAAAAAGGGGGAAAAGGGGGGAAAAAGAAAATACAGAAAGAAGCTGCTGCTGTGGGTGGAGGGACAGGGAACACATAGGGAGCTGGACTTGTTCCTTGCAGTGGTGGTCCAAACACAGGATCAGCATTCCCAGAGCAGCCTTGGGGAGAGGTGGAGAAAAGCACCAATGAAACCAAATACCTTGAAAAAAATCAATTCAGTGAATTTCATATTCCCCATTAAAGCAGAATATGACAAAATTTAAAAGTGCAGAAAAAGCACATGCAGATTCCACAGAATCCCAGGATCCCTGAGGCTGGAAAAGCCCTCCCAGCCCATCAAGGCCCAGCTGTGCCCGATGCCCACCTTGTCCCCAGCCCAGAGCACTGAGTGCCACCTCCAGGCCTTCCTGGGACACCTCCAGGGATGGGCACTCCAAACCTCCCTGGGCAGCTCTTTCCAAGGCCTGACCTCCCTTTCCATGAGGAAATTGCTCCTGGTGTCCAACCTGAGCCTCCCCTGGCCCAGCCTGAGGCCGTTCCCTCTCCTCCTGTTCCCTGGGAGCAGAGCCCGACCCCCCCCGGCTGCCCCCTCCCGTCAGGGAGTTGGGGACACTGGGAAGATCCCTCCTAAGCATCCTCAGAGGGGAGCTGGGAGATGCAAATTGATGGAATCCATTCCTGTTTTCTTCCTGCAACCACTCCCAAAAAGGGGATATTTATGCATGAAGTAACAAATACCAACCCCCAAAATGGGGCAACTCCCACATCAAGCTGAGACACAACTTCACTCCTGGAAGGTTCCTTTTGGTGACAGAATTTAATGTCTCACTCTGACTTTGATGCAGTAACACACAAACCCAGTGAATGCGCAGTGCAAAGGTCCCACTTCTGCCCCAGTGCTGGCTACAGCCTTTACCCACCTGTGCAGGTGAGGCTGGATTGGGCACAGGGAGTCACAGCTCCCTGGAGTTTTTAAATTAAGAATACACATCAGTAGATAATTAAAATGAACCTAATTTAACTCCCATTTCAGCTGCCAAGTTTTCTACAGACATCAGTTCATCCCACCCTAAAAACTTCACAACYTTGCATCAGGGAAGAATAAATTCCATACAAAGATTATGCCAGTGGGGACATCCTTAAAACACTTCATTTCTCATTAGAAAAAAATAAACCAGATCAGGTCTTTCTTTACAAAATATGATTTTCTTTTAGAAACATTTTGTTTAGTTTTTGCAATAAATAGTTCATTAAAGTAATTAGTATTTTTTATATATACATAACATTTGCTTTTTAATGTCTCAATCAGTGCCAGGAATTGCTACAACTCCTCAGGGAGCCACAACCAACAGTGGCAAAAGTTATGGATCATTTAATTCCTCATTTAGAGCCAAGTTTCTTGTACTTAAAAAAAATAAAATGATTCTATCAAAAGTCTGTGCCCACATGTTTGTCTGTAGATTCTTCCTGCTGAAGAATGCAGCAATGACATAAACCCAGAAGTCCATTTGCTTCTCCTTTTCCAAGGAAGAATGAGGAGGATATTTAGGCTTTTCCTGAGGCTGCTCCCACTCCTGAGTCGGAGTCTCCTTGTGCAGAGCCCTGAGGATGCTCTGGTGTCCTGCTGGCCTCATCCCCACTCCCATCACTGAGGGTTTGGGATTCTTCTGAAATTACAGTCAGCTTGTCACAAACCAGGAGTTCTTCTTGTGGAAGAGGAGGGAAAGGCTGTGGAGCACTGGGAGGTTTGCTCAAAAACTGGGAAACAAAGAGGAAATGAGGATTAGGTCTCTGCAGCTGTCCAATCCTGTTTGCTCAGAAATACTGGGATCATTAAACAACATTGGGATTGTTTTGCACACAGCAAGTGGCTTCCTCAGGCCTTACAAGTCCCACAGGGCCAACAGCGTCATGTCCTCCCTCCTATCCTGTCCCAGGCTCGGGAGCAAGATGGAAGTGCCTTTCTCTGCAAGAATAACCCCAGGGCTCAGAGACTTCTTTGGAATAGAAACTTACTTGAAGAAAATCAAACCGTTTCGATTGGGAACAAACACTAAATGGTAACTGGGCTGTAGGGCAGGGGGTTCACAGAGAAATTTGTCAAGAACCCTGCCCTCTGGCAGTGGGAAGCCATTCCCTGTGTCCTGTCCCTCCACCCCTTGTCCAAAGTCCCTCTCCAGCTCTTCTGGAGCCCTTCAGGCACTCAAAGGCCACAATTACATCATCCCAGAGCCTTTCCTTCCCCAGGCTGAGCAATCCCAATTCTCCCAGCCTTTCCTCACAGAGCTGCTCCATCCCTCTGATCATCTTGGTGCCCTCAGATGAAACAATTCTGAACTGAATTTGGAATAAGAAACCAGCTGCTTTGTCAGGTGTGCTGTGCAGTGTAGATACAAAAATCAGCACAAAGATCTTCACTATTAGACCCTTCTCTGCCAAACTGGGATTGGGAATGTTCTGGCACAAACCTGCAACTGAAACATTCCCATAGTGAAAGCACTGCCTTGGCCAAAGCACATTTTAGGGCAGCACAGCTGACCTTTGATTCCTGGGACAGCACAAGCCCAAAGTTCTCCCTGTCGTTAGAGCCACCTGGGAGCAAAGGAAACTTGAGCACATCCTGTGTGTATCTGGTGCTGCCTGCCCAGCTGCTGAGCTCCAGGTTCTGCAAACCAAGGGAGGGACGGACAGGACACAGGGAATGGCTTCCCAGTGCCAGAGGGCAGGGCTGGATGGGATATTGGGAAGGAATTGTTCCCTGGGAGGGTGGGCAGGCCCTGGCACAGGGTGCCCAGAGCAGCTGGGGCTGTCCCTGGATCCCTGGCAGTGTCCAAGGCCAGGCTGGACATTGGGGCTTGGAGCAGCCTGGGACAGTGGGAGGTGTCCCTGCCCATGGAAGGGGGTGGGATGAGGTGAACTTTTAAGGTCCCTCCAACCCAAACCATTCTGGGATTCAGGGATTCCATGACACTCCTGGTGCTGAGCACGTGTTCAACCTAAAGCAGGAGCCAAGTGCTAAGTGAGCTGCCATCCTGAGGGTGCGGAGCTCTAAGTGAGTCAAAATGAAAGCCCCAGAGGAACTGCAGGAACTCAGGAGAGCACAGGTTGGAACAGGAGTGTATTTTGTAAATGCTTGTTTCTGGGAAGAGATTCTGCTGCAGCCTCTTTGTGTTCTGGGTGTGTGACAGGGGCAGTGGGTCCTCATCAGCAGTGGCTGCTGTCAGTGCTCTCCTTTTAGCTGGAATTTTCAGACTTCATAGAATCACAGATTCCCAGAATGGTTTGGGTTGGACGGGACTCCAAAGCTCATCCCATCCCAGCCCTGCCATAGGCAGGGACACCTTCCATAGCCCAGGCTGCTCTGGTACAGCTGATCTAGTCCAGGTTCTTTCCTCAGACACTTCACTGAAGTTAAAACTCGTGGTTACTCTTGTGACAGGACTTTGCTGCAGGAAAACAAATGAGCTGGTTTAAGTCTAAAAGAAGGCAGGAGAGACAGATTTCTGTTGCTCGCTGGTTAAACGAGGAACTGAAGTTGACACCTGGTACTCTCGCACTTCAAAATCAACAAACCCATCCTGTTTCTGAGCCATAAAAAGCTGATTGTTACAAATTACAGATCATTGACCATCAGGTGCCAGCAAAAGGAGGCAAAATAAAAGAAGCTCTAAATGTTTTGGCACTGAGAGCTTGAAAAACCAAGTGGCTCTGCTGGAAAGGCTGATTTTCACGTTAGGCAGAGAACAAACCTCTTTCAAGTGTTGTGGGAAAATGTAGGAAGGGCAGAAAATGTGTTTGGTGAGTCTGTACAGATAAAAACTGGAGAAGAAACAAACGGTGACAACTGTGACCATGACCAGCATGGATCCCATCAGAACAGTCACAATTATCCACACAGGGGTTACACCTGCAAGAGACAAGGAAAAAAACCAATTAAAACTGTCATGATTCATTTCTGAGTAACTGTTTTCAAATTATCACTTTCTCTATGGAATGTCCCATCCCTGGCAGTGTCCAAGGCCAGGTTGGACATTGGGGCTTGGAGCAGCCTGGGACAGTGGGAGGTGTCCCTGCCCATGGCAGGGGTGGCACTGGATGGGCTTTGAGGTCCCTCCCAAGTCATCCCAGTGCAAAATTCCATGATTTCCCAGTCCCCCCATGTTACCATTGTGGGTTGTCTGCTCACAGAGCTCCCTGCTCAGCTTCCCTGTCTTGTTGTACTCGGGAATCACCGCCTGCACTCGGACACAATAAACTGTCCATGGCTCCAGCTGGGACAGGATTTCAGAGCTGTGTTTGGTGTCTACCTGAGTTATCTGAAAACAGAGAAAACCAGAAAAATTGAAGAGTGTGAGATCAGTGACTTAGCTATGGAATTAGCTAAGGAATAACTAAGGAATTACAAGTACAATTACAATTGTAGTGTGAGACCATTCACACCACTGATCTTTGGGCTGTTGCCAGCAGCACTAATGAAGTTTTAGGCTAATGAGAGATGATAAATGAGATCTGGTGGCAGCCAGAAACTGTCACCCAACCAAATGAGATCAGTTAGGAGCACTGTTGCACACAAACACCATCTAACTGGAGAGGGAACAAGTGGGATGGAGGAACAGCACCAGAGGAAACGGCCTCAAGCTGTGCCAGGGGACTTTTAGATTGGACATTAGGAAACATTTCTTCACTGAAAAAGCTGTCAAGCCCTGGAATAGGCTGCTCARAGAAATGGTGGAGTCCCCACCCCTGGAAGTGTTAAAAAATGTGTAGATGTGGCACTTGGGGACATGGGTTAGTGGGGAACACGTGGTGCTGGGTTAATGGCTGGAACTGATGACCACAGAGGGCTTTTCCAACCTTCCCAATTCCGTGATTCTGTGATCCGTCATTTAGACAAAACCACAGAAAAGAAAGAAAGAAAGAAAGAAAATATTTCTGGGAGCTGTGAGTGGCTGAGCAGATGAACTTGCTGTTCAGGGTTAGTTACGTCCCTGTAACTGCAGTGTATCCCTCCTCAGGGACAGGAGACTCTCCAGCCAGGTTTCCATCTGGAGCAAGCACCCACCTCACAAATAACCTGTGAAGTTACCCAGCCTCTGCCTGTTGCCTCTTTGATCCCTAGGGAATTTCCCAGACTTGCACTTGCAAGTGTTCCAAGCACAGACTCAAAGTGCAGTTCTGTTCCTCTGGTAAATCCAGCTGAGTGCATCCCACGTGCAGGAATAGCTGCATTTCTCAGGAGTCTGGGAATGGAAAACCAGGCTGCTTTGTGGGAAATGATGACCCCTCCTTTTCTGGAACTGAATGGCAAAGAACTGTGCAGGTAACAGATATGAATCAGAATTGTACATGGTGGAGTCCCATTATATACAATTGCACTGATGTACAAAGCACTCATTAACTGTGACTGGGGTCTGCTGGTCAGAGGCTTCCTGTCTGCCTGAAATAGAGGCCATAATGCTCTAATTAATCCATGATTAATGATATTTCTCCATGCACTGTGTATGGAGCAGTGTTTTGGGCTGAGTAACACAACTGCCTGTGGAAGAGGCTGTCGCTGGGAGGGAGAAAGGGAATTGCAGTGGATACAAACTGAAGAGCTGCAGGTGACCACAGTGAATAAAAGCCTTACCCATTTTTAGGGGTAAAAAGCCCAAAGTCCCACAAAGAGGGAACAAACACAGAGTTATTGATAATTATGGAAAGAGAAAATTCCGTCCATGCTGCTGTTTAACTACACAGCTCCTGCATTTGCTCCGAGTCCCAGTTGTAGTGACCAGATTTGATTAATTGTAATTAGTAGAGATCCATTTTTACTCTTAGAATCACAGAATCCAGACTGGTTTGGGTTGGAAAGGACCTTAAATCCCATCCAGTGCCACCCCTACCATGGGCAGGGACACCTTCCACTGTCCCAGGCTGCTCCAAGCCCCAATGTCCAGCCTGACCTTGGACACTGCCAGGGATCCGGGGGCAGCCACAGCTGCTCTGGGMAYYCYRTSCCAGSSCCTSCCCACCCTCCCAGGGAACAATTCCTTCCCAATATCCCATCCAGCCCTGCCCTCTGGCACTGGGAAGCCATTCCCTGTGTCCTGGCCCTCCAGCCCTTGTCCCCAGTCCCTCTCCAGCTCTCCTGGAGCCCCTTTAGGCCCTGCAAGGGGCTCTGAGCTCTCCCTGGAGCCTTCTCTGTGCCAGGTGAGCACCCCCAGCTCTCCCAGCCTGGCTCCAGAGCTCTGCAGCCTGTGCAGGGCCTCCAGGAGCTTCCAGGACTTCCCCAGGATGGTGTTTTCCAGGCAAAGCCCAGATCAAAGTCAGGGAGTCACAATACCCAGGAAGCAGAGGTCAGGTCTGTGTCCGTGCTGCCTTTCTTCCAGTAGAGGATCCTGTAATTCCAGGAGCCATAGTACTTCTTCAGGGGCCACCTGCCCTGCTCGCGCTCGGCAAAGGGCCCGGAGAAATCCACGTGCAGGGCCCCGGACCCCGACTTCAGCCTCACATCAGGGGGGCCAATGACTGCTGCACATGGGAGAGAGGAGAGGAGAGGAGGGAACTCAACTTCACACTGCCTCAGCTGCACATTTTTATACAATCCATGATAAGTCACCCTTTGAATAATGCATTAGAAGAAAATAACTTAATTTTCCTGGATCTGGCATAAATAAATCCTTTCCTCACAGAACTGCTCTGGAAAGGGATTTTATTTTTGCAGTTGAACACCAGGTACCAACGCAGGCTCCATTCCCACACCCTGTAAACAAACCCAGTTCCCTTTTGCCAGCTGTGGTGACTCCAGGAGAGGAAGGACCATTTCCATGACTATCACTCACTTCTCCTTCTGGGCCAAACTGTCACAACATCTGTCTGTCCTGAGCAGACCCTCTAGAAAAGTGTTTTAATGTGGGGTTTTGTGGGTTTTGATTACGATCAGTTTGAAAAATGAAAAAAATTTAATTATTTCTGCCTTGTGCAATCAAGATTTCTTGGCTGAAAATTAATCTTTCTCTGTGAAAGTGGGTTTTCTTTAAAGTAAGAAAAAAAAATAAGCTTTTTGTCTGGCAAAGCAATGAAGAAGGAAGTAACTGAATTTATTTAGGTGTACAGGAAGTCTGGCTCATTGAAGACAACTTCTCCCTGGCCAGAAAATAGAGATGTCCCTTAATTTAAGAGAAAATTATGCTTTATTTGAAAATCTCCTCAAAAGAGGTTATCAATACTATGACAGTGAACCTACTCTGCTTTCTGTCAAGTGTTACAACTAAAACTTTATAGTTCAATGTAATTAAATTATAAAATACTCGGCATCCTGTAGCTTTTCTCATGGAGCCAGACTGTGCAGGGGTGTGAAGAGCAGGCAGTATTTTTCGGGAAGAACAGGAGAAGGCTTACTGTCATCCATGGGCTTGAAATTGAGGGTGACCCAGGCGGAATGGAGCTGTCCTGCCTCGGCCCGGAGCTGCAGGCTGTAGTTCCCGTACGGCGACAGCGAGGACACGTCACACTCGGGGAGGCTCAGGTTTGTCCCCACATTCTCATAGATGTCTCCAGAGAAATAGACGCTGCAGGGAACAGAAACAAAGTGTAGAAAAGAAAACAATTATAACTGGCTAAATGGCTTTAAAGCAGCAAAGCTGTTAATGCAAGCAGTTAGGACTTAGGAACACAAAAAAGTATCCAGTGTGTGTAAGACTCACGTTAAGGATTTTATACCCATGGATTTATACCATCCATGATAAACTTAGGGATTAAAATTCTGATTCTGTAAAAAATGCCCTTCTCCTGGCAGGGCTACAACACTCCATTCAGCAGGCAGGAGTTCAGAGAAGCCTGCAACCACTCAGCCAGTGCCACTGCAGGGCACTGCTGTCTGACGGGGACTTTGCTCGGAGCTGTCTCCAGGATTTGCATACAAGGAAAAGCCAGAGAACACAGGGCTGGGAAGTGACCAGGAACTGGTTATAGAATAGAACTACAGAAGGTTTGGGTTGGAGGGACCTTAAAGCTCATCCCATTCCAACCCTGTCATGGGCAGGGACACCTTCCATTGTCCCAGGCTGCTCCAAGCCCCATCCATCCTGGCCTTGATCAATATATGATTTAATAGATGATATTTAATGTATTTTGTTCTTTCTGGTATGCATCAAAAGCCTGCCCAGGAATATACTGATCAAGGGGCCATGGCTACACAACCCAGAAAAATCTTCTCTCAACTAAGCATGAAGAGAAGGCTCTGGGGAAGGCTGAGAGCTCCTTCCAATGCCTGGAGGGACTCAGAAAAAAGAGGGAGAGGGACTTTTATTCGGGCAGACAGTGACAGGACACAGGAAATGGCTTCCCAGTGCCAGAGGGCAGGGCTGGATGGGATATTGGGCAGGAATTGTTCCCTGGAAGGGTGGGCAGGCCCTGGCACAGGGTGCCCAGAGCAGCTGTGGCTGCCCCTGGATCCCTGGCAGTGTCCAAGGCCAGGTTGGACATTGGGGCTTGGAGCAGCCTGGGACAGTG
>RAHM01000491.1:228106-245458 GCA_003713295.1 Parotia lawesii | reverse complement strand
CCAGTGTGATTGAGGGGTGGTAATTTCTTCCTCCAATCCACGGTGGTTTTTAAGAACATATATAATAAAGCTCGGGGTCTCTGACCCGGGCCTTTCCTTGCTTCTCTCCTGACAAGGTGTCTGCGTGGTTCTTTTCGTGTCCAAGTGCGACAGGGGTGGGATGGGATGGGATGGGATGGGATGGGATGGGATGGGATGGGATGGGATGGGATGGGATGGGATGGGATGGTTGCATCTAAGAGATCAGGGAAGGGGCAACACGACCAGGTCTCTTCAATCACGGGGAACAGCTCCATGAGAGAGAAAAGCCACACATACAGGCAATAACATCCAATGTTAAAATGTGTTTGTAGTTCCAAAAAAACCCAGGACAAAGCTGCCTTGGGTGTGAATGCCCAGAAAATGCCTCTGTCCTGTCCTTCAGCTCAGCAGAGAAGCTTCTCACAAGCTGAAACAAAGGGACAGCTCCTGATTGTCCTCTGAAAAGGACACAAATCCCAACCACACAGAGCTGTAAGATGTGAATTAAAGCCAGCCCAACCCCAGACCTACCTCTTGGATCGGACAGTGTAGGTGACATTCCCTTTGGGAAACCTCGGTGCATCCCACTGCAAAGTGCTGTGAAAATTGACTGAAGTAATTCTTGCATTTCGGGGCTTTGGGATCATTCCAGAAACTGTGGGAGGAATCAGAACCAAACATTTCAGTGTTTCCTCCAGCACTTCTCGGTCATCCAAAACTTAAATGCAGCCTCTGCCTTGCCTTAGATGCTTATTTAAAATCAGAGCTCAATTAAATTAATTTAAATCCTGATGCCTCTCTTGCCTCCTTATGCAACAAAACAGATTACTGGCACCAGTGACTTCCAGTAAGTCCTTGTGACACCAACATTTCTTGTGCATGACTGAGCTGGTGCTGCCCAGGACTCAGGGCATGAACTCTCCCTGAGATTGTCAAACCCCAATTTTTCTAAGCAGTGCTCCAGTAGCACTGTGGGAATAACAAGGGTGTGGGGATTGATAAACAGAGATAAACCAGAAGCACCTCTGAAAGTAAGAGAGGTATTAAATATAATTAAATATAATTAGGTATCATTAATCAGCACTATTCACAAGTGACAAAACCCCAGTTGTTTCTTTTCTTGGAACTGAATAAAAGAAACCCTAAAGTAGTTTAAGTATCAATGAAAAGCCCATTACTATTATGATTAAATTATTTTTACATAACTGAAAGGATTGAAACTAAAATAGCAAAGATTCCGGCCCATTACTGCACCACAAATGAGCAGTGCAAACAAACCCTGTCAGAACAGAGCAGCACTTAAATGTCACGGGAGTCACACCTGATGACAGACATTCCAAGATAAATAACACATTTTACATGTCTGTAGTTCACAGAATCATCAGGGCTGGAAGAGACCTTCAAGGTCACCCTGTTCCAGTGTGTTGTGGTTTGACCCGAAGGTCAAACCATGACACAGTGTCACCCCAGCACTACCACAATCACCCCTGAGCCATGTCCCCAGCTGACGCAGAAATGAATGAAATTCATGTGTCAGTCACTCCCCTCTGGCAGACAACAGTTTGAAATCTAAACCTGGCTTAAACAAAACCTATTTCAGACTCTGGTCCTACAGTGTTACCCTTGCACCCAACAAATAAATCAAACACACTGCACATCACAAATACAGAAGTTTGAATCACACACTGGTGTGCGTTGGAAGGGACCTTAAAGCCCACCCAGTGCCACCCCTGCCATGGGCAGGGACACCTCCCACTGTCCCAGGCTGCTCCAAGCCCCAGTGTCCAGCCCGGCCTTGGGCACTGCCAGGGATCCAGGGGCAGCCACAGCTGCTCTGGGCACCCTGTGCCAGGGCCTGCCCACCCTCCCAGGGAACAATTCCTGCCCAATATCCCATCCAGCCCTGCTCTCTGGCACTGGGAAGCCATTCCCCTTTATCCTGGCACTCCAGGCCTTGTCCAAAGTCCCTCTCAATTCTCTTGGAGCTTTGCCCCTGCTTTGAGGATGAGGTCTGAGGTAGGCATGCAAATTCCCAGGAAAAAGCACATTTCCTTGCAATGTTCACTTCCCTGACAGTGCTTCCTACCTTAAAAACCTCCAGGTAAATTGCTTTGTTGGGCACTGTGGACCCAAAGAGACGAGGAAATATCTCTGGGGTCTCAGGATTGTGCGCAGACCTCTGAGCCCATCGAGGCCAAGCTGTGCCTGATGCCCACCTTGTCCCCAGCCCAGAGCACTGAGTGCCACGTCCAGGCCTTCCTGGGACACCTCCAGGGATGGGCACTCCAAACCTCCCTGGGCAGCTCTTGCCAAGGCCTGACCTCCCTTTCCAGGAGGAAATTGCTCCTGGTGTCCAACCGGAGCCTCCCCTGGCCCAGCCTGAGGCTGTTCCCTCTCCTCCTGTCCCTGTTCCCTGGGAGCAGAGCCCGACCCCCCCGGCTGCCCCCTCCTGCAGACAGTGACACGGAGCCCTCGGGGCGCCGCTTCGCCCCCACTCCCGCCTTTCCTCGCCGGGACTTGCACAATGTCCCAATCCCGGCAGGACCGTTCCTGTTTCCCAGCACAGATTGAACCGCGGGGCAAAAACGCCCGCGGGCGGCGGGACCCCGGCACTGCCACCCTGGCACCCACGGAGGCCGGGTGGACTGTCCCCGTGTCCCTGCTACCCTCACAGGGCACTCCCGCTCGCCCGCTCCCGGGGCCGCTCGGTTCCTCACAGCCCCCGAGGAGCCGCGCCGGGCTGGGGCAGCGCGGAGGCACCGCCGCTTCAGGCGCCCCTCGCTGCCGCTCCCCCTGAGGGCACCGCCGCTCCGCGTGCCCGCGGGCCGGCGGGACCGGGATGTCGCTCCGTGCCTCCCTCCCTCGCTGCCTCCCTCCCTCGCTGCCCGGCAGCCGCGGCGGACTCACCGCAGAGCAGGAGCCCGCTGCAGAGCGCGCCCCGCAGGGCGGCGGCCATGGCGGCTCCCTCAGCAGCGGCGGGGCGGCCGCGCCATGGCTGCGGAGCGGGGCCGCCCCGAAACCCCGAAACCCTTCCGCTTCCCGGCGGGGCGGGGCGGGCTGCGGAGCTCTCCCTCGCACACCTGGGCTGCTCCCTCAGAAACCGCAGGTTCACCCTCAGACACCGGGGGTGCTCCCTCACACACCTGGGGTTCAAACTCAGGCGGCTGGAGGTTCCCCCTCACACACCGGGGCTGTTCTCCCTCACACAGCGGGGGTACTCCCTCAGACACTGGGGACTCTAAATGTCATAAAAGTATTTTAATAATAGTCAGTAATTGTACAAAATTATATATATATTAAAAAAATGTAACAAGTGTATTAATGCCTCGATCCACTCTTTTGTCAGCTGAGTATTCCTGTCTCTGCCCCCATTATTCCGCTTGATCAGCTTTCTCTGCACTAATACAACATCCATCCAGCAAAACAGGTTTCACAAAAATCGAGTAATGGAGATAAAAAATTGAAAAAGTGGTCTGGTTGAGAGACCAGACTTCCACTATCCCAGATTGCTCCAAGCCCCAATGTCCAGCCTGGCCTTGGACACTGCCAGAGATCCAGGGGCAGCCCCAGCTGCTCTGGGCACCCTGTGCCAGGGCCTGCCCACCCTCACAGAGAACAATTTCTAACCCAAAACTGCCCTCTGTCAGTTTGAAGCCATTCCCTGTGTCCTGTCCCTCCAGCCCTTGTCCAAAGCCCCTCTTTTGGAGCCCCTTTAGGCACTGCAAGGGCCTCTAAGGTCTCTCTGGATCCTTCTCCACCCAAACACCAGCAGCTCTTTCTGTAGAAGTCCATGGTCACAGGATGTTAATGAAAGGACAAGATCTGTGTGTTTAGTCCAGAAATAAAAGTTGGACAACACTGGTTCCTATGTTATAAAGTCACAGCAGTTCTCCCTTCTTTATCTCCTCATGTACCCTGTTACGTGCTCAGTGTCTGAGTCCGAAGAGCCACTTTCCTCCGAAGAAGAGGAGTTTTGCCACTCACGGAAGTCATTAGAACAAGGTGCTTCCTGCACACTTCCCGTGTCCTCTGGCAGCTTTGCTTCCAGAGCATGAGCACAGTGCCAGTCACCTGCATCTTCCTGGGACAAGGGAGCATCTGCAGAGCCGTCTCCATCCTGCTCCAGGGTTCCCAGCAGCACCGTGTGTAAGTTGATGGTGAAGCACTCACTGTTCCCTTGTGAGCTACAACTGCCCTCAGAGAAAGGGCTCAATAACTCACTCCTGGTGTCTCTGTCTCCTTCAGGGTCCCCCTCGTGCTCCTCAGACTCCTCTGGCTCAGCAGCTGGGATGTCCCCAGCCCGGCTGCTGCTGTGCTCACAGGTGCTGTTCACTGAGTACTGCACCAGGGTGCCGGGGCTGTCACAGCCCTGGGGGACTCTGCCCCTGCCCAGCCCCTCACGCCTCGCGTAGTCATGGTCACACAGGGCACTGCTGTCACTGTCACTGCTGTCACTGTCATCACTGGCACTGCCTCTGCACCCCCTGGCCTTGCTTTTAACCTCTCTGGGGATGATCTCCACAGAGGCCAGATTTTCTGGCTCAAACACCCAAGGTGAGTAGGCCAACTTCCTGATGCATTCCTGGAAGAGTAAAAGGAATTAAATTAACTCAGCCACATTTGCAGACATGCACAGAAAACCATGAAAAAAACCCCAAATAGCCTCCAGTCATGAGGCTGTCAAACAAATTATTCCTTCTGTGCCGCAGTTTTGGCTTTTTCTGCAGAGTTCAGGCTATCTAGGATTGTTCCTTCTTCTCCATTCCTGAACATGTCAGAATCCCAGAACGGTTTGGGTGGGAAGGGATCTTAAAAGATCATCGCATTCCAACCCCCTGCCATGGGCAGGGACACCTCCCACTGTCCCAGGCTGCTCCAAGCCCCAGTGTCCAACCTGGCCTTGGGCACTGCCAGGGATCCAGGGGCAGCCTCAGCTGCTCTGGGCACCCTGTGCCAGGGCCTGCCCACCCTCCCAGGGTGAGATGAGTCTTGCCAATCTCTCTACACTCTTGCAGTCACCTATCATGGCTGATCAATTTTCACATCCTTTAGAAATTATCTTTTGAAACAATTGTCACCATTTTAACATCCCAAGCCCCATCTTCCCTCCGCACTTCAGAAGATTATTCCATATTTGAAGCATTGACCATGTGGACAATAAAAAATAAATAGACACTCCTTTGTAAAGTGTTCAGCAATTGTTGGGATGTGAAAGTAATGACACAGCAATGGACAGAAACATGAGGCAAAAGTCTTACAAAAAAGTGATAGCAATCTGCTCTGGGTATGTTTGTAGAAAATGGAAAACGTTTATGCTGAAAAACCCTACAGAATTAAATGTAAAAGAAGTCAGAGACAGTAAAAAATAAAACAAGCAAGCAAAGATAAAGGAGAGAAACAAGAAATCTTGTTATTTTTGCTTGAAATTTAGTGGCAGTTCAGTCTATGAAAATAAAAAATTAGCTGGCTCTGGACTGGCTCCCTCAAGTACTAAAACAGTTGATCACAGAGAAAGTCCAAGAGAGATTATTTTATTATTATTAAACAGTGGAACAACTTCTCCAGTCTCTCCTCACAGGGCAGGTTCTCCAGCCCTCTGCTCATCCCCCGGCCCTGCTCTGGGTCCTCTCCAGCCTGTCCACACCTTTTGTGCCCTGTGGGGACCAGAACTGGGTGGAATATTCCTGGATATTCCCCCTGAGCACGGTGGGATGATCCTCTCCATTAGTAGCTTGTCACAGAAGTAGCAAGAAATGGTTTTGAATATTTGTTCTGAAGATCAGACAAAACTCAGCAGCCTAGAGGTCATCTTTGACTGAGGTAAACTGCAAACGCAAACATTCTGTGCTCTTACATAACTTGTACCTAAAGCACAGGATTGGAAATTCCAGTTGTTAAACTTCCTCCTGCCAACCAGAAAGGGCAGATCTGAGAACTGTTACATACCAAGGTCCGAGGAAAGGAAATCTTCAGGAGAACAAAACCTGCTGCATGCCCACACTTCAGGACTGCAGCAATTATCAGTGAAACACAGACAGCACCAGCCACTGCAACTTCATGATATCCTGGAGTGAAATCATCAAATAAACATACATGGATGAAGTGTCACATGACCACATTTCAGATCTCACAGTCACAACAGCTATCAGGAATCAGCAATAATTTTAGTTAGAAGGGATCTGTAAAAGCCAGTCAAAACAAGACCAGATCTCAAATTAGATTCAGGAATTAAAAAAGAAATTACTCCATCTTTATGCAGAGTTAGCAGAGATCTGTATGGCTCAGGGGATTGCCAGGAGATTTGTTTCCCCAGAGTCGATGGGGTTTTATATTTCACTCCTAAATACTCACAATGCTTCTCTCTTGGAATGTTTCTCTCTGACACTGAGGCTCAGAGCTCTGCTCCTGGGACAGGGACAGCAGCCAAGGAGCGGCTGGAGCTGGGCCAGGGCAGGCTCAGGCTGGAGAGCAGGGAAAGGTTCTTCCCCCAGAGGGTGCTGGGCACTGCCCAGGCTCCCCAGGGAATGGGCACGGCCCCGAGGCTGCCACAGCTCCAGGAGCGTTTGGACAGCGCTGCCAGGGATGCCCAGGCTGGGATTGCTGGGAGGTCTGGGCAGGGCCAGGAGCTGGATCAATGATCCTGTGGGTCCTTCTCACTTAGGACATTCCATGATTCTGTGATCACCTGCTGTTTTTTAGGATTGAACTGTAAATGTCCCTACACCAAAAGAAAACATTGCACACTCAGACCAACCCCTCGTGCCCCACAGCTCCGTTACCTTGTTGAGCCTCCAAGTCTGCAGCGACACATTTCCAGGGGGAGGGAACGGAATGTCTGTTCAGGGATGCACTGACCTCCACAGACACACAGTAATTCCTACTGGGGTACAAGTCTTCAATGACAGTACTAAACACTTCTTCAGTGGTTTTCTGCCGTGGCCTCTGCCATGAAAAAACAATGTTTTGAAGTCAGTTAGTGGCAAAAAAAAGATCCCTGCTCACTCTTCCAGACCTGCTCCCCTGCAGTGAAAGGAAGCTCAGATTCTGTTGGCCATTGTCTCTCTTTTCTTCTAAGGAATCTAGTTGTATGTTTTCTTTTGCTTCTATTCACATGTTTGTTTTTGGGAACTTGTTAACCCTCAGAGCTATTTTATGCCCTCTGTGTTCCTCCCCTAAAGCACAACTAAACCCCAAATTTCCCTACCTTATGCTCTCCATCCAGTGACTTCAGTGTGATATTATAATCCAGTTCTTCATAGATATCAATTAAAGACAGCAGCTTTCCCTTGTCTCTGAAGTGAGAGGTTGGCAGCTTTATGGTGACATTGATGCAGTTTGGACAGGAAGTGATGTTCACTTCTGGTGGTCCCAGAATTGCTGTTGGAAAACAAGAAAGAGGAAAAAATGATGGAAAAAAATACATACTTCATCCAGGACCAATTCTATTTCAGTGATGGATATAGAGCTGCCTCAGCACACTCCAGAGGGGCCACTGCTGTAAATCCACAAGGCCTTGCAACATTTAAGTTCCGCAGTCCAATCATCATTTCCCACATGGCCAGATTTTAAAGGAAAAGGAGTGGAGGGAAGAAGCAGAAAGGGGACAGAGGCTTTGCTTCAGCTTCAGAGATGTAAACTTTGGATCTACCTGAGATTAAAGCTGGGGTTTAAGCACAGAATAAAATCCTGGAATGGTTTGGGTTGGGAGGGACCTTAAAGCCCATCCAGTGCCACCCCTGCCATGGCAGGGACACCTCCCACTGTCCCAGGCTGCTCCAAGCCCCAGTGTCCAACCTGGCCTTGGGCACTGCCAGGGATCCAGGGGTAGCCACAGCTGCTCTGGGCACCCTGGGGTGCCCTCCCAGGGAACAATTCCTTCCCAATGTCCCATCCATCCCTGCTACCCTTCAGCTTCAGGCCATTCCCTGTGTCCTGTCCTTCTTTTTATTAAACCAGCTGCTGAAGGATTGCAGGGCTCCTCCTCAGGGATGTTCTCCAGTCCTTCAGTTATCCTTGCACCCATTCTCCCCACTTCCTCCGATGTTCCCTCACTTCTGACACTGGAAGTGGACACAGCAGCTGCCTCTGCTGAATTTAGAGGGAACATAACCAGTTTATCCTCCACAGTCCTCCAATTGTTCCTCCATTTCTGCCTCTGTTAGCTCAAAACCGAATTTTGAGCAGAGCCAAGGGTGAAGCCACCTCTGGCATTAAAGACAAGTATCTTCAGCAGGGAAAAGGGCAGATTGATGGACAAACAATAAATCTCTTCCCTACACCTGGTGCAGACCTGGCATTTTTTAACTCAACATTCACTATTTGAACACACAAAAACAATGTTGTTTTTTAAGTTATCTATCTTACACAGTTCAGAGGTTTTTACTTTATGTTTGTCAGTGCACAACTGTATTTCCTTCATATCTATAATGTATATATATGTATTTATTTCAAAACCAGAGCCTCACTCCTTTATCAGAACCACTAATCAGAACGACTCATTTTAGAAACGTATCTATATATTTAAATCTTTGTACCAGATATGTGAAATACCACATACAAATAGCCACCAATCCAGTCAGTTTGGAGTCTTACAGCAAAGGTAGCAGAACATAATTCAGGCATCAGCTGTTAATAAATACTACATAAAGAAGAAATGCAGAGAGAGAACTTACTCTCAGCCAACGGCATAAAATGCAGCATAGAAGAATTGAGCACCTGAGTTCCTCCAATGCTCTGAACTTGTGCATAATACACAGTGGATCTATCCTTGAACTCCTCTGTCAGCTCACAGGAGAGCTGGGCAATACCTGAACACTGCATAGCACTCATCCAGTTCTGGTTCCTGCAGAAAAGAGCAAAATAGTCTCAATTGTCTGATATGAGAAACCAGGGGAGTGTGAGGAGAGAATTTCTCAGGGAAAAAAAAAAAACAGAAAAACCAAGAAAAAACCCAAGAAAAACAGAGAAAACCTCAGCCTTAGTATTTTCAGAGAATCCAGAATCCCTGAGGCTGGAAAAGCCCTCCCAGCCCATTGAGGCCCAGCTGTGCCCCATCCCCACCTTGTCCCCAGCCCAGAGCACTGAGTGCCACGTCCAGGCCTTCCTGGGACACCTCCAGGGATGGGCACTCCAAACCTCCCTCCTCTTTGGGTCAATAAACATTAAAAGTAAAATTTGTGCCTTATTTTGTGTGACTTGCCTGTAGTCTCTGTACAGCACATTGTAGGATGCTGGCACAGCTGGGTCACGTTCTGCCTGCCAGGACAAAATGTGCCGGAAATTGCGGGAATCCATCTGGAGGTTGTAAGGAAGCCCTTCCAAAATTCTTTCTAGAAAGGAAAAAATAATAAAAAAATCCCAACAAGCAACCCTGAGCCTTGCAGCAATTCTAATAAATAAACCCATTTAGAGCAGCTCAGGATTTGCCCCCAAAAAGCAGCCACAGGGGAGAGCTCGGCACAACAGACACAGCAATGCAAAGCACTGTGCACATGGATTACATTTCTGTAAGTTCTTTCTCCAAAAAGCATGAAGTTTCAAATTGATGCTTGGTGAGGATGTGCAAGCTATGAAATGTGTTAGGAAAAGCATTTTAAAGATGATAAAACTCTTACCAGGCAGGCTGCAAACAGCTGTAGACAGAAAGGTGAGGTACACTGGAAATTGAAACTTTGTATTAATGCATTGGTGTATCCACAGGATCTGATTTTTACTGCAAATATTCATTTGCAACAACTAGCTTCATACTCAGCATTCCCTGGTGGAACTGTTACTTTCTTTCACATCCCTCCTTTCTCCACAGCCTGGGAGAAGTGCCCATGAAGCTGGGGCTCGGAGGAGCTGGTTCTTGGATCCCTACGCTGCTCCCTCCACATGAGGTTCAAGACTCAGTGTCAACAAAAACACCCAAGATATTCTCATCAAATCGTGTCTTAGAGTGACTGTATTTCAAACACCTCTTCAAGCCATCACAAGAATTTTAGGACTGATCTGGGAAAATATTCCATTATTGCTTGTCTCATCCTCATAGATCCCAGAATGGTTTGGGTTGGAAAGGACCTTAAAGATCATCACATTCCCCCCCCTGCCATGGGCAGGGACACCTTCCACTGTCCCAGGCTGCTCCAGCCTGGCCTGGGACACTTCCAGGGATCCAGGGGCAGCCATAGCTTCCCTGGGCAATCCTGCCATTCCAGAGGCTCCTACATCCTCCAGTAAAACCTCCCTAGGAGACCGTGATCCATCCCAGGTCTCGCTGCATCCAGGATTCTTTTCCTTGACCAACCCAGCTTTTCATCATTACCATCTTTTCAACACAGTGCTTCAAAACACTTGAAATTATTGTTCTGATCCCTCTAATTTTTTTTCTCAAGACCCTTCAGCCTCCCTTCTGCTTTGAGTGCAACAAGGAGAAACTTCCTGTTCTTATTTTAAGGCATTTTGTGGTCATTCCTCTGACTCAGGAGATGCCGACTCCCACACTCAGTTGGCCAAAGCAGTCGCTACTTTAATTTCAAACACATTTCTTGTCAGTTCTACATGAATTCCATGGGAAAATCTGGAAAGTTCCTTCCTTATCTTCCTTAAAACTCTCTTCTGTCTTGATCTGATGTGTCAACAAGATGTGCCACAGTCAGCATGACTGTGAAAAGAGACAAGAAATCTGGGCGACGAATTAGAAAATTTAAGCAATCTTTATGGAGATCCACAAATAATGGGTTTAACTGCAGTTAAATGTACAACAATGGATTTCTTACCATGTAAGAAATCCCCCGTTTGGAAAAAACCATCCAGTGGGGAAAAATAAAGCAATATTTTAACAGTTATTATCATTATCTGAACACACACTCAGATTTGTAACAATTTGTGTCTGCTGAATTGTTGGTGTATTCCTGTTAATATTATTTGATTTTTCAATGCCTCTTCTCTCCCCAAACCAAATTTCTTCCATGTCGAGTTCAAACTTCCTCTGAACTTTGTTTCAACAAACAAGTTTAGCAAAGGAAGCTGAACAGTTGCAAAACCGTTTGTGTTACACTCTTAGAAAAGAGACACAGCCAAGAACAAATGTCTTAGAAAAAATAACTGAGAAAATTCACCCTGGGGAAATAAAGATGGTCTGGAAACTGCATGGGGAATCTTTGTTACCATCTTGGCTCACTTGGAGTTTCAATCATCCCTGGCAGTGTCCAAGGCCAGGTTGGACATTGGGGCTTGGAGCAGCCTGGGACAGTGGGAGGTGTCCCTGCCCATGGCAGGGGTGGCACTGGAAGGGCTTTAAGGTCCCTCCAACCCAAACCAGTCTGGGATTCTGGGATGATGCTCTTACCCTTTTTACAGAATTAAAGGATCCTAACAAGCCCTTTTCTCACAACAGCTACAGCTCAGCCAAACTGTGTTTGTTTCACTTGCTAATCCAGAAACTGAGGGGTGCTGAGAAAAAACAGAGTAGGGAATTGTCTTGGGGTGACTCTATCATGTGTATCCCCTATCAAGCTCTATGCCCAAAAAGTAATTTTGTGCCTTTTCTGTGCCTTTAAACTGAGCTGGAAAAAAAAAACCAAACAAACTTTTCAAAACAGTTTCTCAAGGACACGGAGATGCACTCCTCTGCGTTCTCTGGCTGCAGGAGCAGGAGGGAGCACCCKGCTTGCTTTCTTCAGCCAGCGGTTTCGGGTTTTTTTTTTCCTTCTCTTCCCGGCGTGAGACGGAAAGCTGAATTTTGTTTCCTGGGACTTTGGTTTTTTCCCTTCTTCTCTTCTGGACTGTTCAACAACATCAGAACACATCGGGAGAATTTTTCCCCGAGGCCCGGGGGTGGGCCCTCACCGAACAGCTCCAAGGAGGAGAGAGACCACACCTACAGAAGGACTCTGAAATCTTCCCAAGTTTCTCTCTATAGCAAGAGATTTCATTTCATTATTTAACATTATTATCCTTTTCCTGTGTGTTTGTTAAATAAGTAGTTCTTATCTTTTTTCACTTTCCTTCAAGGAAAATTTTTTTTTTTCCCTGAACCCTGTGGGGGGAAGGGTGGTTGTAACCTGGTTTTCCCTCAGAGGATATATTGCTAAATTTTGGCCAAACCGGCACAGGAATGAAAACCCTCACATGTAACTGAGAGTTCCTGGACATGCAAGGAGGCAGAATCATGGAATGGAATGGAATGGCCTGGATCAGAAGGGACCTTAAGGATCATCCAGTGCCACCCCCTGCCATGGCAGGGACACCTTCCACTGTCCCAGGCTGTTCCAAGCCCCAGTGTCCAGCCTGGCCTTGGGCACTGCCAGGGATCCAGGGGCAGCCACAGCTGCTCTGGGCACCCTGTGCCAGGGCCTGCCCACCCTCCCAGGGAACAATTCCTGCCCAAGATCCCATCCAGCCCTGCCCTCTGGCACTGGAAAGCCATTCCCTGTGTCCTGGCCCTCCAGCCCTTGTCCCCAGTCCCTCTCCAGCTCTCCTGGAGCCCCTTTAGGCCCTGGAAGCGGCTCTGAGGTTTCCCTGGAGCCTCCTCTGCTCCAGCCTGGGCACCCCCAATGCTCTCCACAGCAGACGGGCTCCGCTCCACCCTCTGATCATGGTTTATGCACAGAATGGAGGATGCAGAGATAAGACAAGGGATCCTTATTTTGGGAATTATTCCAGGGAGAGTTCTACAATAACATGATGGTCTCTTCCTTTGGTATCTCAGCAGAATTATCAATGAATGAATGAGCTCCCTGCACTGCTGCTCTCTAACTTAGAGGTTCAGGTACTTACCAAGCTGAGAGAGAAGCATTGGCACATCCATCAGGCTTCCTGTGGAGATTAACAAATAAACCCCTCTGCTTGCAAAAGAAACATTTTGCTTCTGTACCTACAAATACATGAAAAACAAGCACATTTTACTAAATTATCCTAGTAAATTAATTTAGTAAATCACTTTGACTTAACCCAAGGTTTCTGTACAGACTTATTTTAACCTCTCCAGTGTCTGAGAGAGGGCAGTGGTACTGAAAGAGTTACTGCTGGGGTGGTGCACTGATCCTCATTGTTTTAGGGCAATTTTATTCTATTTTATGGCAACAGCACTTTCCTTTTTTCATATGGAAATGGCTCTTACCATTTCAAATAAAGCAGAAACCACTGTATGATTATTTATAATAACTTTGCATTAAGACAGCATCTGAAAATTCAGTGCCACTCACTCCAACTTCATTAATACAGTGAAAACAAACATTGCTTGTCTTATTTGAAATAAACTCATCACTGTTGTAAGAAATGTTTCCAGAAAGAGAAAAGATCAACAGGGAGCTTAGAAAAAAATTAATTAAAAAGAAGTTATGAAGTTTACATTACAATTTTTTAGTGCATAAGATCTATTAAAATACTCCCTCTCTTCAGTGTTATTTTTTTACTCTATTTATCATCCCCAGAATATTAACATCCACAGGGCGTGGTTTTGAATTAGCTGGGCAAGGGTATATCTGTTTCTAAAGAACCTTCCCCTCAGGTTCAATAAGAATGAACTGCTTTTTAATTTAAAATTATTTGCAAATACAACTGGAATTATTTTCTCTGCAAAAGAACCAGTTTAAAATCATGCCAGAGCACACAATGGTCAAGCTTAACCCAGGATATTCATATATTATCACAGGATAGAATTCGTCTATTAAAACCAGGTGCACTAAAAACCCCTTATCTGAGAAGTCAATCTCCCTGTGCTCAGAGTTCTGGCAGGACTGCAGGAAGTCACTGGATAAACACTGGGAATGTGCATCTGTGCAACTGTTAATTCCACAGCCAAAGGGAACGTCCTCTTCCCCTCATTTTATTTATTCATTCAAGCAGAAGTCATTTCAAAGAGCAGTTGCACCTGTAGGATGGGACTTTCCAGGTTGTTCAAAATTTTCCCTTTAGGAGAAAACCTTGGGGATGCTGAATTCACTTGGCAAATAATTTCCTTTCCGTGTTAATCCTCGCAATTAATCCCAGGCCGTGTTCGAAGCGCTCCGTACCCAGAGGGATTGCGTACCTTGGATCCTTGCTGGCCATGCTGTCAGGAGTAACAACAACCCCACTCTGGGAATCACAAGCGGCTCCCGTGTGGCTCTGGATGCTGAACAACAGAGTCTCTTACATGATGCACATTCAAAGCCAGGTTATCTGTTTGGCACCTTAAAACGTTTGAGAAAATGTAATAAAATGTGTTCATCCCCGGGTTTCCACAACTGTCTAAAGCTGGATGTCCTCTGCAGACCTATCAGTGCCAGAGAGATTCCAGAGGAAATTCCAGGAGAAAACCATTTCTGTCAGAACTCTGATGAGCCTTCGCTACTCTTCCTCTTCAGAGCTGCAGCAATCCCTGCAGAGAAGCCATGGAAACACCAGTGAGTGCAGCGCCACTGACCCCAGGCTGTGCCCACAGGAGATCCCTTGGGAGCTGCCCGGGGCCCCCAGTGCTCCCAAACCTCAGAGTCACACTGCCACAGCATCCACAGCTGGAGTTCATGGAATCACACACTGGCTCGGGCTGAGAGGGACCTTAAAGCTCATCCCATCCCACCCCAGCCGTGGGCAGGGACACCTCCCACTGTCCCAGGCTGCTCCAAGCCCCAATGTCCAACCTGGCCTTGGGCACTGCCAGGGATCCAGGGGCAGCCACAGCTGCTCTGGGCACCCTGTGCCAGGGCCTGCCCACCCTCCCAGGGAACAATTCCTGCCCAATATCCCATCCAGCCCTGCCCTCTGGCACTGGGAAGCCATTCCCTGTGTCCTGGCCCTCCAGCCCTTGTCCCCAGTCCCTCTCCAGCTCTCCTGGAGCCCCTTTAGGCCCTGGAAGGGGCTCTGAGCTCTCCCTGGAGCCTTCTCTTCTCCAGGTGAACATACCCAGCTCTCCCAGTCTGGCTCCAGAGCAGAGGGGCTCCAGCCCTGGGATCAATTTAGTAGCTCTCAGGTTCAGGCTGGATGGGGTTATATTTGCTTCCAGTCAGAAAAAAAAAAAAAAGCAGCTTTGAAGTTTTGAAAGTCAGTGGTTTGTATTTCTTAAAAGCTCTACCTCAGTTCATCAGAAAACACCCCCAATTCTCAGAAACAAGCAGATGGTCTATTTATTTACAGCCATTAGCTTATGGGAATACTGAGAGAGGCACAGAGACTGACTGACAGCAGGGAAGTCTGCAGAGGAATGTTCTAACTCTGCACAGGTCAATCACAGCATAGCCAGGGTTGGGAGGGACCTCTGGAGATCACCCAGTGCAACCCCTGCCCAGGCAGGGGCACCTGGAGCAGGTGACACAGCAACGTGTCCAGGGGGGTTTGGGATGGCTCCAGAGAGGGAGACTCCAGGCCCTCCCTGGGCAGCTGTTCCAGGGCTCTGCCCCTCCATGGAAGGAAGTTCTTCCTCAGGCTGGGCTGGAATTGCTGTGTTTTAGTTCCTGGCCATTGCTCCTCATCCTGTCACTGGCACCAGTGAACAGTCTGGCACAATCCCCTTTAGCACTGAATCCACCCAAGCCAGGGAACCACACTGTGGCTGTAGCGTTATTCCCACCCTTGATTGCTGGGAGACTTTGGAAAAGCCACTTCTAAGGCTATGGAAATCAGTTATCCTCAATAACTCCAGGCCATTACCAGCAGCCCATTTTCCATGGACGTGGCATAGTGCTGGGGAGGACACAGACTCAAACTGTGCCAGGGGAGGCTCAGGGTGGACACCAGGAGCAATTTCCTCATGGAAAGGGAGGTCAGGCCTTGGAAAGAGCTGCCCAGGGAGGTTTGGAGTGCCCATCCCTGGAGGTGTCCCAGGAAGGCCTGGACGTGGCACTCAGTGCTCTGGGCTGGGGACAAGGTGGGGATGGGGCACAGCTGGGCCTCGCTGGGCTGGGAGGGCTTTTCCAGCCTCAGGGATCCTGGGATATGCCCGTGGAGGAAGCAGTGTGGGACACACGGAGACCCTCGGGGATGCTCCAGCCTGGGCAGCGGACACAGCAAACCACGCCTGAGACAAGAAGCGCTGTGAGAGCCCACGGCAGCCTGTTTTCCTCACAAATATCAGGCCTTGATAAAATTCCCACGTCAAACCCATCCCCAGGCACCTCCCAGGCTATCGCCGGGGTCAATTCAGCGAGCGGAGACGCTGCCAAAGGCAAACCGGACGGTTCTGGGGCTCCATGCGCGGTTCAGAGGGCGCTACACGGCCCCGGGCCCCACACGGCGCCAGCCAAGCGCTCCCAGGAGCCGCGGACCCTTCCAGGAATCCCCGGGAGCGAGCGCAGCTGGAGCAGCCGGGCAGCGGCCCAGACTCCTCCTCCCGCCCGGCCGAGGACGGGGGAGCCCGGCCCCGCTCCGCCTCAGGGAACCGCTCCATTGTCACCGCGGGGCCGCAACGAGGGGCAGCAGGGGAGACACGACACCGCACATGCCACCATCTTCCAGCCGTACCTCGCGGCGGAGAATCCCCACGGGCTCGGCTCCGGCTCCTCATCGCTCCTTATCAATGCCCATCGACGCGCACCGACCCCCAGCAGCGGGGCCCATGCCGGCGCCGAGGGAAATGGCGACGGCGCGGGGTGGCCACGCCCCCAGCACCCGGACCACGCCCCGGTGCAGATAGGCCACGCCCCCACAATAGAAAGGCATAACAATCGCGGACCACGCCCACACGCCCCGCCCATCGCAACGCCCCGCCCCTTCCCGCCAGGCCCCGCCCACCGCCGCCATGGCGGGGGGGCCCGGCCTGAGGGTCTGGGACTGGGGGGTGTCGGGACCGGTGCCGCTCCCCCCCACACTCGCGGAAAGGCGTTTTCTGCCTTTATTTCGTTTTCTGTCGCCCGCCCGGGCCCGCTGCACCTCCGGCTCTGCGGTGTCGCTGTGCCTGAAGTGATGCGAGGAAGCTGCGGGAGCGGTGGAGGATCCCCTGCCTCGTTTGTAGAATCAGAGTCGCAGAAGGTTTGGGCTGGAGGGACATTAAAGCCCATCCAGTGCCACCCCTGCCATGGGCAGGGACACCTCCCACTGTCCCAGGCTGCTCCAAGYCCCAATGACCAACCTGGCCTTGGGCACTGCCAGGGATCCAGGGGCAGCCACAGTTCCCGCAGTGCCACGGGAAGCGAAGGGCCCTGGGGGTCCTGGTCCATGGCCAGCTGGATCTGAGTCAGCAGTGCCCTGGAGCCAGCAGGGACATCCCTGTCCTGGGGGACACCAGGGCCACCATCACTGGCCAGAGGGGATCGTCCCACTCTGCTCTGGGCTGGGGCGGCCTCATCTCCAGTGCTGGGGACAGTTCTGGGTGTCTCAGTGTAAGAAAGATCCAAGAGAGTGTCCAAAGGAGGGACGTGAGGATGGGGAAGG
>RAHM01000491.1:200506-227663 GCA_003713295.1 Parotia lawesii | reverse complement strand
CCCAATATCCCATCCATCCCTGCCCTCTGGCACTGGGAAGCCATTCCCTGTGTCCTGTCCCTCCATGCCTTGTCCCCAGTCCCTCTCCAGCTCTCCTGGAGCCCCTTTAGGAATCATTCCCCACCCAAACCATTCCATGGTTCCATGAGTGGGTGCGTACACCGCCCCCCATTGTTGTGCTGTCCCTGGTGGGTCTCTCTCTCTCTCTCTCTCAGGGATGTTCCATGTGGAAGCTGCCCAGGCCAAGGCTGGATGAAGAGCAGCTCGTGCCACGGGAAACATGCCCTGAAGAGCTGCCCTGGGCAGGGCGGGAGGCGTTTGAGGAAGCAGCTGAAATGCTGAATTTCCTGTTCACTGTGGCCTCTGCCCTTTGTTTCTCAGTTGCTCTTGTTGCAAAACAAAGTTACAGAAAGCAACCAGGAGAGCTCACGGCGATTCCCCTGTACAGTGAATCAAAATTGACTTAAAACCAAAGAATCATTTAATTGGTTTGGTTGGGAGGGACCTTAAAGCTCATCTCATTCCAGCCCCTGCCATGAGCAGGGAACCTCCCGCCAGCCCAGGCTGCTCACTTTGCTCTGTTCTGGGCAGAGAGGGTTTGCTCTTTCTTTAGGGTAATGGCAGAAGCATTTCCTTCTGTGGTTTAGTATTTTACGCCTGAATTTGGAGCAGAAATCTGATTGCTGCTGAGAACGTCTTCTTGCACAGCCCGAAACATCCTGTTTTCTCCTGTTCATGTACCACATTGGCCTTTTGACGGTGTTATTGTCACTGGGGATTTCAGCCTGCAGAACAATCGCCACAGTAGCTGATAAAACTGGCCCTTTGCAAAGAAATGGAGAATAAAAAAAATAGATTTCTCTCTTTGCTGTCTTGATTTGTTCTGTGTGGGCTCTTCCGAAACTTCAGTGCATCCAAAACTAGGAGAGACTGCTCCTTCCCTCTTTTTTTTTTTTTAATTTGTGTACAGTCCTATAATTTTTTTGGTATGTTCATATTTTGCAATCTCGGATCAGAAAGAAATCAAAAATGTGCAAGATTTTGAGAAGTATTTCTTTAAGTTTTCCCTATTAAAAAAAATGGAATGTGTCTTTTTTTGGCCTGAAGGTGATGCTGTTTCTCTAGGAAAAAGTACTGGAAAAGCCACTCGGAGGTCTGGTAAGAAATACTTGTGTTAGAATTCAATGTACACCTATTTATGCTCTTTGTGTTGGCAAGTTTTCATCAACCCTTTGGAAGACTGAGTTCTGTCTGAGCAGAACTCAGCTCAGTTTATTAAACCTTCCATTGTGTCGTGGATCAGCACACTCAAAATAAAAGCCAGTAATTCATTTTTAAAAAATTGTTATTATTCTTCGTGCACATCCTTCCTGTGTGTTCTGGCCCCGTGCTCTGCCATGCTGACAGCTTTGTGGTGGGAGAGTTGTGGTTTCTGTCCCCACGAAAGCTGCTTTTGCTTGTTTGTTTTGAGAGAATTCACTGTGCAAGGCCAGAGCCAGAGCAGCTTTCTGGTGTTTCTTCAGCAAATGACTCATTCCTGTCACTTTTTGCCACCTCTGAGGTTTGTCTCAAATTCTGACACCCAGGAAAATTGCTGGTGCCTTTGTTGGCTTAGAAACCTGGCGAGACTCTTCTTTTTGCTGAGAACCCTTTTCTTTCTGGCAGGGTTGTTTAAAATCCCATTCCAGGCTCAGATCCCTCCCTGGGAGGGTGGGCAGGCCCTGGCACAGGGTGCCCAGAGCAGCTGTGGCTGCCCCTGGATCCCTGGCAGTGCCCAAGGCCAGGCTGGACATTGGGGCTTGGAGCAGCCTGGGACAGTGGGAGGTGTCCCTGCCATGGCAGGGGTGGAATTAAGTGATCACTGAGGTCCCTCCAACCCAAACCATTCTGCATTTCTGTGATTCTATGACTGTTTAAGCCAAATTCTGTGTGAATTTGTGGCACTTCAGTGAAGCCAACCAATCTCTCAGGGTTTGCAGTCGGGGGGCAGAATCTCTGGTGATTCATATTCATTAAAAACCAGCACTGAGCTAAAAGACCATCAAATGCTTTCTGGGGCTGCTAAAAACTCAGAATTGGTTTGGGTTTTGTCTCAGATTTCTCAGCTTTAGAGGAACTTTAATCATTGCTTAGCACCTGGTATGGGTAGAGAGCTGCAGGGACTGCACAGTCCTGGAGCATGTGACAACACATCGTTCCCTGGGTGGCACCATTGCTTTCCCAGTGTTCTCAGACAAATATAAACACGGGAACATGCAATCAGTGTTACCCAAAGCAGATCCTGCATCAGCTGGGATTTCACAGCCTGTGGGCTTTAAATCCCCGTGGGTTAATCAATATGGATGGCAATCGTTCTTGGTCCACACAGCAGATGAAATAATAATTTATATTTCTCCTGCTTTGCTCTGCCTCTTCACTAAGGGGTAACACAGAAATAGCAAAATGATGAAGAAGTGGTGTTGGAGCAGTCGGATTTATTTTGTTCTGTAAGAGTCCTTAGGGAGGAGGATKCTGGAAAATCCCCACCACCTGATTTGGGGACATGTGAAGACTGGACCTCAGGGGGTTTTATTTCTGTTTTCCCTTTTGTAAACTTCTRGACAGCTGGTGGGTTTCCCATCCTGGGAAGTTTTTCCTCAGGATTTGACAGACTCTGTGTCTAACATGGAATGCACAAACCAGCCCATGGATGCTGAATAAAGGTGATGGAATTTCAGTGTTCCTGTAGCCCTGCAAGCATTTACATCCTTTTACATCCTTGGTCTAACTCACGGGAATAGTCTCGGTGAAATAAATGAGATTATTAAATGAGTGTGAGCAAAGGGGCTTGGAATGGTAGAGAGAGGGTAGAGAAAGGTGCAGAAGGGGTGGAGAACTTTAATTTCCAGTGGGACTTTCAGCTCCAAAAGCTGTCAGGCTCTGGACACATTGGTGTGGCACAGAGATTTCTGCTGCTCTCCCTGGTCTTTGACTGCTCCTGTTAAGTTTGGGATTGGGTCAAGCTTTGTGGCTCACGGGAGTGTTTGAGTAGATGGGAAATGAGCAGTGAACAGGGTTAGAAGCTGCCCAGCTGGGGAAGGGCTGAGGGTCCCCTGTTGGGATCACAGAATTCCAGAATCATCARGGCTGGAAGAGCCCTCCAGGATCACCCAGTGCCACCCCAGCAGCACCAGCATCACCCCAAACCCTGTCCCCAAGGGCCACATCCAGACTCCTCCTGAGCACTCCCAGAGACAGCGACTCCACCACTCCCTGGGCAGCTCATCCCAAGGCCTCACCACTCTGGGAGGGAAAAATTGTTTCCAGTCTCCAACCTGAGCCTCCCCTTGACACTTTTTTTGTGTCTTATTTGAGCCTCCCCTGATGGGGGAGGATTCCCCGAGCCCTTACCCCGGCTCCGCAGACGAACGGGACTCTTCCACGCCTTYGCTCTMAGATAGTTGTTTATTAAGTCTTATCAGAAAAAGGAGCCAAGGAACGAGATGACTCCTCTTAGAAAGCGTGAGGAAGAAGGCCCAGTTATCAAGATTACAGTGTCCTTTTATAGGTAAATTAACCAATGAAAACCCAAAACGAAAGATATTTCTACTTTTCTACCAATACYTAATAAATTGTATTGTCACATGAAAGGAACTGCGGCATTTTTCATCCAATCCTCCTAATCCACCTTTGCCGCAGAAAATGGAGTAGAGAAAGAAGAAAGAAGAAGGCCTAAAACAACAACAATCCTCCATTTTGAAGGTTTTGTTTCTTATCTATTTTGCTAAATTAACAAACCCAACACCTCTAAATTTTCACCCTGTGACAATCTTACATAATGTTCTATCACCTAATTCACACCRGTGTAGATTCTACTTCCTCCCAGAGGGTAGGCACCTTTCTCCATGGACGAAGGTCAAAAACAGGGTTGTCCAGGGGGGTAAAACCCTTCAAAACAGGCAGAGAAATATTCCCTGCACTCTGGACTCCAACATCTCCTGGTGCAATTTGAGGCCGTTTCCTCTTGTGTTCTCCCTTGGGGCAGTGCAGAAGAGACGATGTGCTGTGGTGGAGCTGGAAGGAGCTTCACAGATGTGGGCACAGATTTCACTTTCTGTGGGCATTTCCTTCCTGAGAGTGTAACAGGCTGAAACCTTGAGCCTCCCTGTCTGACATTTGCCCTCCCTYGATGCTTTCCTGGGTGTAAATAATCACTAATGACACATCAGAGCCTTTTTTCCGGAGGAAATAATTGTTAATATTGTAATAATGTCATTAATAATGTCATTTGCAGCTCAGCTGGCAGCAACCGACTGCTGACCTTGTCTCTCCATGGGATGGGAATTTCTTGCTTGCCGTGAAGATGCATTTCTGTTGGCTCTGTAATGGGAATCCCAGGAAAGAACAGGCGCAAGTGTGGAGGGAGTGTGGAAGGAGTCCCCCTGGAGCATCCCATGGACGGGAGGAGTGCAGTTCGTGTTCCTCCCTCTTGCAAACCCAGAGCAGCCTCAGTTTGCTGAACACCCAAACCCTGAGCAGTGGGATTTCATTTCTGGGATGTGTCTGACCATGTTCACACTCCTGGAAAACTTTCCTGAAGGGCAGGGCTGAAGGGGGGGAGCTGGGATGGGGGGATTTCCYYTCCAGCCCTCTTTTCCCTGGAGACCTCTGCAGTGACCCTGGGCTTTGGGGTTTTTTTTCCTGCAGCTCATTAATCCTTTATTCCCCCCAAATCTGAGGTCTTTGCCACCCTTTTAAGCCTTGTAGCCTCCCACGCTTGTGGAGAGCAGCAAAACTCCCACTGTAGCAAGATTTGGTGACTTCCTCTTCCCCTTGTGTGGATTTTTTTGCTGGAGTGAGGGTGGGAGGGAGCATTTTGCCCAAGGCAGGACCCAGACTGCTCTGGCCAGTGGCTGCAATAACCTGGAGAGTGACCCGGGAATTTCAGCTTTCTCTTTTTTTAGCAAAACAAGACAAATGCTTACAGGCCTTGTGAGGAAAATCGGTGTTTAGCCTGATTCCTACTCTTTATTTTGAGGAAATACTGCAGAGTTTTGCCAGAAGATGGCAATTGSAAACACTTATTGTAAAACTCTTCATTTAATTTTACAATCCGAAACACCTCCTAATAAAAGGATTTATTGTAGTGGGGATGTGTTGTTAATTATCATTAGACCTCTGCTTTTGATTAATGCTGCTAATTAGTTTCTGCCCTTGACTTTTTCCAATTAAGGAGTGGATGCCTTGGTGCTAAACACGTGGGCAGATTATCTAATAAGATGAAAGGAACATAGACTCTCTTTGTAGGTAATTATTGGGACTTTCAGGAGTTGCTTTGCACTCGCTGAGCTGGTTCTGACTCTGGATGGTGGCACAGGAGGTGCTGAGGCTCCAGTGAGCAGCAGGTGGGTGGGAGCCTTTTGCTGCTGATAATTTTCTTGATTTACACGTGTGAGGAGTTCAATAATCTGTGATTCTGTGATATAAGAAATTCTCCCATTCTGTTCTTCCCTTCTCCTCTGAAATAGGGGATGGAGGCCACTGGTGGTGCTTTGGTGAGGTCTGGAGGTGTTTGGTCTGGAGAAAAGGAGGCTCAGGGAGGGCCACAACTCCCTGACAGGAGGGGCAGTAAGGGGGGGTCGGGCTCTGCTGCYGTGTCCCAAGGGAAACACAAGAGAAAAYGGCCTCAAATTGYACCAGGGGAGGCTCAGGTTGGAGATTGGGAAAGAAAAAATCCGTGAAAGAGTGGTGAGGCCTTGGAATGAGCTGCCCAGGGAGTGGTGGAGTCGCTGTCTCTGGGAGTGCTCAGGAGGAGTCTGGATGTGGCCCTTGGGGACAGGGTTTGGGGTGATGCTGGTGCTGCTGGGGTGGCACTGGGTGATCCTGGAGGGCTCTTCCAGCCTTGCTAATTCTGGGATTCTGGGATTTAGACCTTTAGCAAGACAACCCTTAATTGTGATCTTTCTTTCCACAATCCACTGAGCTCTGGGGAACATCCGTAGAGTTGTTCCCAACTTCCCATGTTGCAACATGCACGGAAATCCTGTGGCATTAATGTTGATTTACATCGAGTATTTATTCAAAAGCAACAGGTTTTGGGCTGGTTATAATGATGAAGCATTCACATTATGTTAAAGGCAGTTTATTTAATTTATTGCAGTCAAATACTGCAGAAAAGTATTTTCATAGCTGATTTTGGTGCTATGAATTTGAATGGCCAAAGCGGCCGTTCCTTCAGAGCGCTCGGAATTCCTTGTCTGGAATCCACTCTAAAAGTGCAAAGTGTTCCCGAGCTGCTGATGCCTTGTAGTGGGATTTCATGATCCTGCATACAAAACCAGGAAACCCTCGTGGTCCTTGTTTGCACAAACATCTCCCTTTACACTTCTCAATAATGGAGGGAAATCCAGAGAGGATTAAAATAAATGAAGGAACAGATCATTTCCAAAGGCTAAAGCTTTGCAGATCCTGGAGTTCTAAAAGCATAAAATAACCCCATTTCTTCAACTTCATTTTAGAGTAACTCTAAAAGCATCTCTTTGATTTGAAAAGAAATTTTCCCCTAATCTCTATTTACATTAAGTGTTGAGTCCTTGGACTTGAGAGACCTTGGCCCTGTCCTTTCTTCTAATTTCTCTCAAATTTCTCTCAAATTTCTCTCTAATTTCTCTACTTCCCTGTGCTCCAAATTCTTCTCTGGGACATGACAATAACAACTCTGCCTTTCAAAGAGGAGTTTTCTCTCTTTAGCTCTGTTTGATTCCCAGTCCGGCTTTGTAAATAATTTTGGCAGCTGTTCCATCAGGTGAGGTCTGCCTCAAAATGTAAAAATTTGGTAGAAATAAATGGGATTAAATTATTTCTCAGCATCTGTGGGAGAGTTACTGTGTGTGTAATCAAGGCATTTTATTTATAATCTATTTATTTTTAATCCTCTCCACATCTATAAGTGGCTCAAATAACTGTGGCCTCTTGTGTTGCCCAAACCGAAGAAATTTTGTCTTGGATTATTAATAATTTTTTGATCACTGAAACTGTCACAACACATTATGAAAGGGAGGATTCAAAATATCCCACAGCAGGTTTTTGGGAAAATGGTTTGGGATGGCTTTGTACTCGGAATATTTCATAGGATTCAAGAGAAAAAGCTCTTTTTGGAGGGAGAAAATATTCATTTCATTAGTTGTATTTTATTTTTTGGCTGTTTTTTCTGTTGTGAGATTGCATTTTGTTCCTGGGGGAAAATGTACTTTAATTAAAAGGTAAAGAAGAAATAATTTTTATTATTTTTATTATTTCTTGTTGTGCTGTAACTACTTGGACAAATCATGCTCAGAGTCTGTGTTTTCTTCAGAAAGTTCCCTGGCTTTAACCTGGAGGTCTGTTAAAAACCAGTTACTCTTCAAAAATAACCTTTATTGCTTCCTTTATTCTGTTTTCCATAGATCAGTCTGATAGTTCTGTCTGATCTTGGATTTATCAGAGGGATTTGATGCAACTGATCTCAAACATGAAATAATAAATCTCATGTATTTGAGACTTACCAGAGGGGCCTCCAGCAGTTCTGCTGTCCCAGAGCTTTAATTCCAAGCTTTTGGCTGGATGAGTTTAGTTTGACAGTAGTAGGGACAGGGTTCATGTGCTTTAAATCAATTAACCTTGATAAAACAGATTTAATATTCAAATTTATCTCTTCTGAGAGTGTTTCTTCTTGATTTTCCTTTTCAGCATGCCTTCCCAGAGGGATATACCCAAACTGTTGGTGCAAACCTTGGCTAAAAGCCTGGGATCCTCTCACAGTAATTCCTGTAGAGCCTTTGCTAAATTCTGCCTCCACTGTGCCTGTGCTGAGCCCAGATTTCCAGTGTTAATATCCCTGGGATGAAGGGACAAGATGGAGAATGAAGGTGCTAGTTTGATTTTTTCCCAAGCGAAATGGAACCATACTGAGGCACTTCTTGTGTGTTTAGTTTGGAAATGAAATCATTTCCCTTCTCTGTGCCGCAAATCATTTGATTGAAAGAGAGCAGGATCCAATCCTCACCCAGGACCACACCACAGCCACACCACAGGATTTGCTGTCTGTTTGGGAACATCCATCTGGTACTGGGCCCTTCACCCATTTCTAGACATTTCACCCATTTCTGGTCATTATTTTCCTGCAGAACTGTTTTGTCACTTCCACTCGAGGTGTTAAAATGTCCCTGGAAGCCTTTAAAGGGCTTGATCCCCTTTTTATCCCTCCTGAACAGTGCATGGAAAAGAGAGAATTCAGCAGCAAGTTCTGGGTTTTGTTGTCAAGTTATAAAGTCTTGTGTCACTCTCTTTGACTCATAAAATTGTGGAATCCCAGAAAGGTTTGGGTTTGAAGGACCTTAAATTCATCCCATCCCACCCCTGCCATGGCAGGGACACCTTCCACTGTCCCAGGCTGCTCCAAGCCCCAATGTCCAGCCTGGCCTTGGGCACTGCCAGGGATCCAGGGGCAGCCACAGCTGCTCTGGGCACCCTGTGCCAGGGCCTGCCCACCCTCCCAGGGAACAATTCCTTCCCAATATCCCATCCAGCCCTGCCCTCCCTCAGCTTCAGGCCATTCCCCCTGGTCCTGTCCCTCTCTTCCTGTAGTCCTGGGAGCTTCCCTTTTCCACCAGACACGGGGCTGCTGCTGTAGCTGCACATCCTTGGTCCTTGGCAGTGCGTTGTCCTGGGTTATATGGCTGGGTTATGTCTCCTGCAGCACCTCTCCTGATCAGGAATTCTCCAGCTGCAGATAGACCTTCACCTTTGTCCTGTGAACCAACTCCCGCTCAGCGGCTGACAATGACATAAAAAGTATCTTCCATGGAGTTGTTTGGGTTACCAGCCATGGAAATGTCAGCCCGTGGCCCCCTCATTACCATCCACCCCGGCATTAAATGCAGATTTCCAAGGAGGGGTGAGCAGAAGTTGGAGGACAAATCCGCAGGAACAATGCAGTGGGATTTGTGCAGCCTCTGAAGCTGTCCCCCTCAGTGGATGTGAGAGCATTAACTCCTCGTGGGTGAATGTGTTATTGACTYTGAGTAAACAGCTCCTTTGAAAGGCCCTACAAAGTGTTATTGGCCAATAATCCACAGTAAACAGACAAAGAACGACACTGTGACAGTTGGGACAAAAGGGACAGAGAGGGGTACAGATAATGAATCATTAATGACCAGGAGCTCTGTGCTGCTCGCAAGAGCTGCCTGAGGGAGGTGAAGGGAGGGCTGGAGCTCCTGCATGGGCTGGGGACACCAGGCTGGCTCTGGGGATGGTTCCTTCCTCTGGGGACGGGGCTCCCTCCTGCATTCCCAGATCCAGAGCGGTCTGCCCAGGGCTCCGGCCGTGGCCCTGTGCCACGAGGTTTTGATTCGAATGGCGAGGCCAGCAACAGGGAGCTGGGGACAGGAAAAGGTCTCCTTTCTTCTCCTTTCCTCGCCCTTCTCCGCTATTCTCCTTTCACGATGTTTTCTCCCTGTTTTTGGCTGGCCGTGACCTCCCACAGTGGTTGTGGCCTACCAGTACCAGACTTGACTTGCTCAGGTTGAAATGATCTCCACCTTGCCCTGCTGTCTGCTCATCCTGTAAAACTGGGCTCTGCTCACCTGCATTTAACAGGGGAGAGAAGGGAATATTCCTCATCTTTTAAATGGTATAAAACATTAGCAGCTCATTAATTTTTACTCAGCATAACAGAAATGTCCTGATTTACCTAACTGAAAATCCCAGACATTCACAGGCAGTTGACACTCTCTTAAAAGCAAACATCAGCTCAAACCCCAAATGCCTGATTTTGTAGGGAAAAAAAACCCTTGAGCCCATTATGACTSTGCAATGACGCTGAGCCATCCATGAGGGAGAGTCTGGAATGACCATATTCCTAAATTGTGGAGAATAATGAAAAATCACAGAAAGGAGAGTCAGAGGATTTGGGTCGGAAGGGACCTTAAAGCTCATTAGTGCCACCCCCTGCCATGGCAGGGACACCTTCCACTGTCCCAGGCTGCTCCAAACCCCAATGTCCAACCTGGCCTGGGACACCTCCAGAGACAGGGACCCCAAACCTCCCTGGGCAGCCTCTTCCAAGGCCTGACCACCCTTTCCATGGAGAAATTCCTCCCGAGAAACATCCTGTGTAACTCCCGACTGGTCCCATACGTCGATGTCATCACTTAAAATGTCACTTTTGTAAATTTAAAATTGCCAAGCTGGCCAGAGTGAGGTGTGTGCAGGAAAGGASTGAGGGTCATTATTTTGAAGGCAAACCCACGCTGGTTTCCTTGTTCAGGAATTCAGATGTGTGAGGGATTTTGAGACTCTCCTTAAAACRATTTTATTTAAGCTGAGAAAAAGGTGAAGGACGAGAGTGAGACAGTGACTGTGAGTCTGAAAGGTGGCAGATGCTCGGTGTGAAATGGGGGCACAGTCTCAGCCAGGGCTGACAACCAACAATTCCTGTTATTTTGGAATGAATTGCCAGTGATGGTTTGGAGTGCCCATCCCTGGAGGTGTCCCAGGAAGGCCTGGACGTGGCACTCAGTGCTCTGGGCTGGGGACAAGGTGGGCATCGGGCACAGCTGGGCCTGGATGGGCTGGGAGGGCTTTTCCAACCCCTCAGGGATCCTGGGATTCTGCRAAAGAGGCACACGGGGACTCACTAATGGTTCTGGAGTCTGTGAGCTGGAAAATGAGGAGGAGATTGTCCTCTGCTGAAGTGAGGAGCCTCCCCCCAGCCCACAGTGAATCCCTGTGTGCTCCTTGGCCTCATCCCTCCCCATCTGCCTTGGAGCGCTTCCGAATTAACTTTGCAGCTCTTAACTTCTGATAAAGCGGGGACAATGGACAGCAAAGCCACCGCAGGTGACCTCTCCCGAGCAGCATTTTCCTGGCAGGATTTCAGGTCCGGAGCCACTCTTGCTGCTTCCCACGGAAGGGAACGTCCTTGGCCTTTGGGGTCCCCCCGTGTCCCCATTGCCGAGCGCCGGCTGCGGTGCCAGCAGTGATGGGGAGGAGCAGCAGGGACAGAGCACAGGTGACATCCCAGGCTCGCCGCTGCCCTGGAGCTGAGTCCAGGGCTTTTGCTGGCTCCGGCTCCTCGGCCGGCCGGGCTCCTGGCCGGAGAGGCCCCCGTGCCACAGCCTGGGGCCGGTGCCGTGTCTGGCTGGTTAATTAAGGCTGCCTGCCCGGGAAGGCCCATCTGTTCCAGGTAAATTGTGCGGCTGTTTTCTCTCCTTGGCAGGYGGACAAGAAGCTCCCATCGGTTCTTCCCGAGGATGGACGGGCAGTCCCGTGTGCCAGGGTCTGCATTCCTTCCCTGCTTTCCTGGAGCCCTGCCCGCRGCTGCACAGGGAATGCCTGCAAAGCACCCGCTCCTCCTGCTCTGCTTCCAGCACCTCCCTGTCCTGTGCTCTCTCTGATGGCTCCTCTGCTGCATCTCCACAGATTCCCAAATCCCTTGGGGTTGGAAAAGCCCTCCCAGCCCATCAATTCCCAGCTGTGCCCGATGCCCACCTTGTCCCCAGCCCAGAGCACTGAGTGCCACGTCCAGGCCTTCCTGGGACACCTCCAGGGATGGGCACTCCAAACCTCCCTGGGCAGCTCTTTCCAAGGCCTGACCTCCCTTTCCATGGGGAAATTCCTGCTGATGTCCAACCTGAGCCTCCCCTGGCCCAGCCTGAGGCCGTTCCCTCTCCTCCTGTCCCTGTTCCCTGGGAGCAGAGCCTGACCCCCCCGGCTGCCCCCTCCTGTCAGGCAGGCTCTGTATTCCCAAAGCCTACAGGATGCCTGAATTCCAAGCCACCTTTGCTGTTGCTCTGCTCACAAAATCCCAGAATTCCTGAGGCTGGAAGAGCCCTTCAGGATCCTCCAGTCCCACCATCATCACCCCTGAACCCTGCCCCAAGGGCCAAACCCACATCCCCAAGTGTTTGTGAGGACATGGGAGGAGATCACAACCAGTGTGGGCAACCAGGCCCTTGGGAGCTGCACTTCAGGAGATCCTTGTCCAGCCCACAGCGTGTCCATGTTCCCCTTGGAACCCTTTCCCGCTCTCCCTGCTGGGAGCAGCACTCACCAGTGGACAAGAGGGATTAATGGAGGAACAGCCTGGGGATACTTTTGGGAAACTAAATTATGACCTCAGTGCAACAAGCCCTTCTTTGAAATTTGACTTTATGATCCACGTCCAGGTATTTGGGCTCGTTAGAGCTGTGAAGGTGGGGAAGGGTCTGGAGGGGCCACACAAGGGGTGGTTGAGAGGCAGCTCCGAGCTCTGCTCCTGGGACAGGGACAGCAGCCAGGGAGCGGCTGGAGCTGGGCCAGGGCAGGCTCMGGCTGGAGAGCAGGGAAAGGTTCTTCCCCCAGAGGGTGCTGGGCACTGCCCAGGCTCCCCAGGGAATGGGCACGGCCCCGAGGCTGCCASAGCTCCAGGAGCGTTTGGACAGCGCTGCCAGGGATGCCCAGGCTGGGATTGTTGGGGGGTCTGGGCACGGCCAGGGGTGGCACTGGGTGATCCCTGTGGGTCCCTTCCAGCTTGGGATATTCCCTAATTCTGTGATCAGTTATTATTTTTTAGGGTTGAAACCAAGTACCTCAAAGGAACAAATTTGGAAAAATTCTGAATCTCCTGAGTGGGAAGGGACCCACAAGGATCATCCAAGTCCAACTCCTGATTAACTCCACTAACACTCCTAAGCAGGGAGTGCTGCAAACATGAGAAAATGCAACACAAATGTTGCATGGAAGTTAAAACACAGAGCTTTGCACTTTTACGAAGCAAACAAAGCAAACAGCTCCGTTCTGAAATTTGAAGTAGCACTGAGGAGGGAGCAGCCCTGTGTGGGCAATGCCTCCCAAAGCTCCCGGGACTGTGCTCTGAACAGGGCAGCTCCTGTTGCAGCTGCGTTTGGAGCCATCAGCTGCAGTGTGGTGTCACAGTAACTCTGTCCTTGGGCACAGGGTGAACACAAAGCTGCGTTTCCGCTGTTGTGGGCAGCAGTGTCTGGGGAAAGAACCTCCAACCAGTCTGGGCTTGCTCTTGTGGTCAAATGTGACAAGTCACACAGGTCCCAGCGCTTCTGGCGTTGTTTGTCTGGGTTTCCTGTGGCGTCAGCATGACTGAAAATCCATAAACCATAAACCACCTGTTTCTACAACCTCCTGCAGCTTCCTGGAAGAGCTGCAGGTGCCCAGCAGCCACCTGGGGTTTGTTCGTGTGCACCCCCTGCCTGCTGTTCAGAAAGAGGCCCTTGTTTGCCTGGTCTTGTGCAGCCCCTGGTGCTGCTCTGTCCTTGGAGGTGCCCTTGGGTCCTGATAAAAGCTCTGTGATGGCAAGAATGGCTGGGGTTGGAAAGGACCTTAAAGGTCATCCAGGTCCCCTTAGGTGTGGGATAATCCTGCCCAAAGACAGCCCCTTGCCACAGTGGGAGCAGGGGTTGGACTGTGGTGTTGCTGTGCCAGCCCCAGGAATGTCCTTTGCCTTGGGGGGTGTCACCATTAAGGTGTCCCAGCTGCCTGAAGGCTTTGCTTTGATCCTGCTCTCAGTGCTCTGTCCTGTCACCTTTCCCAGGAGTTGGTGGGGCACAGCAGGAAGAAGGAATCTGGTTCTGTCTTTSYCMAAAATACCCYTYTGCATCCACCTTCACCTGAAGGAGAGGGTAASACCTGGCTCCACGTGGCCCCAGGTGCCTGGATTCTCCCATGGAAAGAATGGCAATGATAATCCCACCGGGAGAGATGTGGAATCCCAGACTGGGCTGGGTTGGAAGGGACCTTAAAGCCCATCCAGTGCCACCCCTGCCATGGCAGGGACACCTCCCACTGTCCCAGGCTGCTCCAAGCCCCAATGTCCAACCTGGCCTTGGATGAGCGAGGTCACTGGGCTGGCCGGCAGTGACCTGGTAAAGCCCCCAAAAGGAGGCCACAGCTCCTCATGTGCCTCCTAACCTGTGAAAGGTGCAGGTGCTGCTCCTGCTGGGCTGGTGGTGGAATAAACACAGGTCCTGGAGTGACAGGAGCTGGGAGCTGTCCTGAGTGGGGTCAGGAGGGACTTCCTGAGAACACRTGAAGTTGCTGCACTTGTGTCCCACAACCTGCCCAAAGCTCCAGCCCTGCCCCTGTCCCCGAGGTGCCAGGCTGAGAGTCCCTGCAGGCTCAGAGCTCTCAGCCCTGTGGCTCTGCTATGAAACTCTCGGTGCTTCACRCTCACAGGAAAGGTTGAAAAAAGTCACATGAAACTTGTGTGCTGCTGGAGGGGTCMTGTATTCTTTGTAAAACACGTTTTGCTTTTGCAAGACCCATGGCCTCACTGAATCCCAGGACCCCTGAGGCTGGAAAAGCCCTCCCAGCCCATSGAGGCCCAGCTGTGCCCSATSCCCACCTTGTCCCCAGCCCAGAGCACTGAGTGCCACSTCCAGGCCTTCCTGGGACACCTCCAGGGATGGGCACTCCAAACCTCCCTGGGCAGCTCTTTCCAAGGCCTGAGCACCCTTTCCATGAGGAAATTCCTGCTGCTGTCCAACCTGAGCCTCCCCTGGCCCAGCCTGAGGCCGTTCCCTCTCCTCCTGTCCCTGTTCCCTGGGAGCAGAGCCCGACCCCCCCCGGCTGCCCCCTCCTGTCGGGGAGTTGTGCAGAGCCACAAGGTCCCCCCTGAGCCTCCTTTTCTCCAATCTCAGTATAAAATCACAAGTTCAGGTTGTGCCTTTTCCCTGCCCTGTCTCTGCCACAAAAGGGAGATGGAAACCTCTCCTGGGTGTGTCAGAGTCAGGAGCAAAGCAGGTTTTGCACCAAGGCTCRGGGCTAATGCAGCAAAACAGGACCAGTCTGGTTAGGAAAAGGTTTGAGTACAAAATTCATTTTCCTAAAATCAGAACAATTGATTTTTTAGGGTAATACAGTTGCCCATTTTCTGCCATAGGTTTCCCTTAACCTGCGAATAGGTTGGGAATGAAACAATTCTGTGGGAGGTGTCGGGATCCCACTGGCAACAATCAGCACATGTTTTGAATGAATAAAATCAGGACATTCTTGCCAAGTAGTTTCACAAATGCTCAAATATCGTCAAACAAAGACTTAATCTGGGCTCAAAGACACGTATCTCAGCAGATGTGTGTAAACCAGATCAAATCCCCTGGGAACAGTACTTAGGAGTTATTCTTAGGCGTCGGAAGGACAAGGATGGTCCATCTGTGAATTTATTACACGAGATGAGAAGCATCAGATGAAAGTCATTGCTGGCCTGGAGGACAGCCTGGTTTGATTTTTCAGGAAGTTTAGAGGTCATTCCTAAAATCTCGGTTTAATTAAAATAGAATCCCTCAGAATCTGAGCAGAGAATACCGTGTGGAGCCTCTCCTTTCCTGAGGTGTGGCTGATGAGTGGAGGACAGGTAATTCTGCCACCGGATTCAGTGGGGCTGGGATTCTGTGGAGGGATTGGATCAATACCGGAGGTTTTTTCTGGCTGTATTGATATTTCCTCCCTTGTCAGAAGAAATAACTGGCAGGAGCATAAGTGTTTGAGGAATTGATGATTTAAAAAGGTGTGGAAGGATCCTGGTGCAAAGATCTCTGTGGTGCACAATGTCCAATATCATGGGGGATTTTTAATTTCTCTATGCAAGGTGTCAGATAGGAAAATAAAATATGAAAGTACCTAGAACTGTAGGATTTAAAAATCCTCTTAGACCTGGAGCTTTTTTAGAGACATCTGAAAGGAAACAGTTTGAAATAATGCTTCCTTCTGTATCCACAAATGTCCGGGAGAAGGAAGGGAGTGTGAAAAGCTTTCCACACATCAGAGCTCTGGGAATGGGAATCACAACATGATTTTAATCTGATTGCAAACAGGGTGTTGCCTTTGGAGACCAAATCGGTGCTAAGAGTTTGGGTGGGGTTTGGTCAAAGAAATGTGAACAGAATCCCAGGATCCCTGAGGCTGGAAAAGCCCTCCCAGCCCATCAATTCCCAGCTGTGCCCGATGCCCACCTTGTCCCCAGCCCAGAGCACTGAGTGCCACCTCCAGGCCTTCCTGGGACACCTCCAGGGATGGGCACTCCAAACCTCCCTGGGCAGCTCTTTCCAAGGCCTGACCTCCCTTTCCAGGAGGAAATTGCTCCTGGTGTCCAACCTGAGCCTCCCCTGGCCCAGCCTGAGGCCGTTCCCTCTTGTCCTGTCTAAAAGACCAGGCTTTGGACCATGTGCCACACAGGACATGGCAGTGGCTCTGGATGGCACTYGGTGGCCACAAGAGATGTGTCCTCATCCCTTTCCCTTGCAAAGAGAGCGGGGTGGAAGCATCCACCTTGAACCCTGGTGGATACCCAAGGATCAAGCTGCCTTTTCAGGAAGAATTTTTTCATTCAGGTAGAATTTTCTCCATGGAAAGGGAGGTCAGGCCTTGGCAGGGGCTGCCCAGGGAGGTTTGGAGTGCCCATCCCTGGAGGTGTCCCAGGAAGGCCTGGACGTGGCACTCAGTGCTCTGRGCTGRGGACAAGGTGGGCATCRGGCACAGCTGGGAAYTGATGGGCTGGGAGGGCTTTTCCAGCCTCAGGGATCCTGGGATTCCTTTTCTTTCTACACTTTGCCTGGATAGGGAGAACAGGAATTTAGCTCCATGCCCCTTGGTGTTTCTTACAGTGATGTCCTCAATAATCTGGCAGGAGACAGAAGCAAAAATCAAGAGATCACCTGATCCTGCCCCCTCTGAGCTGTGATTCTGCAGCACYAGAATAATCCTGAAACTGAGAAATGGGAAGGGGCAGGAGAAGCTGAGAATGTGGCAGCAGTCATTTTATACCAAAAAAAAGTATTTATATTTTGGAAAAGTATTTTCAAATCACTGTCAGAGAAAGAATCTTTAAATTCTTCACATTGTTTTACTCAGGGAATTRCCTGTGACCAGGGCAGACTTCAGGGAAGCTCTGATGTGTTTTTGGGAGGAGTTTTTTGCCATTTARGTAAAAGCACTAATCAAGACTAATTGCACCTCAAAAAATTTTCTCAAAGGCAGAGGCTCAGGAGTAGCCCTGGCTGCAGSCAGGGCATCYCTGGATTTCTCCCAGGAGGGCTGCACTGATTGCACATCAATGATGGTCTGGCCAAGCCCGGAGGCACCTGGAGGCCGGGAAGTTTTGGGATCTGCCCCTGGGAAGCTCATCCTGTGCCTTTGGCTCTCACACTCTTACTGCAGTGCCCATTTTAGKGCTGCTTTGAGACTCTCATTGTTGAAGAAAGTATGATTTTCTGTCCACGGGACTCCCAGGGCCATCCTTAAGGGATGAGCAGGGAGCGCCGAGCCACGGCGATGAGCRGGGCAGCTGATGGAGGTGACCACAGCCTGATCCCACAAATCCTCCTTGGTTTGTGGGATCGGGCCCTTCCCTTTGCACTCCTGAGAGCCGGGCAGGAGGTGTTTGCCCCGCTCTCCAGGGATTTCCGTGTCCCTTGTGCACACCCCAGCTGGAAGGGCACAGGCGATCGCCGTGTGTGGGGTGCGCTGATCGCCACGGATTTGATCACCCTACACTGCTACAGATGATTTCTTTTTAATACAAAATAGGTTTTTCAGGTGATTTAAGAGGGTTTTTAGCCCGGTCTCMCCCGTGCAATGGGGCCACCTTGCCCAGAGGCACTTGGAGCCCACGGAGCCCATGGAGCCGGGCAGTGCCGGGATCTGCCCCGGGAAGCTCATCCTGCGCCTTTGGCTCTCACACTCTTATTGCAGTGTCCATTTCAGTGCTGCTTTGAGACTCTCAGTGTTGAAGAAAACATGATTTTCTGTCCAAGGATTCCTGCCTGTCCCAGRGCCACCCTTAAGGGATGAGCAGGGAGTGCCGAGTCATGGCAATGAGCAGGGCAGCTGATGGAGGTGACCACAGCCTGATCCCACAAATTCTCCTTGGTTTGCAGGATCGGGCCGTCCCCCTTTCTCTCCAGAGAGCCGGGMAGGAGGCGTTTGCCCCGCTCTCCAGGGATTTCCGCGTCCCTTGTGCACGCCCCAGCCATCGCTGCGTGTGGGATGCGCTGAACGCCACGGATCCGATCACGCCGCGCTGCTACAGCTGATCCACTTCTAATAAAAAAGCGCGTTTCGGGTGCTTGAGAGGCTTTTTAGCCTGGTCTCCCCCGTGCACCGCCGGCCGTTCGCGGTGTGCGGATGGAGCGGAGCGGGCCGGGCCGGGCCGGGCCGGGCCGGGCTGGCCGGGGCCGGGCGCGCACAGAGGCAGCTGGCGGCTCAGCATGGAGCGCCGGGCCCGCCCCGCGGCAGATGCGGCTTCAGCTGTTCCGGGCTGCGGAGCAGCGGCCCCGGGCCCGGGTCAGCCGCGGCCGCCTGACAGGGCGGTGTCAAAGCTGCCACTCTCGTCCCGCTCGCTGCCACCTCCCCGGCCCCAGCCCGGCCCGCGGGCCAGGGGACACCGGGATCACGCGGATCAAGGATGCCGCAGTTGCACCGAGCTCGGCAGTTCCGGACAGTTCGACTTCTGGAGTTTAAGACTTCACTCAAAGCTCTTTTTTTTTTTTTTAAAAAAAAGACAATTCCGCTGCAGTTGGTGCGTGCGGAGCGCGGCTTCGTGCGGCTGCTGCGAGTGATGCAGCAGCAGAGGATCCACAGGGAGCCAGCGCTCCAAACCTAACAATACAGCACTTTATTAATTGCCTTAAAAAATTTATATTCTGTGCGGTGATCAAAATATTTTAGAGAGAGCTTTTAGTGTCGTGGAAAACCTGCCAGAATCTCAGGCAGTGATGCTGATGATCACTGGCCCCGCTCAGCTCTCAGACACTCCGTGGTGTTAAATTCCTTTCTCGCATCACCAAACGGAGCTAAAACTCTTCGTGGCTCACGGTGTAATATGGCAAAATTCAGGGGTTTACAACATAATATTTATATAATTATATAATTATATAATTATATAATTATATTTTTTTTAAATATATTTTTTATATATATTTTTTTTCAGCTGCTCATTGCTGCACCAAAGCACCCGAGTGAAACATTTAGGAAAGCCTTGGAATTATAAAACCAGTTTTTGACTTCACCATTTTACCACTTTTGTCCTGTAGAAGTTAATCAGGAGGCTTTAAAGCCTCCCAGGGGATTCTTTTTGACACTGCCCAGAGGATGGTGAGCACATCCTCAGGCACAGAACGCTTCATCCATTCCATCCTAAAATATTAACATGTTTTAAAAATAAAATATCCTTCTCTTCCTTTGTCAGGAAAATCTTTAACTGAGTAAATAAATCCACAGAAGGGAAATAAAGAGAAATCCTGGGCAAGGCAACAAGAAAAAGCTTTGTGATGGGGCAGCTTTAGGTCTGCATTAAAAGGCAACTTCTTTAGATCGTTGGCATTCAAGGGACTCTGGTTTTATTTACCGAGGGATCAGTGCTGGGAATCTGGGAATCAGCAGGAACTGAAGCCTGAAGCAGCATTGCTTCACTGCTGCTGGGGGTGTCTATAGAAACAGATGGAAAAAGGGGGGAAAAAGGCTAATGTGGAATGATTTTCAAAAACCTTCCAGCTCGAGATGTTCTTGTTCTGACCTTTCCTGAAAACCTGGGCTCAGGGAAGTTGTGCTGGATTGTTCAGCTGGGGTCTGGGAAGGGGATCACTTCCTAACCCCGGGTGCACCAAGCCCTGAAATTCTTTGTATTTTGATTCCTGAATAAAAGCTGAATTTTCCTTTTTTTTTTTAAGCCACATTTCATTTTCCATCAGCACCTCTGGAATTCCATGGTTGAGATCATCAGCACATCTCACTCTTATTTAACTGCTGTGCTTTAAACCAACTCACCCCCTGGAGCTGGGGCTGAGGAGCATCACCCTCCTCTGCAGATCCTATCCCTGATTCCTGTTGTTTTCCTCCCTGAATATCATCCCAGGAATGCGAGGGGGTCGTTGGTAAAATGATCCAGAATTGGTTTTTAGAATTTGTCTGCATCCAGCCCTGGGGCCCAGCACAGGGAGGACGTGGAGCTGCTGGAGAGAGGCCAGAGGAGGCACCAGGATGAGCAGAGGGATGGAGCAGCTCTGCTGGGAGGAAAGGCTGGGAGAGCTGGGATTGTTCAGCCTGGAGAGGAGAAGCTTTGGGGTGAVCTCAGKGTGGCCTTGCAGGGCCTGAAGGAGCTGCAGGAAACATGGAGAGAGACAATTTGCAAGGGCTGGAGGGCCAGGACACAGGGAATGGCTTCCCACTGCCAGAGGGTGGGAATAGACGGGATATTGGGAAGGAATTGTTCCCTCCCTGGGAGGGTGGGCAGGCCCTGGCACAGGGTGCCCAGAGCAGCTGTGGCTGCCCCTGGATCCCTGGCAGTGCCCAAGGCCAGGTTGGACATTGGGGCTTGGAGCAGCCTGGGACAGTGGAAGGTGTCCCTGTCCATGGCAGGGGTGGCACTGGATGGGCTTTAAGCTCCTTTGTAACCCAACCCATTCCATGATTCCGTGATTCAATGACTTTTGCACTGCAAAAGGAAAGATGAGAAGTAAAACCTGTGAGAGCCTCCAAGCACCATTCCTAAATCCCTTCCAGCTTCACCTTGCTGTGCTTCCACCCCGAGCTGGTTGTATGGATGGCCTGGGGAAATCTTGGGAAAAATCCACTCTGCCAGAGAGGGATTTTCTCCCTGAGGCAGAGCCTTGAGATGTCTGGGTGGCTCATGCTCCAGTGGTGCCCAGTTCTTCCACGGGGACCACCTCGGTCAGTGGAGATGCTGAACCTTCCAGAGGCTCCAGAAAGGTGGGATGTCCCCATCTCCAGGACTGCTGGTGACCCTGGGGATCAGGGCACACAGGAGCCTTTTCCCTGAATCCTGCATGAATTCCCACACAGGGCCTGCCTGCCTTGGAATGCGCTGGGTGGGTCTCACCAGAGGGTTGAATTTAGGTTGGAAGTGGTCCCGGAGGTTTCTGCTCCAGCCCCTGCCCCAAGCTGGGCCAGCTCTGGGATCAGACCAAGCTTTGCTCAGGAAGGGCTGGAAAAACCAGGACAGATCCAGCACAAGCTCCCTGGGGAATGGTTTAACCCAGGGAAAGACGGGGAAGGGCAGAAGAGGAGGAATGATGGGGGTGTCCTGGAGTCTGTGGGCAGCACCTGGAGCTGCAGGGAGCAGGGTTAGGAAAAGGAGCCTGAGGGAGAAAATTGCATTGCAGCCCATGGGAAGTGAATTCCCGAGGGAACAATTGCCTCACCAGCGCTTTAACGTCTGTTTTGGGGGAGAATTCCCTTGTTTTCCAAAATGCAGGGTGTCCATGGAGAACTGTGGAGCAGGGAGCAGGGAAAACCCTGAGCTCAGGCACGTTGGGGAAAGAAATTGATCCCGATGGGTGGAGTCATGTCGTGGGATAGTGATGGGGGAGATTTAGCTCAGAAATAGCCCCTTTTTTTACAATATCTGTGTATTCTTAAAAAAAAAAACAAACAACCCAGAACACATTCGCAGAATRTCAGGGAATTTCTTATGTTTCTTATCAAGGAAAACTCCATTACAATCCTGACACGGATGTGCTGTGCACAGAAAAACGCCTCAATTTTGCCCYGTTTTGCTTTTTCACATCATTTACTGTGGCAGCTGATCTGCTTTTCTCTGACATTACTGACTATTTTTTATCAGTTTATTTATCTGGGTTTTTTGAGGACCACTTCCATTTAATGCCTTAAATGTAATGCCCCTTTTTAACACCTCCTCTCCTCAGGACAGGGAGCCGCCTTGCAATGTGTGAACAAGCTGCGTATTTAAGAGCTCTGGAAATCTGGGAATTTCTCCTTCGACTCCAAGATTAAGGACCGCATCCGTTTGGTGTTTGCTGGGAACAAACCCCCGACAGCAGCAGCAGCGCTGATGCCCAAACCCCGGCGATGCCAAAGCCAGCGCGGCTCAGTCTGTCCCCTCCCCGCGCATCCCTCCGGGACGTCCCGGTTCCTCCGCCTTTGTCCTGTCCAGCCCTGCCGGTGACGGGATCCTGCCGTGGGACTCGCGCGCGGATTAACGAGCCGCAAAACTTCCCACATGCTGGAATCGTCGTCCCCGCCGGAGCCTCTCCTCGGGCGCGACACGGGCCGGGCGTGGCAGCTCCGGCGGCTGCCGGGAGCGCGGCGCTTCCCGCTGCGAACTCCCGGTCCCGGGGGATCCGAGCTCCCGGGACGGCGCTTCCCGGCCGGGCTGCGGCCGGATGGGGACAATTAGGAGCACTTAGTGCGCAGATGAGGCCGGCGAGCGGCAGCTGGCGGGGACGGGGCTCAATTAAGCAGCACGCGCTAATGAGGCCGGGCCAGCCCGGCCGCGCGGGGGGCGAGCGGCGGCGACACGGGAGGGGACGGACACGGCAGCGACAGCGACAGCGRCAGCGACAGCAACAGGTCCCGGCCGCCGGCATGAGCCCCTCCGGCTCCGCACGCTCGGGCTCGGGGCTGGGCTTAAGGCAGGAGAGCTGGGAAGGACGTGGCAGAAATTAAAGGGTTTGGGTTGTTTTTTTTTTTTCCCTAGGGACAAATAAATATTCCTTGGGTGAGTAAAGAGGGGAAATTTAGTGGGAAATACGGGAGAAATTCTTCTCTCTGAAGGTCTGGCACAGGGTGCCCAGAGCAGCTGTGGCTGCCCCTGCATCCCTGGCAGTGCCCAAGGTCAGGCTGGACATTGGGGCTTGGAGCAGCCTGGGACAGTGGGAGGTGGCCGGGGCTGGAACTGGATGCGCTTTAAGGTCCCTCCCAACCCAACCCAAACCACTCCACGATTTCACGAATAATTCCACGGAAAGACTTCAGCTTATCCACATAAGGATAAACTACATGTGTCCTTATACCCAGCATTACAGTTGGACTCGATGATCCTAAAGGTCTTTCCCAACCCAAATGATTCCATGAGGAATTTAATTTCCTCCTCCTCTGAAGTGCTCGACACCTTTTCCCTGCCCTGTGTCCTCCCTGCCGACCTGGAATAGCTGCAGTGACAATCACAGCACAACATAAACCTAAATACCAGCTCTCCAAAATACTGATACGAAAGGCAGTGAAGCTCAAAAAAATAATTCAGATAATTCTAATTTTTCAAATGAGATAATTTTAAATGAATGTGAAAGAGGTGTTACATAAACCCGTGGTCATTTTAGAAAGAAAATTCTATTATTTTTTGTCTTTCCATCTCACTCAGCAGTTTGCAGGTAGAGAAGAGACCAAGATAACCCCAGGAAGGTTTTTTAGTTTTAGCAGGACATAAAGCAGCATTTTGGTTTGGATGACCCTTACAGTGGAAGCTGCCACTTCTAATCCAAATTTCCAAATGCTACCTCTTTTAATAGTCTTTAAATTTCCTTTATTTAATTTATTTTAATTTTTTTTTTAAATTTTCATTCCACTGATCACTTTAAAATGCCTTGCAGCTGGTCTATAGCTGTGGGTATTTTTGTGTGTTGGGTATTTAAAATTGTGCAACAGAGAATTTTCGGCCGAACTTTAGTTTTCCCCAGAATTAGTTTTTTTAAAATAAAGGTTATTTTTTATTATTTGAATACCATGGACATTTTTTCCTGGGAGATAACACTTAAAGATTGAATGTCCCTGTGTCAATGGCTGTTACTATTTACCTGGAAAGCCTTTAAATTATCTCAGTGTAAACCCAAATATTTCCTCAGCACTTCAGGGGATTCTCCACTCTGGAGTATTTTTGGCTCAAAATCCCTCGAGCCCTTTTGTTTGTGTGAGGGTTTTAGAGGACTGTGCCAAAAAAAGGTGACGTGGGGATTTTCCCAACCCACCTGTCGCAAAAAGGCCGTCAGAGACTTTGCCTTTTTCCTGGAAAATGGAATTCTATGGGATAGTGTTGGAATCAAAGCCCTGCTTCAGGACTCCCTGGGGTTTAGGTAATCCCAGGATAAAGTGAAAACTTTGGCCCCGACTTTAGGAGGAAATGGTGCTCCTGGGCTGTGTCCTGTGCTACCTTTCAGCCTGGACCAAAGGGAGTGTTTGGGGTCACAGTGGGATGAAAATAATGAAGCAGCTGTGGGAAAACACTGGGAAATGGCCACTGCTGATCCTTGCTTTGGAGGGAAAGGCTCTGAAAGGAAAATTCCCCCGTAGAAACTTCATCCCAACCTCCTGGGAAGGGCCCTGGAGAACCCGGACAGTGACRGGAGCCTTTGGCTGGGAGGGAAGGGGCTGTTCCCTACGGGTGGCACGGGAGGGAAAAAAGGCTCAAAATTGAGTAAATTGAGGAGGTTTTGGGATGAGTGGGACGAGCAGGGGTCCAGCGAGGAGACAAAGAGGGGAAAAACCCCCGAGATGCTGTTGGGAAGCAGTGCTGGACTGAGGCAGAGCACGGGGCGTGGGTGCTCTGCTCCCTGCTCCTGTCCGGAGGAACATCCCGCTCCTGCCTGGAGGAACATCCCTCTCCTTCCTGGAGGAATATCCCACTCCTGCCTGGAGGAACACCAGAGGGCTCAGGGCAGGCAGTGCCAACTAATCCAGCTCCACTCCTCACGGGGAAAAAGGCTGGAGGCGGGTGAGGCACTGAATGACCTCCAGTGCCAGCAGAAACCATGGATGTGGGCAGAAATAATCTCGGACCCCGGAACTGCAGAGGAGCTGGGCAAAGGGCAGGAACAGGAAGGGAAAATTGCAGTAAATCCYGGTCCAACACCCAGAGCTGTGTCCTGCAGTGTCCATACAGCTGCTTCCCTCCCTCCCAGAGAGCCCAGGGTCTGCCAAAGCCCTCCTGGGAGGACTGAGCCGGGCTGTGGCCAGGCCGGTGTCTGCATCCCCGAAATCGCCGTGCAGCTCCCAGGCCTTGGATTTCCTGCAGTAAAACCCACGGGGAGAGAACAGGGACAGTGGGAAGTCACAGCCCAGCCCCTGTGGGATGGGCTCTGTTCCTAAGCTTGGCCTGTGGAAGCTTTCCTGGAGGTCACAGCTTCTTGGTGACACGGATTCCGTGTCCCTGGTGGGTGGCAGAGGTGCAGTGGCCAYGAGGAATTTTCAGTGTCCGGATTAAAACAACCTCCCGGGCCACAAGGAATATATTCCTGATTTATAACCCAACTGTGGGGATTATTAATGCATTCCCCTCTCTGCTTGCATGGATTTGATTTCTGTCCTTATTCCACACGTCCTGGTGGATCAGGTATTAAACTGAGCAAGGCCACACTTCCAATTTAAGGAGGAAATTGGGTGTTTGGTTAAAATCCCTTTTTGGAGGGAGGATTGGACAGTTTTTACGGTAGAGCTGTTACCACCTGGATGGATTCCAGCACTTTGGGAAAGGAGAAGGAGAGGAAGGAGAGAAATRGGTACCACCAGCATGAGGGACTAAAAAGTGGAAAATGAGCGTTAAATCTCCAGATGGATAAAAATCCAGTGGATTATAGGGATGAGAATCTGGGAGATACTAAAGGAGGCTGCTACGTTTTAAGAATCAGGTGCTTGTTGTGCACAAGTAATTACAGATTTATTGGCTGTGCTGATTGACACCAGGGCTGAGCAAGGAGACAGAAAGTTTGGAAGTTCTTCGGCAGAAAAAGCAGGAATGGGAGGGGATTTGTATCATGTGGAGAGCTGGAATGAACATCTGCGTGCAAGGACAGCATGAAATAAACTCAGCAGAGGGGAGTCCCAAGAGCTCCGATGAGAGATTGGATCTGAGACAAAGCAATTCTGGGTGCTTGGTGCGACTCCTCCTTGTGAGGTTCCGTTTTGCAGCAGAACCTTGTTAAATCCGTTCTGGTGATGCTCCAGGAGCTTTTCCTCCTCGGTGCCACCCCCTCACACACCCTGTGGGCACTGCCCTTCCTCGAGGGAAAACTTCCTTCTGGAAAGGGGGAAAAACGTGTCCACAGCTACAGATCGAAACAGCAAAACGCGAGGATTTTAAAGGGGTTTAACCACCCCTTCTCCAGCTTCCTCTCCTTTGGAGAGCTGAACATCACCGGGTTTAAACGGTAAAACACAAGGATTTAACCATCCCTTCCCCGCTGCTTCCTCTCCTTTGGAGACTTGAAAACTTTGATGGAAAAACCTTTGCTTTGGGAGACCTTGAGTGGAGGTGAGTGGGAAAGGAGTGGGAAAGGAGTGGGAAAGGAGTGAGAAAGGAGTGAGGGAGGTTTGCACACGCTGGGAAGGGAATAAAAAAAAGAAAAGTAGAATTCATGGTTGCTTCCGCCCAGTATCAAACCAATCCCCGGAAAGTTTAGGCTCAGCCGCGCTCCTGGCCTGTGAAGGAGCTGTCAGATGATGCTGGTGGGAAGCGGCTCCGGGGTGTTGTCCTTAATTGCCCCGGGAAGGCCGCGCTGTGACAGCTGCGGTACCTGGCTCGCCACGGCTGCTCCCGAAAAAAGGCCCCATTAAGGATGGTTTGTTAAACAGTGACTGATAAGTTGTTATCTTTCAGCATCTCCGGCTAATTAGACACCGCAAGCCGAAGTTAATTTGGTGGAAAACATTTCTCGACTTAATGACATTTATGGGCAATTAGGCGTGTTGCAGCAAGAGCGCACATTTACATTCCAGCCTCTTTCCAGAGCCTAACAAGAACCCACCTCTTTCTCCACGGGAGATTTTGGGCTCCCTGCGGAATTCTCCCGGCGCAGACACCACGGGTCCGCTTGTTTTTCTGGAAACCGCTTGTGTGAAACAAGGTACACGCGGTAATGAGGCACGGCCAGGGGGAAAATGAGGGGAAATAAAAGCGTTTTCACCCTGCTTAGGCTCCTGTTGTGTCACAGCGAGGGTTGTGCTGCGCTCAACAGGAGCAGGACGGCAGGGATCCCTGAGGAACAGAATCCCAGAGCCGCTGGGCTTGGAAAAGACCTCAGATTGTCGAGTTCAGTCTTTCAACAAACATCGCCTTGTCGAGCACCAGGTTCTGGAAGTGTTTGTGCAGCTTTTGACAGAGGATTTGGAAAAGCAGAAAAGGAATTTTTAACCTATTCCAAACTCATTGAAGAAGGTTTAAAGCGATTTGTTTCTTTCTAGTCACCAGGAAGGAAAATGAGTGTGGTCCTTGGTAGTTATAGAATCATGAAATCCTCAGGGCTGGAAGAGCCCTCCAGGAGCAGCCAGTCCCACCCCAGCAGCACCATCAGCACCCCAAACCTAAACTCTGTCCCCAAGGGCCACATCCAGACGTTGGGGTGCACGATGTGCTGGAAGAGAGATCGGCCCTGAGGGCCGCAGA
>RAHM01000491.1:177606-195101 GCA_003713295.1 Parotia lawesii | reverse complement strand
GCCCCTGGATCCCTGGCAGTGCCCAAGGCCAGGTTGGACATTGGGGCTTGGAGCAGCCTGGGACAGTGGGAGGTGTCCCTGCCATGGCAGGGGTGGCACTGGATGGGCTTTGAGGTCCCTCCCGATCCAAATTTTTCTGTGATTCCATGGTTTTATGAGTCAAAGAGAGTGACACAAGACTTTATAACTTGACAACAAAMCCCAGAACTTGYTGCTGAATTCTCTCTTTTCCATGCACTGCTCAGGAGGGATAAAAAGGGGATCAAGCCCTTTAAAGGCTTCCAGRGACATTTTAACACCTCGAGTGGAAGTGACAAAACAGTTCTGCAGGAAAAGCCTGGCCAGGAGTGGGTGAAGGGTCCAGTACCAGATGGATGTTCCCAAACAGACACCAAATCCTGGCTGTGGTGTGGTCCTGGGTGAGGATTGGACCCTGCGCTCTTTCTCCGTTTTCCACCTGCAAAACCTTAAAAAGGATTCCCACAGCCGCTGTGAGGATAAATCTTGTGGGGTTTGGACAGTGCCCACAARCCCCTGGAATGGGGATTGGAGAACTCCACGGATGTGTTATTTAGCTGTGGGCTTCCTGTGCTTTTGGCTCCTTGTTTTCCAGCCCTGGGTCACTGCTAAGGGACCCGAATTCCAGGAYGGGAGCTGCATCCTCAGCTTTGTGCCAGGAAGGTGCTGCAGGAAAGCTCCAGCCCCTGCAGCAGCAGATGCTGGGAAAGCAAACCGGACAAAGGGAAGGTAGGATTCCTTCCCAGGGGTGGTTCTGCTTTGTCCCTGGCAGTGAAAAAGTTAAAACTCATAGGGTTATTCATGAATTCCGCTTTTTAAAAACATGTCCCATTAAAATGCAGATTTAGGCTTCCATTTGCAAAGAACATCGTTATTTCCAATTCTGTATGGGAATCCTTTTTGTATTTGTATCTTTTGGGGAGAAAGTCCAGCTGCCTCTTGTGAGATTGCACATATCTCTTCAGATGTCAACAAATCATTGAAAAGTGTCAGAAAGGGGGAAATGAAAGATAATTATTCAAACCATGGAGAGCTGCTTTGAAAGTGAATAGGATCTGTCAGATAGGCTTTGAGAACAGCAGTTGGCTGCTTGCATTGGATATATTAAATGGACATATCCAGAGGCAAGGGATGCTGCTTTAGATTCAGATCAGTGGAAGCCAGAGGGTTTTTCGGGTGGAAGTGGCTGAAACCACCAGGAATTACTGAGGAGAAATCAGATTTTTCGGGTGGAAGAAGCTGGAACCACCAGGAATTACTGAGGGGAGATCAGCTGGGAAGGTGTTTTATAGAGTTAGGGTGAGATGTTAAAGGGAAGAGAAAGCTCTGGAAATAAAGCCAAGGAAAATTGAGCTTTAATATTTGTCAGCTCTGGTTTGGGATGAAGGACAAGGAGGATTTGGCTAAACTGAACATAAACGGGGTGGTGTAAAGGGGAATATTCCTCAAAATCCTGCCCCAGCAGCACCAGCATCACCCCAAACCCTGTCCCCAAGGGCCACATCCAGACTCCTCCTGAGCACTCCCAGAGACAGCGACTCCACCACTCCCTGGGCAGCTCATCCCAAGGCCTCACCACTCTGGGAGGGAAAAATTGTTTCTAATCCCTAATCTGACCCTCCCCTGGTGCAATTTGAGGCCATTTCCTCTCCTCCTTTCCCTTGGGACACGGCAGCAGAGCCCAAACCCCCTCACTGCCCCTCCTGTCAGATACTCAGGCTGGGCCAGGGGAGGCTCAGGTTGGACACCAGCAGGAATTTCCTCATGGAAAGGGAGGTCAGGCCTTGGAAAGAGCTGCCCAGGGAGGTTTGGAGTSCCCATCCCTGGAGGTGTCCCAGGAAGGCCTGGATGTGGCACTCAGTGCTCTGGGCTGGGGACAAGGTGGGCATCGGGCACAGCTGGGCCTCAATGGGCTGGGAGGGCTTTTCCAGCCTCAGGGATCCTGGGATTCTGTGAAATTGGAGACACTTAAAGAGGTGCCAAAGGTGAATGAGGAATACCTGGAGGTGGGAAGCTGCAGCCAACATCCTGCCAGTTTATCTCTCTCAAGGTGACTTTTCCTCTCTCCTTTTCCTTAGTCCATCTTCCTTGTGCTTTTCCTGGCTGATCCAGCTCCTGTTTGGGTGTATGGAAAAGGCAGGAAAACCTCCAGAAGCTTTCCATTATTTCTGTTCTTCTGCATGGGATGGGCTGGATGGAGCCAGGTTGGACATTGGGGCTTGGAGCAGCCTGGGACAGTGGGAGGTGTCCCTGCCCATGGCAGGGGTGGGATGGGGATGRGATTTAAGGTCCCTTCCCATCCAAACCATTCCCTGATTCTCTCCTTGGTGTCCCAGGGAGCTGGGATGGGCTGGGGCACACTTGAAGCCAGAGGTGATGAATCTTGGGACACTGAATGGCTGGAGCTGCAGCCTGGGAGAGGATCAGCTCCATCCCAGGTGCCCTTTGTTTCCCAGGAATGGCAAATTCCCCTTCCCCTTCCCCAGCCTTGTGTGTGTGCAGATGTTGTGCTGAGGGTGATGGGAGCTCTGCAGATCTGGGGGAGCGCCCAGGGCTCCAATCAGCTCCTGCTGCAGCTCAGAGGGATTAAAATGAGGCACAAACAGGAAGAAGCGAAGAGCTGAAATGAAAGAAGTGTGAAGAAACAACAACAACAAAAAAAGAGGTTGTCTTTGGGGAGCTCTGTCCTCCCTCCAGGGAGTTTTCCAAGGAGATAATCTTTGAGATGCTGGAACAAGGTATTCAAATCCCTGTTTCAAGACAGGAAAAGGAAGAAGAAAGTAAAGAGACAGCAAAAGGAAAAGGTGCCTTTTTTCTGTCAAAACACCATCTACCTCTTACTTTGGGGAAAAAAATAAAGAACTTGCTCCATTTTATTGATAATCATTTCTCCAGAAATGCTTTTAAATTTAAATGGATTTTTCTGCTGAGGGGACAAAACTTGGTCTTGGAAATTCTTCTTCTTCCAACATGATGGTGTTCGTATTTATATCTATAAAGTGATTGAGTTTGGGATTATTTTTAGTGGGCTCTGTTAATTTTTTAAGTGTTTTTAGTGGGATCTGTGTCCTTGCCTGTAGACACCAATGACCCAACCCCAAAAAATCATCAGTGAGAGCTCCCTGCAGGTCCCAGGGCAGCGTCACCGTCACCACGCCCAGGACAAGCTCCTGCAGTGTTTTCCAGGGACTCAGGGAACCTTGTGGGGTTTTCAGTGCCAGGTGTGTGTGGCTGAGGCCTGGCCCTGCAGACCTGCGAGGGTCACACGAGGGCCAGGCCAAAATCGCAGCCCCGGTTCATGATCTGAGCCGGGGAATTTAACCCTTTGGGTGTGGGGTTTGTAATCCCACAGGGGATTAGGAGCCTTTGCCATTGAACACTCCGTGTTGGGGACCGATTTATTTACCTTTTTTTTAATCTTTTGGGCCTGCAAAATGTATTTTCACATGGAAAGATGGACTTTGGGGTTCAGGTGTTTGCTCACACAAAGGCACTTTGTGCCTGAGGGGGGAAAAGTGGGCAAAGAGAATTTCTGCTAAACGGAAAAGGGAGCTTTGAATTGTTCTGAATTCAGCTCCAGAGAGCCAAGATAAAGCTGGGCAGGATGGTTTGCTCCTGATTTTGTTTTCRTCTCACTCTCAGGACAGTTCTGATGCTCTGGTCTGAGGGAGGAGCAGGCGCTGCTGCAGGGAGGTGGAAAAAAGGAGCCTTTTTGTGCCCAGCACAAGGTTTGCTGTCCATCCTGGGAATCCCAGGTTTACCCAGGTTATTGCAATGGAATAATTCCCTGGCRAGTGGAAATTATTCTCCATTTTTATCCACTCTGGCCACCTCTTGCTCTCGGTGCCTGTGACCCCGCGGATCCGAAGGGATGKGGGGACGCCTGGAGCTCCTGGAGCCGCTTCCAGCCGTGAGCCCGGCGCTCCCTCCTCGGGGTTGTGCAGGGCATTCCCACAGCGCYGTGAGCACCCACACACGGGCAGCATTGTCCCGGCGAGGATTAGCCCCTTCCACTGCATCCCTCAGCCCTTTCAGGAGCGTTTCTCTCGGGGCTCCCGGGGACGATCAATCGCCTCCTTTGGGATTCGCTCCCGCCGCGGATCCGGGGCCTTTCCCGGCTCCTGGTGCTGCCCCAAGAAGTCCCCATTCAGGTAGGGCCGTGCTGAGGGCGCCTTGTTCCCGCTCAGACGCGGTTTGTGAGCCCGTGGCACACCCGGATTTTCCGACTGGCACGGAGCAGAAAGAGGCGCTTGTTCGCGGGGGGACGGGAGCAGGGCCCGCTGCAGGTGGTGCCCCATCAGTAAAATGTTGTTGGAAGAAAAGCTTGCAGGTGCTGGAAAACGCTTCCTGGGCCCGGAGCGAGCTCCAGAGGCTGCCAAGGCCAGACAGAACCGCTCTGTTGCCTTAAGAGTGCATAAAAAAAGATGTTTCAATGCTGTCGTCGGATCTGGGTGCTTTGCCACGGAGGACAAAAAGTCTCCTGTAAAATTGGATTTAAATAGTCCTATCTCACTTGTGCTCTGGGGGAGCAGATTCCATTGTGCCGGTGTCCCCTCTGCAGTATGATATCATAGCTTCAGAGGAAGCCTTTATTCCGAGGTCACATTAGTTTGTCCTGGGGATGCAATCATTTTTTGTGTCAYGGACAATGTTTTACTGTGGAGATATGGGCCAGATGGCTCAGCCACTTGCAGTCCGGAGTGAAACAGGCTCTTTATTGTGGCTGAATAAACAGAACCTATTGTCCCCTGCTCGTGAAACTCTTGTGGCCACGGCCGGGCGAAGATGAAGTATGAAATTTTCACGGCTGAGGGAAGAATATGTAAAACAACAAGCAAAAGGGGTGTGGGCTTCCAAAACATTTCCTCATTGTCCCTTCTGTTTTGCCCCTTGGTAAAGATGAGGTATTTCCATGCCCTGCCATTGTCTGGGGTGGTTTCAGCGCTCGCCCGGGTCCCCCTCGTCCTCTGCACCTCCCGTGGAGCAGCACCCTAGGATTTCCTGCTGCAGAGCCTGGCCAGGTGTGTGCCTGCACAGGTAGATCTTTGCCAAGTCCGTGTCTCATTATTTATTGTTTTACAGCCCTGAGAGCTCCCCCGTAGCCGCGGCTCTCCCGTGGGCTGGCAGCACATGGAGCGGTGCTGAGTGAGTAGGGAAAAAGAGATTTTCCTCCACGCCAAAGAAACAAATTCCTTTTTCCCCCCCATTCGTCCCCCCCAGGGCTGACACAGTAACTCAGGGGTTTTTTTTTTTCCTAAAGAAAATGCACATTTTCCTTTTAAACTGCCCCCATCCAGAGTTTCCTCCACGGCAATGTCAGAAGTGTTCCTTTCCTCCCTCTAATTGCAACCCAAGCCAACCTTGACTGGCAAGGAGAAAGTCCCTGACAGGTTTGGGCTGAGTCCAGACCTTCTCAGAGAGTCTGTCAGGCACTGTTTGACAGCATGCAAATGTATGCAAATGAGGGGACACTGGCCGAGCACCTGCGGAAAGTGTCCATCCCCGCTCCCGCTCTGCTCTACCTCCTCCGCACGTGCGGCTTTGGGATGCTGCTCCGTCTCCCCGTGCCAGAGGATTGTGCGGCCGTCAGCACAACGCGGGGCTGGGCAGAGCCGCGCTCTTTGTCCTGCCGGGCGGCGCAGCCCCTGCGCAAGGGCCGCTGCCGGGAGCGGGGCCGTGGCTCCCGTCCAGCCCTTGTGAGTCCTCCTTTCTGCCTGCTCGGACCTTCCCTGCAGCACCCCGGCCCTTTTGGGGGTGCCCGTGTCAGGGAAGGCCTTCTGTTCGCCGGGAGCGAAGGCGCCGCGGCCGCGGAGGCGCYGCCAGACAAAAAGGCGGCAGCTGGAGCGGGGCGCGCACGGGAACCTGCGGCAATCCCAGCGCCGGGGGAGGCGGCGAGGGAGGAGGGACGGAGCAAGGAGAGGCACCTTGAGGAAGGCAAAGCTGCCGSAGAGAAACTCCGGCTGCCGCAGCCGTGGGGAGCGGCCGAGGGTCTCCTCCGTGCCCCTTGGAGCAGCCCCGGGGAGGCTGGAGGGCTCCGTGTGCCCGGGGATGTGGGGGATTTCCTGCCCCGAGGCTGCACAGGGGCGAGGAGGGCGAGGGAGGCGTTGGAGAGCTCCTTAAATAGAGAAGGGCTGCGAACTCAGGGACGTTTGGCACCTGAATTCAGACCTTGCGGGGGAAGAGAAGCTGGGCTTTGAGAACGTTGGGTCAGGCACACATCCCACACCAACTTCCAGCCAAAATCGGGGCCGAATCCTTCCAAATCCCCTGCGGCAGCCTCAGTTTCATACAGCGGAACATCCCAGCCAGGGGTGACGCTGTGAATGGTCCGAGGGTCACAGGGAGACACAGGACATGGCACACGGCCTCCAGACGGCTCCCTGGGGGCTGGATCCCAACCGGAGGCACCTGGGAGTGCTGGCAGGGCTGGCAGGGCAGAGGTGCCTTCCCCTGAGCCACAGCCTCAGCCGGAATCAGAGGATCACAGGATCAGGGAATATCCTGAGCTGGAAGGGACCCACAGGATCACCCAGTCCCACCCCTGGCCCTGCACAGACACCCCAACAATCCCAGCCTGGGCATCCCTGGCAGCGCTGTCCAAACGCTCCTGGAGCTSTGGCAGCCTCGGGGCCGTGCCCATTCCCTGGGGAGCCTGGGCAGTGCCCAGCACCCTCTGGGGGAAGAACCTTTCCCTGCTCTCCAGCTGTGCCAGTGGAGGCGGGATCCTCACTTGGGTCCATCTCTCCCGCTAGGAAAAGCCGGGTCATGCTGGACTTGCAACCCAGCTTGAAAMCCATGGAGCAAAACATCCGTAAAGACGCGTGAGGCAGCACATGGACACCACAGCCAGGTGTGAGGCCGAGCTTTGAGGGTCGGAGACCTGACAAAATATGGGAAACATCCCCCAGGCTTGGGATAGCAGTGATCTGGGAAATGCAGGCGGCTTCTGCTGGAAGCCAGGTGGATGCAGAGGGGTTGGAAGTTGCTCCTGGGGCTTTTTCTCTGGCTGGGGACGAGTAAGAACCAGGCTGTTGTGCAGGGATGGGGATGCACAGTCAGCAGGGTGCCTCCAGAGCTCCCCTGGCACCAGTGTCGTCACCCACCCCCCTGGAACTGCACACCCAGAGGGACCGGCTCCAATTCCCCCTGCTCCGTATGGAAATCAGCCCCCGCTTTCTCCGGAGAGAGAAAATCAGCGCTGCTCCGTCCGGGCTTTTTTTGTTTGGTTTTTTTTCTTCCCACTTTGCAGCCCAAGGTAGCTGCATTTAGCAGCTTTATGTCCTTTCTTTGCTGCTGCGGCAGGGTTGTGGTCACTCAGGCAGCAGTAACTTTGAAAAAATGACCCGTCTACACCCAAACAATAACAGAATCCCCCTTTTTATGTTGGCAACGCCCAGCGCTTTCTCTGCCCTTCAGGACTCCCCACGTAGACGCAACTGTTTGCCCAGCCCTCTTCTGAACAACTTAATTAAGCAAAAGAAAAAGTGTCACTTTCTGCCGGGCTCACAAAAACAGAGCTGTGGGGGTAAGGAGGGGACGCGGCACCAGCCCCGCATTCCTCGGAGGGCTCGGAAGGGACCTTGTCCCCAGCCYGCTGCCGTGGCACTGCTTTGTCCCCGGTGGCGGCGGCAGGGGGCTCAGCCTGTCCCCAGGTGCCAGCAGGGGCTGGGGGCACCCCTGTGCCCGTTCCTGGCCGAGCTGGGCAGCTTCCAGCAGTTTTCCAAACTTTATGAAAAGGGGAGCAGCTTTTTCCCTCTTGGGGACCAAACYGCTCGTCCTCGCACCCAGGGCAGCTCCGGAGGCTCCCGGATTTCCCCGTATCCACACCGGGAGCCCGCTGGGAACACGTGGAACGTCCGCACACGCGGGTCTGTGGTGGTGGCAAAGCCTCCCTCCAAAATGCCCCACTGCCACACGGGAACAAAGTTCATTTCCTTCCCTTTGGAGGCCGGATCTGCTCCGGGAGCACCTCGGCGTCCCCTTCCCAGGCTGCCCGGGCYGCTCCGTGCGGCTCCAGCTGCTCCCTGTCCAAGGAAAGGGATGAGGCTCTCACCAYGAGTGCTTCAAGGGCCTGGGCTTTCAGGGCTGGTTTATTTAACGAGGGGGGAAAGTTGCTCTTAACCAGGCAGGGGAGGCTGGAGCAGCAGAACTGTCGGGCTGAGTTATGTTCTCCCCTTCTGCCTTTATCTCCATTAAAGGAGCATAAATTCATTTCGGGCTCCAGCTCTGCAGAGGTCAGGGGCTGCTGTGGCTCTGCACGGCCCCAAATCAATGGCCCGGCTGTTCACCCCACACACATGGGGGGCTCTGAGGGCTTGGGGGGTTCTTTTCAGATAAAAAAAGATGAAAAATAGCGTTTTGCCCTGTTCTCTCCCATCCCAGCCACCGCTTTCCTTTAGTTATCCCTGGCAGCAGGAGCCTGTGCACTTCAGAGATCCTGTAGTCCTCAAACCAGGCCGTCAAATTTTTTAATAATGAAAATTAACGAAGCCAGACAGGCCCTTAAGTGCTTGGCTGTATTTTCTTGGGCTCTTCCAGCCCTGATAAACCCTGTGATTTAAGAGTAAAGGAAGCCAGGCAGCAGGAGTTACATCCCCAAGGACTGAGATCTCTTGGGATGAAGGTGTGATATTCCCTTTGGAATTCCAAGGTGGGAACAAGCACAGCAAATTGTGGGGGGGACTAGAGGGGCAAAGCTCCACTCCGGATGTGRGGCAGCACCAGCACAACCCTCAAATGCCAACCTTGGCATCCTCAGGCTTCCCAAACCGCTCCACACTTGCGTGATCACTCACACAAACACGGAGAGCACGTGGAAGGAGGAATTTCTCCATGGAAAGGGTGGTCAGGCCTTGGCAGGGGCTGCCCAGGGAGGTTTGGAGTGCCCATCCCTGGAGGTGTCCCAGGAAGGCCTGGAYGTGGCACTCAGTGCTCTGGGCAGGGGACAAGGTGGGCATCGGGCACAGCTGGGCCTCSATGGGCTGGGAGGGCTTTTCCAGCCTCGGGGATCCTGGGATTCTGGATACAACCACCCCARACAGACAGGGAGAGGCCGATCCCGATATCACCGCAGTGCCTGGGACGCAGCAGCAGCCCCTGGCAGCCACCACGACTTTGGGGTGCAATCCCTCGGTAATTTTACCTCATTCCACAGCCACGAGGGGACTTTTCCCTTGGAGAAGAGCAGCCGAGGCCGTGTCCTGTGGGAGGCAGAGCAGCCCCCGGGGTGAGCTGGGCTGGATTTCAGGGCGTTCTGAGCTCCTCTGCTCACCAGCACCGCTGGGGAATGACAGAGCTCCAACATTAAAGGGTAAAGGAGGGAGAAAGCTCCTTGAGCAGCCTCCTCCTGCTCCATTCTCCTGGCACAGGGGTACAGGAGCGGCCCTTTATTGTGATTAATATCTGGGAAGCTTCTTAACAAGGCTTAGCTTGATAGGTGGCTCTTGTTGGAGGAAATTTATGGCCTGGTACTTCCTCAGTGAGACTTCCCACGTTGAATTGTTGAACATTACTGACCCTGCTGCCCAACACGAGGGGGTGGGGATTTACACAGATGTCTGGTAACTGTGGAAGGTGCAAAAATCCAGAAGAACAACCTGCATTACATCCATTGGAAGCGGCTGGTGAACAGAGGTCAGGGGGAGGCCCGCGCCAGCGTGTGAGCCGCAGTGTTTTGGTGCAGTTTGTTTTTTGATTAGTGCAGTTCATGACCGGGCCATCCCACCTGAATAACAATCAGCGCGATTCACGGCGGGCCGGGAGAGGGCAGGGCCGCCCGCCGCGCCGCCCATATGGAGCCGGCCCTGGGAAGTGCGGAACCTTCCCAAACCCAGATGGTTCGGCTTGACGGCTCTGGCACGGCCCCAGCAATAACCTCTGCCGATATGAAATCATCAAGATCTTGACCCCCCCCCCTCCTCTCCTCCCTCTCCCCTGCTCACCCCCTCCCGCCTGCCTCCGACTGTACTTATGGAAACGAAGCCATATGGGAACGGGGCTCGCCGACAGCCTTGGGATGGGATCGGCCGCTGAACGACGCTGGCATTGAAGCCGGGCTCTGCACCCACGGCAATTTTTGTCCCTTAGTTTTTAAATTGCGTTGGGTTTTTTCCTTTTTACCTGGYGCTGTCTTTGCCTCCCACAGACGAGGAGAGAGAAGCTGTGCCGCTGGGAGCAGGAGGGGCTGAGGAGGTGAATGCGTTTGGTTTTTAGGAACAGGGAGCTGCTGCCTGCGCCCTTCTCTGCTGCTCTTTCTGCTGCTTGAGAGGGGAAACCTCCTCCTGCGACGACAGTTCCAGTCACCACGGACAGGATGAATTTCTCAGGGTAAATCCCAGGATCCCTGAGGCTGGAAAAGCCCTCCCAGCCCAGCGAGGCCCAGCTGTGCCCAATGCCCACCTTGTCCCCTGCYCAGAGCACTGAGTGCCACRTCCAGGTGCTCCTTGGACACCTCCAGGGATGGGGACTCCACCACCATGAGATAATTGCAATAACCAGCAGCTGGAAGAGCCAGAGTGACACCTTAGAAACAAATAAAATGAAGTCCTGGCCACTGTGGTCACTGAGCACTCACTGGTTTGGGGTGGGATGCATTTGGGAGGTGTTGGGTGCTCGGGGTGGGAAGGGCAGGGGCTCTGCTGAGTTGTCCGAGGTTTTTGAGGGAGCCTGGGGCCAGGGTTTGGTTTGCTGCCAGCAGCCAGGACACCCTGTGGTGGAGGGGACAGGCAGGAGCCTTCAGACCATCTGGTTCTAGAAAGACGCCGGGCAAAGGTTGGACTCGGCGACCTTGGAGGTCTTTTCCACCCTTATGGATTCTGGTCTTTGATTTCACACCTCGGAGCAGGAGGCCCGGGGTGAATAAACCGGGTGGCTCCAGGAAAGGGGGAAGTTTGTGCCCAAGGTTCAGGTATGGAATGGGAGAGGAGGAGGAGGAGGAGGAGGAGGAAGCACTGCTGAGAAAGCCCCAGCCTGAAGAGCCTCAGCTCTGCCTCCTTCATCCTCCCAAAGGAGGGCACTGATTTCTCCCTCCTGTTCCCTCAGTGCCCTGTGAGTGAAAATTCAGGCTCAGGACATCGAAAATGCAGCTGAGAGCTGGGCATTCCTGGCACTGTCCCTGTCCCTCGGGGTCCAGTGTAACACAGAATTGCTATTTAGAGTATTACTACTTTTAAACTGACTCCTCCCCTCCTAACGATTGAATCCCTAGTCCCAAGTTTCCAAATAGATGAGAGCTGCTAGAAGGAATCATTTACACAAATGGCTTGTACAGGGTCCTTTGAACACCGTGCTCTAAATCTTTTGAGTCTCATGAGTATTCATAGTGGTTTTCAAATAATTTGAAAGCGATTTCTTAATGAAGGCTAAAATATCCCTTTTAAACTTCTAAGTGATGTTGTTTTTCTTTGATCACCTCCGTACATCCCATATTCCCGTGCCCTTCTCTCTGCTGCATATTCATGTCCCTGGGATAATTTCAAGGCATGTTTGACAGTGATAAATAAAACTCATCCATCATAGAGCAGAACCTCTGGGGAAAATGAAATATCCCCAGTTCCAGCACCGTTCTCTCTGCACGATTATGAACCTGATCCAGAGCTGGCTGAACCCCTGGCAGTATTTAAGGAGCTGGCAGAACACTTGTTCCTGGTTAGAAAGGAAGAAAACTCCATGCAAGTTCTTTCTGGCAGTTCCAGACCATGGGACATGGCCAAACCTTGCTCCACCTTGCTGGCAAACACTGGGATTTGTCCCAGGTGTGCCCTCGGTGCTGCTCCTGGAGARGAGGGATGGAGGCTCAGGGCTGTGCTCTGACTCACCTGGGAAAGGTGGGAAGTTTATTTGCTTGTGGGATATAAATACAATATTTTTTGAGTGCCTTTTCAGCAGTGTGAAGCCATTCCAGCTCAGGACATTGTGGCTGGAAGAGCCTCCAGAGATCGCTGTGCTCATCCCCGAGGTGCTGCTGCTCCTTAGAAATGGAAATATCGGCCTATTTACCAGCAGCCCTCCCTGTCCCGGGTGTGACACTGGTCCCAGTCCTCCCGGGAGCTCTCTGACCTGGCAAAGCAGCATTGGAGCTGGAATTCAGGGGGAGAAGTAAAGGAGAAGGGAGCCTGCATCAGGAGCACCCCAGGACAGCCGGGAAGGGCACCGTGGCTTGTCCCAGCTCCGGCTCTCCTGCACAGGTTGGTCCATCTGAAACTGGGGAGGCTTAGGAGGGAATTCCATCCCAGCCTTGGCCCAGGTTGGCTGTGTGGCACTGAGCCCTGCCTGGCTGCTCGGTGGGGAGTTTGCAGTCAGGGTTTGTCTGGGGAGGAGAGAGGCATCACTTTGGGATGGGGAAGGTTTTAGGGACCTGTTTTCCCAAAACCACCCCAGCAACCAACTGCACCAGCAGAAGGGGGCTTGAAATCCTGTCAGTGACTCGGTGCTGGGCTGCCTTTTTGTTGGACCCTGCCCATTCTCACATCCCAGCCCGGATGGGCCGAAGGAAAGGGAAAGCTTTCTGTGGCAGGAGCTGGGGCGAAGCCACACCTTGAGCCARGAGGGGAACACAGGGCAGGATTTATCTCACCTCCCTCAGGGCTCCCGTGTCCCCTCGGTCACCGTAGGACAGGTGCAGGGAAGGGTGGCTGCATTTGCGCCTCCTGGAGGTGCCAGAATGGGTCAGCACAGCCGGTTTGACCCAGGCAGTTCATTTGGGGCTGGTCAAATCAGGTGTGATGGGGACAGAACCTCGGGTGTGATAAGGACAGAGCCCTCAAGTGTGGTGGGCACAGAACCTCCAGAAGTGATGGACACAGAACCCTCAGGTGTGATGGGCACAGAACCTCCAGAAGTGATGGACACAGAACCCTCAGGTGTGATGGGCACAGAACCTCCAGAAGTGATGGACACAGAACCTTCACCCTCGTCTGGAGGAAGATGCTGTGCGGGAAGGAGACGCTGCGGGTGCCCAGGGCAGCCCCAGGCAGCGATGCGGGGCCGGAGGAGCCGCGGTGGGATCCAGGAGGGCTCTGCCCAGCCGGGCTGAGCCGTGCAGCAGCAGGCGGAGGGCAGGTAGTGGCACCGCCACGTAAATCACGGCCGGGGCTCCTCGGAAATTTACGGCGGGCCGGTGAAAAATGAACGGGCTGACCTTTCCTTCGGGGCTACAAAGGCTGCGCTGCCGGGGCGCTGCTCCCTCCGGCCCGGCCGCGCCCGTTGCCATAGCGGTGACATTCCCCCCTCGGCGGTGACATTCCCCCCTCGGCGGTGACATTCCCCCCGCAGTTGCCGCAGAAACGCGCGGAGCCGCCGGGCCACACGTCCCGCTCTCAGCAGCCCCTGTGGCACTCGAGATGTTTTATGTGCCGCTGCCGCGGCCGGAGGCGCAGGCGGGGGTTAAGACCTTGTCCCGTATTCTGTCCCTACTTAGCGGGATCCCTCTTCAGCGCTCTCAGGCGGAGCGGGAGATGCTCGTGTTTAGTGACCTGTCACAGCAGCACTCCAGCCTTTTGTCCCGGGAAATTGGCCTTCCTCTTGTGGCGCTGAGAGGATTTGGGCCGTGTCCTCGGAGCCATCAGCCTGCCAAGGTTAAGGGAGCGAGGAGGGAAAGCCGCTTCYCCGGGAGCGGCGGCGGGGCTGGAATGTTTCACCTCCTTTGAAGGCGAGGTTCCCGTCTCGGCGGCACCAAAGGCTGGGACAGAGGGGACTCTGCCACTCCCGCTGGGTGTGGCTGCTCCCTAAACTTCACGGGCGTTTTCCAGACCTCAGTCCTGAGCGTCACCACCTCGGTACATCAGTGACTGACAAAGAAAAGGGGAAAAGGTCTTCCCCTGCCAGCCAGAGCTGTAGGCTGTTCCTCCTTTACTCTGACGTCCCTCGGTAGATTTTAGCCGGAATGCTGATGGGAGCAGGTGCAGGGATTTCAGGTCCCCCCTCCTAGAGGGTGTATTTTAAAGGCACTGGCACCTTTCCTGCTGTTCCCAGGAGGAATATCAAACAGATCCTGTAAAGAACACCTGAACTGTGGCATCTTGAGCAATCTGAGGGGAAGTTTGACATGAGGGCTCAGCAGCTCATGTGGATTTTATCCAGAGGCTCTGTGGGTGGGAGCACTCAGGAGAAGGGATCTGGGTGGTCTGAGGCAAGGGAAGCAGCCAAGGACACAGAGCAGGGCTCAGACAGGTCCCCAAGGGAACAGGACCTCATGGGGCTTGGGAGGAGGGGACTCCAGAGGAGCCACCATGGGGGGGCTGACCATGGCCATGGTGTTGGGTCCTTGGCCACCAAAGCCCCTGGTTCTGCTGTGAACTGATGCAAGAGAGTTCCTCCACTTCTTTCTCTTTTCACAGAATCCCAGGATCYCTGAGGCTGGAAAAACCCTCCCAGCCCATCCATTCCCAGCTATGCCCAATGCCCACCTTGTCCCCAGCCCAGAGCACTGAGTGCCACGTCCAGGCCTTCCTGGGACACSTCCAGGGATGGGCACTCCAAACCTCCCTGGGCAGCCCCTGCCAAGACCCTTTCCAGGAAGAAATCCTTCCTGAGAAGAAATCTGTCCAATTCCCATCTTTGGGGAAGGCAGCCCAGGGGCCAGGGGCAGTGAGTGAGCAGAGCACAGGGATCCACCTCAGTATTTCTGGGATGGAGCTGAACTCCAGGCTCTGTGCTGTGAGGCTGCCTTGGATTCCTTGAGCTGAAGGAACAACCTTCCTGAGGGGAGCTTTGGCATTTCTAAGTGTTTTCCTAAAGATTCCTCTCAGGTGAGGTGGGTTGGAGCCTGCATGAGGGCTGGGCCAAGCTGCTGCTCCTCTCCCTGTGAGCTGCGTTGGGCTGCCCTGGAGCGTTGGAATTTTAGGACCAGGAGTTGTCTGGTTGGTCTCAGTTGGCTCCGTAGCTCCTGATCATTTTCCTCCAAATTCTTTTTGCTGAGGGTGCTGTCGAGGCTCTGCCAATGCCACCCAGCTCCGAAGAGCTGTTCCCATTCCAGTCTCCTATTCCCATGTTCTCCATGTGCCAGGCTCTGCTCCAGCCCTGCTGCTGTGACAGCCTTTGAGGGGAGCTCTGTGAGTCCAGGAAGGCTCCTACCCAGGCTCCAAGGCTGAGTGGGCTTTCCACATGGAATCATGGAATGTTTGCGTTGGGAGGGACCTTAAAGCCCATCCAGTGCCACCGCTGCCATGGGCAGGGACACCTCCCACTGTCCCAGGCTGCTCCAAGCCCCAATGTCCAGCCTGGCCTTGGGCACTGCCAGGGATCCAGGGGCAGCCACAGCTGCTCTGGGCACCCTGTGCCAGGGCCTGCCCACCCTCCCAGGGAACAATTCCTGCCCAATATCCCATCCAGCCCTGCCCTCTGGCACTGGGAAGCCATTCCCTGGGTCCTGGCCCTCCAGCCCTTGGAAATTGTCTCTCTCCATGTTTCCTGCAGCTCCTTCAGGCCCTGCAAGGCCACACTGAGCTCACCCCAAAGCTTCTCCTCTCCAGGCTGGACAATCCCAGCTCTCCCAGCCTTTCCTCCCAGCAGAGCTGCTCCATCCCTCTGCTCATCCTGGTGCCTCCTCTGGCCTCTCTCCAACACAGTGACTGTGGAATACGTGGGAATGGGAATGGGCTGCCTGGTGATCCCTAGCCCAGCCAAACTGGCACTGTCACCCCAGGGCCACCAGGTCCAGCAGCACTTGCTGCTCTTGGCCAGTCCCTCGGTGAGGGCACCCCCAGGTGGGGCAGGCCCGGCAAAACCGGACAAAAAGGAGCAAAGCAGGTCAGGCACTGGCCCTGCTCCGCTTCCAGTGATCCATTCCTGGGGAAGGAGGGAATGGGGAATGAGGGCTGGTGGCCCCACCTGGACATGGCCGGACAGAGTGACCCTGGGAGCCCTGGGAGAGAGGGCAGGGAAGCTCAGGGATGTGGGAGCTGTGACACCTCCCTGGGCCGGCCGGGCCAGCCCAGCAGCTCTCTGGGATCCCAGCCTGGCTGCTCTCCCTGACCCTGTGCTGTGGGCTTGGTGTGTCGGGGTTTTTTTGTTGTTTGGTTGGGGTTTTTTTGTTGTTTGGTTGGGGTTTTTTTGTGGAATTTCTTTTCTTTTTTTTTTTTTTCCTTGAAAGAATTAAAAAGTACGGCTTCCATGAATAAATATAACTCTTAGCTCCATCTTATTAACCAACAGCAATTTCGGGCTAAATACAGTGAGCGTTCACAAAAAGCCAAGAATAGAAAATTGTTTAAGTGGCCAAAGAAAGTTTCTCCCATTGTGCTGCGAGCCAAGCTATGCCAGCTATATGTAAATGTATGCAGTGGGCTCTGTGCATGTGTCCACTTTGAAGTTGCCATCTGAATTTAATTCTGCCTTTGTGATTAAATCAGGCCATTACGTTTAATCTCACTTAATAGTAAGAAACGCTCTTTGTTGTTTTCTATAGGCAACATATTCTGCCCCTAACATATACAGCTTGGCATTCACACTTCCCTATTAATCCCCGATGGCTGATAATTGCCTCAGCTCCAAGTTCTCTGTCCAATTCACAAGGGAACTGATTGCAGCCATTCTTCCCCTATACATTAATGCCCTGTTTTGGTCCCACTCCTTTGGCTCAGTGAACCCTATCAAGCTGGCCACATTTTCTGGCCATGTGGGCGTATTGTAAGATGTTAAATTAAATTCGGGGCTGACCCCCTAAACACCAGAATCCATTAGAGCTGYGAGGTAGCTGATTGACAAGTGGGGCTACTTTGCCACTCAAAAAAAAAAAAAAACCCCTGACATAAAAAAAAACCCCAAACCCAAACCGGGCTAAATAAGGCTGAATATTTTGTTTCAAGGTCTTCTGCCTTCTGTCTCTCTCCTTCCAATTTCATTACTGCCCTCGTAATTATTGCCATCGTATTGTTGCATTGATCCTACATATGTCAGGCAGGGAATTTCTTTGGGAAAAAGACCAAGGATGTGGGAGATGTCTTTAGTTTGCTTCAGTCTGGGAGCCCATGCAGATTTTTTTCCCAAGTGTAATCAATTGAGAGAGCTGGGCTTTCGGGGCTCCTTTTTTCKTATTTCTTTTTCCTTCCCAGAAGAGAGGCCCAATTCCCAGTTACTGAATCATTCCCAAGGGGCCTCAAGCTGTCATTTTTTTATTTTCCCAGACATGATAAAAAAACCAACTCAGGGCAAATTCCTGCAGGGAGAGGATTGGAAGGGACACTCAGACTCTGCAGGGACAAATACCAACAGTTTGGGTCCATTTCCTTTGCCAAAATCTTGCATTTAAACGGATCCAGAGTGTTGGGGTGCACTATGTGCTGGAAGAGAGACAGGCCCTGAGGGCCAGAGAGAGAGAGCCTCTGTCCTGGCCCCGGAGGTGACCCTGGAAGTGCATCCAGGTCACCAGGGATGGGCTGAGAGAGGATTGTGGGTTTCTGGACAGTGTTGGGCCCATGAGAAGTGATAATTGTAGTTTGTGACCTTACAGGGTATTGTTTACCTGTTCCCATAATAGG
>RAHM01000491.1:142935-163557 GCA_003713295.1 Parotia lawesii | reverse complement strand
ACCTTCCCGCACCTTCCCGCACCTTCCCGCACCTTCCCGCACCTTCCCGCACCTTCCCGCACCTTCCCGCACCTTCCCGCACCTTCCCTTCCTGCACCTTCCCGCACCTTCCCTTCCCGCACCTTCCCGCACCTTCCCTCCGGAGCTCTGTTCCCATCAAGGCATTTTTTCACTTTTTCTACGTTTCTCCAATTTAATTTCTGATCAACTTTTGCAACGATTGCTTGAGCAAAGTGTGCGGGTGGGGAGAGCTGTGGGGACATCAGCGGTGACCACACACCTCCATCAGGCCTTGGTGGGAGCAATGAACCCTTCCCAGAATCCTGGAATCACAGGATATCCCAGCCCACGGGGATCCTCCCAGCCCTGCCCTCCGGGCTGTCTCTGCTCTGCACGGAACAGCTTGGCATGGACCATGTGGCATTCCCAGGATATTTCACAGGGCACAGGTGATTCCCTGAGCCACCTTCAGGCACCTGACCAGGGGCTGGATTCCAGGGAATGCTGGCACAAACTCCTGCAAGCTCAGCCTCGGTAGCTTGAACTGCCCGTCCTGGGAAGTGAGGAGCAGGCAGGAAGGGTCCTGGAAGGGCAAATTCCTTCTAACAGCTCCGCTGCTGGTGCCTGGCAGAGACACAAACCCTGCAGGAAAACCTGTCCCAAAACCAGATCCCGGTGAGCCCGGGGGAAGGGGCTGCAGTTCCACAGCCTCTGCTCTGACACCTCGAACACAATCGGGGTCACAGACTGGTGTGGGTGGGGAGGGACCTCAAAGCCCACCCAGTGCCCCCCTGCCATGGCAGGGACACCTTCCACTGTCCCAGGCTGCTCCAAGCCCCAGCGTCCAGCCTGGCCTGGGACACTACCAGGGATTCAAGACACTTCCAGCTTCTCTGGGCAGGTGAGAGGAGACACCCCAAGAGTCATTCCATGTTTTCCTGGATGCAGCTCCTTTCCCCCTCCGCCTCCCACATTTTCTGCCCTCCGTGCCTGAAGTTCCGACTTGGAAAAGGATTCTCCCCATCCTTTTAGGGGCTCTGGAATGGGCTTGGGATAAGGAACAGTTCCGGCAGTCCTGGTGTGCTCAGCTCCCTGCGCCGCCCATCAGGGGAAATCTTTCTCTGTCACTGGAGCAGCAGTAAATTGATACGGAATTATTTCTGCTGGGAAAGGAGAGAGGGAGTGGGGAGAGAAACTCTGTGGGCTGCTCAGCACAGCCCCAAATGAGGGCCAAGCACAGCAGGGGGGGCTGAATTCCCACCTTGGAGGGGTTTCCCTCTCAAAGAAAATGCCCCAGCTCCACCCTTTGGAAAGAGTCTGGAGTCTCCGAATCCCTGTGGGACATCTCCAGCCTCCTGTCCTTCGGCACAGCAGGCCAAACCTTGCTCCACTCCCTCAGGAGGAGCAGAACAAGATCCCGCCTCCCAAAACTCTGCTCAGTTTTTACTCAAAAGGATTTTTTCTTGTAAGAGTGATTAACGCTGCGGCTGCTTTTGGAAAAAAAAAAATCCACACCAAAAAAAACCCCAACCCAAAACCCCAAGAACTGTGTGTGTTTTTCTGGGTTTTTTTCCCTTTTTCAAGCAGACAAAGAGGTGTATAAATGTGTCTTATACATATATGTATATGTCTTTCTGAAAATAGCATTTAACAAATGCCTGCTGCATCTGCAGGATCCTCCAACAATCCTGACACTGTGATCAATCTGCAGCCTGGTGATGTTTGCTGACAGTGATTGATTGATTTTCCCTGCTAATAGGATCAACATTGGGAATATATTAAAGTAAAAGGCACACTCCTGGCTGGCAGGGAACACCCCCGGTACTGGGCCTGATCCAATTGTGTTGGGTTTGGCAGCGGGATGCGATGATTGATGACAGGCGGGGAATGCGGGGCTGCGGGAGGAGCCCGATCCCCTCAGCGCTCTCCCCATGTGCATGACACTGCTCCCCTGCCGGGACGGGGACAGGGACAGCCCTGGGAAGGGACAATGGAGCAGGGTGGCCCGTCCAGATAACCCCTTCTAATGCATATGGTGAGAGCTGACCTGGCAGTTCAAGGAGAGCAGGCAAAAAGCTGATGGGAAATTAATTCTCAGGAGTTTGTCAAGACATCTCCAACAAGTGAAGATAAATGGCAGAACAAAACTTCTAAAGCCAATCCCAAGAATGGGCATGAATGGCAGAGGGAAACACTCTTTTGCATTTACATCCATCTTTTAGGGGAAAAGCCGCGGGATGGGGCTGAGCTTCCCGAGGATCCCGACCCCGCGCTGTTTGGAACTCCCGCGGGCTGGAGCACCCCCGGGGCTATTCAGGCCCTGCATTTCCCCCTCTCGCTTCCCTGTTCCCAACAGGATGGACTGGGAATCTGCGAAAAGCTTTTGGGTCCGGCCGTGTTGTCCCACAAAGCCCTCCGGAAGCACCGTCCCAGGAGGGGAGCGGCGGGGTGGGGGCCCGGCTGGATTTCCAAAGGCTGAACCAGGCAAGGGGATCATGGAATCACGGAAYATCCTGACCCACAAGGATCACCAAACTCTGACTCCCGGCCCGGCACAGGACAGCCCCCCAAATCCCACCAAGTCTGGAATTTTGGAGAGGTTTTTTAAAAAAGAGAGAGAATTTTCCTTGTGCTCCTCAAAGCCCAGCTGAGTTCCCGATTTTCAGAATGAATAAAATGTTCTTGGCATYGATTAATTATCCATATTTGTAATCAATTGATCTCTGCTGTGCTGACCACGACCAGCACTGGTGTTCTTATTTTCCTGTCAGGAAATAGCCCTTGAGTGAAGGATCCGCTGAAGATTCTCCTGATTCCAATAAATTTTCCAGGAGAATGCTTTTCCAGACAAAAGTGCCAAGACATTTTTATTTAGTTTATCTAAATGAGCCGCCTTTTTTCCTTATCGTAACTTCTGACAATAAATAATTATAACTTAGTTTGATGGAGAGTTCATGAAATTCCATGGAAGATTCTCCTCAATTCTAAACACTGAAGAGAATTTATCTTTTTATTCTGATGTGGGCCGGGGTATTTACACTTTGTTTTGGTCAATGGTGTAAACCCCACATCTCTGCAAGTTTAAAAAGTGGGAAAATTGCCACAGTTTTTTTCAAAGTATTTGAACCTCTCTCACTCACTCAAGACAGGTTTTGAGATGTGCCCACTATAAAAACTGATCCACGTGATGCTGCAGTTTCCTTGTTCATCCAGTATTTAAAGCTGGATTCTTTCTAATGAATGAACTTTGGGAGCTCGGATACCGACCCAGAAGGACTCGAGCACTTGGTGCCATTTTGCAGAGGTGGAGCTGGCACTGCCTCGTGGCCCCACTGCCAGTCACTCTCTCCCCTTGACAATTTTCAGCAGAAATATTAAAATATTAAATGCCTGCAGTGGAAAATTAATTTTGGGTGAGCCGTGATGCCCAGAGAGTCGGCAGAGCCCAGGGATTGCTTTTAACCTGCACCTGCCTGGCTGCAAGGTCGGAAAGGGCTCTCAGGGCTGGAGTGAGGCTTTGGGAAAACCTCCCTTTCCACCTCAGCCCCTGCATGGAAAACCAGGCTTGTGGGGCTGGGTGAAGGGAGCTGAGAGCTCGTGGAGGTGTTGGTGCCAGAGGATGGTGCCAGTGACAGGACGAGGAGCAATGGCCAGGAACTAAAACACAGCAATTCCAGCCCAGCCTGAGGAAGAACTTCCTTCCATGGAGGGGCAGAGCCCTGGAACAGCTGCCCAGGAAGGGCCTGGAGTCTCCGTCTCTGGAGCCATCCCAAACCCCCCTGGACACGTTGCTGTGTCACCTGCTCCAGGTGCCCCTGCCTGGGCAGGGGGTGCACTGGGTGATCTCCAGAGGTCCCTTCCAACCCCAGACTCTGGGGATTCCATGGTAACTCTGGAAAAATCCAGCCCTCAGCTGCACCTGAGCATTTGGAATAATGTGGGTAACGCTGAGTCCCAGGCCTGGAGGCCCCTGTCCCACAGAGGGATGGAAAAGCCACTGACAGGAACATCAGAGCTCTGCTCCAAGCACTGTCCTGCCGCTCCAAGAGCTGCTGGCGACAGCTGAGGCTGTTTGGCTCCTGCCACAGCAGTGTCCCCTGGGCCACCAGTCAGCACAGGGGACACCAGCCTTTCACCTCGGGAAGGGTAAAAACAAGAACAGACAGCAGGACCCCAGGGCTGTCCCTCCCAGGGCTGTGCCACGGCTCTGGCCTCTGGACTGACACCCAGGTAGCCCCTGTCACGTGCAGCACCCTGACTCTGCCGTGGGGACGCTGCGGTGATGTCCAGGGACAGTTTGGGCCCAGAATATYGGCGTGATGAGGCTTTCACGAGCTGTGTGTGCCCTGTGCCTGTGAACCTCACCCTGCCACCGGCTCCTGCTTTGTGTTACTGGGGAGAGCTTCAGAGCTAAGAAAGAACCACGTTTTCCTGCGAAGGACTGATTTTAGGAAGGCCTTGAGGGGGCTTTGGATGCTCACTCTGAACACTCATTCCAGTGAGAGGGAAGGGAGGCTGCAGCCCTGTGCAGGGGCTCTGGCAGATCCCATCCCACAGGACTGGAGTGGCAGGAAGCTGAGCCACTGCCCTGAGGAAGAGAAATGCCTCAGCCAGGGGTTTGCAGCAGATTTTGGTCTCCTTGGCTTAAAATTTTCCAGGCAGAGGCTGAAGAACTCCACTGTTGAAGTAAGATATGGACAGCCTTTCCCTTCTTCTTGGGTTTCCTGGATGCCTTTTGGGCTCTGGCTGAACTGTGCTCATTGAATCATGGAATGGTTTGGGTTGGGAGGGACCTCAAAGCCCATCCAGTGCCACCCCTGCCATGGGCAGGGACACCTCCCACTGTCCCAGGCTGCTCCAAGCCCCAATGTCCAACCTGGCCTTGGRCACTGCCAGGGATCCAGGGGCAGCCACAGCTGCTCTGGGCACCCTGTGCCAGGGCCTGCCCACCCTCCCAGGAACAATTCCTTCCCARTATCGAACCTAAATTTCCCCAGTCTCAGTTTGAACCCCCTGCTCCGTGTCCTGTCCCCGCAGTCCCTGATGAGCTCTGGCTGCCCCTCTCTCTCTTTCTGGGCCCGAGGCTCCGTGGGGAAGAGAAGGAGAAAAACGGAAGAGAGAGAAAGGGGAAGTGGGCAAGGAGGGAAAGAGAAGGAGAAAGTGGGGAGGAGGTTGGGGAAAGAGGAAGGAAAGGAGGGAGGGGGTGAGGAGGGAGCCGGCTCAGACTCCGGGATGTGCGGGCAGGGGCTTCCTCCTCCTGTCGGGACAGGTCGCGATAGACCCGAGAACGCCTAAACACGCCAGGAGGAGGGTGAAGGGAGGGCCCCGTGCGGGAGCAGTGCGGGTCCCTGGGGCTCCGGGCAGGTGACCCGCGGCAGGAGCCCCGCGGAGCATATGGGCCGCCCCCCCGCCGTAACCTTACCCGGCTGCGGGCGGGGCCGGGGGCCCGCGGGGCTCCCCCTGGGGCGGGGGAGCATATGGGGAGCTCTGGGGGGGGCCGCAGGACGGCCGATTTCATCCGCAGGTAGCTATGAGGAGGGGGCCGGGGGCGCACAGCCGGCTGCCCGGCACGGCTCGGTACCGGCCCGGCGCTCCTCCGCTCCCGAGCAGGATGCGCGGCCTCGGCCTGACGGGCGGGGGGCATTTGGGGTGGGGTGGGGGGGATGCTGCCCTCGCTGCTTTTGCCACCGGTGGGGCCGAAACGCCCCCGCAGAAAAGCCGGGTCCCCGCCATCCCCCCTGCCCGTCGGGGCTCCCCGGGGCCACCTGTTAGCGACAGGGACAGGCCCCTCCGGGCGCGAGCTGGGCAGGCGGACGGGCAGGATTTACCAGCTTCTGGCCACTGCCGACTTTTGCATCTGTCAGGGCGCTAATTATTGCCTTTAATAGAGACAAAGAACAGCTCTTAATGATGCTCCCTCTAATTCTCACCTGCTCCTGCCCTTCCTCCGCCGCAGCGCTCCCTCGCCGGAGCTCTGCTAATTGGGAAAGCTGCTCTGCTTATCGCGGCCTCCTCACAGATGGGGGGGTGCAGGGGGGTGTCGGGCACCGCTAACGGGGCTGCAGGAGCCAAACCGGGGCGGGGGGCTGCATCCCGGACGGCAGCTCCCCATCCTGCTCCCGGAGCGGCTCGGCTCAGCGGCCCCGGCCCGCCGGGGGCTCGGCGAGGAGCGGCGGGGACTGCGGTGGTCTTTGCCCCCTCTCCGGCCCTGCCCGGCCCTTGGCTTGCAGCGGAGCCTGGCAGAAGGTTCCCGTGGCGGGGACCATCCCGAGGCGCCCGCAGACACCTGCCCGCTCCCTGCTTTGGGCTTTCTCCCACGGCGGGAGGAGTCAGAGGCGGGGGGCTGGTGCCGCGGGGATCGCCTTGAAAGCCGCGGAGMGGCACAGAGCCGACACCTGAGGCGGCCGCTTCAGCCGAGGGCGGTCCCGGAGCCTCCCGGGACAGGGGAAGGCACTTGGGCAACCAGCGCGGTGCTCGTCGTGTGTCCCCGGGGCTGCGCCTGCACGGGCTGTGCTGGGAAGGGGACAATCTCCGCGGGGGCTGGGGGCATTTCCATGAGCACMGCGAGGGTGCCGAGGCGGGGACACTCCTTCCCCAGCCCCGCTTCCCTTTCCCGGAGGGGGTGGCGGAAGGATGGAGCGAACCCAGCACGGCAGGAGCGCGGAACGGGGTCGCGCCGGGAGCCGCTCGCAGCCCGCGGGGACCCCAGCCCGGCCCGGCCGCCGGGGACCGCCTCGGTTTACTCAGGGAAAAAACCCAAACCAAACAAAAAGTCCCCTGGGGCCGGCCTCGCTCTCGCTCCCCGCCGGTGTCTTTGCGCCCCGAACTCCCCCACGAGCCGTCAGGGTTTGTAAATAATTGTGTGTTTCTGCGAATAAATGTCCTGCCGTTTGTCGGTCTGGAGGGAGATGGGAAAGGACTCGCACCTTGCGGGCTCCTGCCCACCCGCAGCCCCCAKWGCACCGTGGGAACCTCAGCCCGTCCCGGAGCCCCCCGACTTCCTTTTCCTCAAAAACACCGGAGCCCTTTCCTTGGGGTGTGCGAAATATTTCCTGCCCCAATACCTGCGTCCAGAACTGCCAAAATCTCCCCGGGCCACAGACACGAGCGGCTTCGGGAGGGAAAAAAAAAATAGGGGGTTGTCCCCAAATAATTTTCTTTTCCGTGGATTTTCGTTCGGCGGGTTTTCGGTTGAAGGTGAAATGCGCAGAAGCCATCGCAGTGAGAGAACTCCCCAGCGCCAAGCGGAATGTTTCCTCTCTCCGAATGAATATTTAATTAATATTTCGCTTTTGCCAAGCGCTGGATTCGACAGACAGAAATGTTCACGTTGCCAAGGCGGCACCGGTCGGTTTTTCCTTGCCGCCCTGATTCTAAAGGGAACAAATGAGGAAGGAAAAAAAACCAACAAAAAACCCAAACCCAAATCTCAAACGGTTTCGATTCGTCGGCGAAGAAAACTGACAAAAAACTTCGCGAAAACTCAAGGATGCACCCAAAATATTCCCATCCCTTCCCCATCTGTCTCTTCCTCCCCGGGACAGAGAGGAAGAGGAAAAGGACATTTATTTAAAATGCTTTTCTTTTTTTTTCTTTTTTTTTTATTTAAAATCTCAACAGTGGATCACTTTTTTGTTTTTGCAACCGAACAAGTAATAAATATTATTTAGCAACTTTTTTTTTCTTTTTCTTTTCTTTTTTTTTTTTTTTTTTACAAAAATAAACAGATGATAAAATCTCTGCAAGGGGCAGCGATAAGAAAAGTTGTTATTTCAGAAACAAGCCCAAGTTCTCAGTATTGCAACACGGACAGGGTGAAAGTTCCTACACAGAAAGAGCATTAAAGAGTTCAAACTTTGTTAAAGGTGGCAGGAACGTAAAAAAACCCAAAACAAACGTGTTATACGCTTAAAAGTAAAACAAGCCAACAAACCCCAAGAACCCAAACCAACGAAATCAAGGCAAACCGACCCCTTTTTCACTCATGAGGCTGACACAGAACAAGTGCACGGACGGAAAGCTCAGGCAGAGCGGACTCGCGTCGTTATCGGTCTATTTACAAATCCCGAACCGGAAAGAAAACCGACAGAAACCCCGGGCGGGGAAAGTGGGGAGCAAACCGACATTCCCGGCTGCACTTCCACCCGGAGCGCCGCTGCTCCTGCCGTCCCCGGGAGCCCCGGGATGGGCTTTCAGGGGGATGTGACCCACGGACGGCTCCAGAGGCTCTACGTGTAGAAACGAGACCGGGAGAGGGGAGGGAGCGAACAAACAAACAAATAAACGAGCCAAAGCCCCTCTGCAGTTTTGGTTCCTCCGTTCGCGGCGAGCCCGGGCACCGCCGCCCTCCCCTGCTCCGGAGTTCTCGGCAACGTCGGAAGATTAAAAATACAGGAGATGGCGCGGGACTTTACTCGTGCCGGGGGTGTTCCCCCGGCGTTTGGGGAGCAGGGCAGACCCCRGGCCGGGCTCCATCCCCTCCCGCCGCCCCTCCGGCGGCCCCGGGAGCGGAGCGGGGGGGTCCCGCTGCCGCCGGGGGACAGCGTCTGTAGGTCCTGGAGGTGCCGGGGCCGCGGGGGCGCGGCGGGGCCGCCCCGCCGAGGGGCTCATTTGGTGTCGGTGGCTAATCTGGGCAGGCTGGCGGTGCCCATGCCGGAGACGTGGTGGTGCGGCGGGGCCGACACCTGGCACATGCTGCAGGGGCACGGCATCCCCCCCCAGTGCTGGAAGCCGCTGCCCAGCGGGGCGGCGGCGGCGGCGGCGGCCGAGGGCGACTTGAGGAGCCCGTGCGGGGGCCGGATGGAGCTGACGGCCGAGAGGCCGGAGCCGGGCAGGGAGGCGCTGGAGACGGCGGCGGGGGGCAGGATCGGGTGGTGCACGGGGTGCGAGGCCGGGTGGCCCGGGTGGCCGGGCAGCGGCGCCGAGTGGGCGCCCATGCCGCCGGGGCAGGCGGCGGGGTGGAAGCCGGCGTGGTGGCCGCCGTAGATCTCGCTGACCAGGCGCTTCATCTCCTCCAGGGAGTTGGTGAGCATGAGGATGTAGTTGCGCGCCAGGAGCAGCGTGGCGATCTTGGAGAGCTTGCGCACCGACGGGCCGTGCGCGTAGGGCATCACCTCCCGCAGCCCGTCCATGGCGATGTTCAGGTCGTGCATCCGCTTGCGCTCCCGGCTGTTGATCTTCAGCCGCAGCTGCTGCAGCTCCGGCTCCGTCATCTGCTTCTTGTCCTTCTTGGAGGAGGAAGAGGAGGACGAGGAGGAGGAGGACGACGAGGACTTGAAGCCCAGCTTGTCCACCACCACCACCCCCGCAGCGCTCATGGCGCTGCGCAGCTCGGCGCTCAGCTCCGGCGGGGAGTCGCTCTGCGTGGAGCTGGACACGGTGCCGCCCGTGAAGCCCCCGCCGCTGCCTTTATTCCTGGCCGTGAGGAAGAGGTCATCGGGCTCCGGGGAGGACGGGCGGCTGGAAACCAGGCTGGCGTCCGAGTCCATGGCCCGGCGGGCGGGGCGGCGGCGCGCACCGGGCAGCCTGCGGGGAGGGGAGAGAGCCCGCGGGCGGCCCCGCATCAGCGCCCGCCGCAGCTCGCAGGGGCACCGCGCCCGCCCACCCGCCCCGTCGGCGAGCCCGCTCCGCCGGGCCGGGGAGCGACGGCCCCGGCGGGACCGGCCCCGCTGCCCGCCCTCCCCTCGCCGGGGGCGGCTCCCGTCCCGTCCCGTCCCGTCCCGTCCCGTCCCTCCCTTCACTCCTGTCCGCCGGGCCGGGGCTCGGGGTCCGCGCGGGGGGCGCGGGCGCGGGGGGCACTCACCGTGCGCGGGGCGGCCGTGGCGAGCGGCGCGCCGGGACGGGCGAGCACGGCAGCAGCGCGCACCTTGCGGCGGAGCGGCCGCCGCTTTATAGCCGCGCCGGGGAGGAACGATGTCACCGGGCGGGAGGGGGGCTGCGCCAATCCGCGGCGGCGGCGGGGGGACGGCTGATGTCACCGGGGCCGCTCCGGCTCGATGGGGCGGGCGGGCGGGGGGGCGCCGGCCGGAGCGGCGCGGGGGGCGCGGCGGGGGGGAGGGACTTTTGTCAAATCCATAATAAAATGCAACAATGACAGCGCCGGGAACAGCTGTTGGGGGGGCGGGACGGGACGGAGACGGGACCAAACAGCCCCCGGCTCCCGCCAGCACGTCGGTGTTTCCCGGTGCCCGGCCCGTCCGCTCCGCCGGGAGCGCTCGGCCGCGGCCCCGCCGCTCGCACCGGGCAGCGCTTCTCCCCCCGGCCCGAGCCCGGGCGTTATTCCCCCGTCAAGTGCTGCAAAGAGAGGCGGAGAAAAGCGGGATTTCGGCCTCTCCGTTCTCCACCAGCGAATTTCCCCGAGCATCCCCCGGCTCCAGCCCAGCAGAGACCTGGAGAAGTTCTTGAAGCGGCCGCCTGAATCTCCCCCCCAAAAAACCTTCAGCGAGACGGGAGCAGGAGAGGGGAGAGAAAGAAAGAGTAAAGGACGTTAACAACCAAACAAAAAATGACCTTCGGAAATGCCTCCCGCCTCCTGCGCTGCTCGCCCGGCTCCCGGCGAGTCCCCTCGCCCCGGCAGCTCCGCGCAACAGGGCCGGAGCTTCCTCGCACTGGGGTAAATCCCCCGGCCGCCCCCTCCCCGCCGGCCCCCCCGGCCCCTTTGCCTTTGTTGTATTATTTTTACACCCGTGTGTTTCCCAGCTGGCCCGGCAAGCCTCAACCATCCGTTAAATATGTATTTAAAACGTTAAGAAGTGAAGCGTGGAAATGTGTTTCCCAACGGTTGCGGGGATGATCCGTAACAGGTCAATTAGGAAAATCTGTCCCCGCGACAGCCGGGCCCGCCGCCCGGCGTGTGTCCCGCTGCCGCCCGGCCCGGCCACCGGGGACGTGCCCGGGCTCCCCCCGGTCCGCGGGGCCGCTCCGGCGCTCGGTGCCCGCACCCGGCCGGGCAGGGGGGGACACCCCGAGGATGGGGGAGCTGCGGCTGAGCCCCGGGGGTGCGGAGAGGGATGGGGACGGGAACTCCCGTCTGCGCAAAGTTTGCATTTATTCCGTGCTGGGGAAGCGGCAGCAGCAGCCGGGCGCTGCCTTTGCCTGGTGGCTCTGAGCGCCGCGGTGTTGGAGCCGCAGAAAATAGGACAACAACGAGCACAACGAGTTAAACCCCGGCGCCTTTCCTGGCTCCCGGCAGGGTCCGGCCTGCGGAGGGTGAACGGGCCCCGGCCAGGCCGGGAGGGGCGGCGGGGCCGGGGCGGTCGCCCCCAGGGCAGCGGTGCTGGCGTGAGAACGAGGAAAACGCCGCATGGCTCGTCTCCTGCCTCCCGGGGCTCGGTAATTTTCCGTCTTAGAGGCTGGGACCTTTCCTTCTAAAGAGGTCGTACCCGTCAAACGGAGGGGGGTCCCGTCCTCCCCGTCGGGTCTGCGGCAGCCGCGGCTCAGCCCCGGGGAGCGGCTGAGCTCCATCAGCCCGGGACGGGACGGGCCCCTGGGGACCCTGCGGCCCCGCTCGGGGACCGGGAGCCCGGCGGGGAGGGCAGGAACCTCCCGGGAGCCCGGCGGGAGCTGTGGAGATGGGGCTGGAGCAGAGGTGGGGGTCACCTGCCGGAAGGGACAGCGGGGAAAGGCGGGGAAGAGCCTCCGGCCCTGCCCTGAACAGCGCGGACGGACAGCGGGGATGGACAGAGGGAATGGACAGCGAGGGTGGACAGCGGGGATGGACAGAGGGAACGGACAGCAGGAGTGGACAGCGGGGATGGACAGTGGGGATGGACAGAGGGAATGGACAGCAGGAGTGGACAGCGGGGATGGACAGAGGGAATGGACAGCGGGGATGGACAGAGGGGATGGACAGCAGGGATGGACAGAGGGAACGGACAGTGGGGATGGACAGTGGGGATGGACAGCAGGTGGGGGTGCGGGGGGGCAGCCGAAGCTCGGGACCGCTGCGTCTTGAGGTCGTTCTGGCATCACCCTGGGGGGCCCGGGAGGGAGAAATGGGCAGTGGACTGGCTCCTGCTCCTTTTCTTTTCCCTTTTCCTTTTCCTTTTCCTTTTCCTTTTCCTTTTCCTTTTCCTTTTCTCTTTCCTTGCTCTTCCCTTTTCCCTCCCCCTTTCCCCTTCCTCTTTTCCTTCCCCTTCCTTTTCTCGTTTTCCCTTTCCCCTATCCTTTCCCCCACTCCTTTTTCCTTTTCTTCTGTTTTCCGTTTTTTCTTGTCCCTTTTTTCTCGTTTCTTTTTTTTTCTCTCCCTCCTGCAGAGAGGAAACCCCTCTCCGACTCCGCAGCAGAACTCTCGGGACCTGAGTCCCTAAGGGAGCAATGTCCTTGGTGACCACTGTCCATCCGTCTGGACACGAACTGTGTCCCGCCCGCAGCCCGCGGGGGCGCGGGGTTTGCGCGGGGCCGGGATTGGGATCGGGAGAGGGATCGGGAGCGGGAGTGGGATGGGGAGCGAGACCGCCCGGTGCTGCTCTGCCGTCCCGTCGGGGGGTGCGAGGAAGAAGGGGGACGATCTCTGCCGTGAGATGACAAATTAAATGTCGCACCTCCCCCTCCCTGGACTCGGGAAGGCTCCGCATCGCATCCGCCTCTCGCTGGCGCATCCCGGGAAGCGGCCCCGGAGGGTTCCCAGAGGAGCCCTTCACCCGAACTTGATTTTGACACTAAAATGTGGAGCAGAGCCCATTTTCTGGGCTATGAATATGTATTATTTTTTTTAATAGCGTCTGTAGACAACTAAGGCATGAATGAAGGCAATCAGGGAACATGATGAAGTGATAACTTAATAAAAACCAGACTATCGCTTTCATGCTGGAAATCACTTGGAATGTCATTAGGTTATTGTTGGAGGGGTTCACTGCCCGTGTTCCCTCCGAGCCCGCGGCCCGAGGAACACGCACAGCCCCGCTGGAGCTGCCCGGTCCGGCTGGGAGGAATCCGAGGCATCCGAAGGACCCCGAGGGCCGGGGTGCGGCTGCAGCTCCTGCAGCTGAAAACAGTTCCAGCGCTGCCTCGGAGAGCCAGAGCTGTCTGCCGCCCATCTGTGCGCAGCGCTGGGGGCTCCGGGCTGGGCTTCGCAGCCCCAGAGCCTCCGAAACTTCCCAGTGCAGAGTGGGATCTTCAGGGATCCGCTGGGGTCACCACTGCCCCGCCCCAAACCCTTCTGCAGCACAAAGCTCAGCACCTGACAGCGAGGACGTGAGCTCAGGGAGCTCTTTGCCCACTGCCCAAAGGTGTGAGGGGAGACCCATGGAGAGAACAACTTCAGCATTCAGGTTTGGCCCTTTTTCCTCGTTTTCTTCCTTTTTTCTTYGCATTAATTTCCTTCTGGCTGTATCTCAGYCAGGTACAGACGTATTTCGTTGTTTGGACTTCCAGGTGAAGCCCAGCCCGCAGGTCCTGGTGCAGCTCCACCTGCCCAATTAACACATTTGATTGCTGGGATCTCCAAGAAGGAAACTCGAGTTCAAGGAGCGGGGCAGTCGCTGTTATTCCCTCGGGATTCTCTTTTCCAGGCTGGGTTTGTTTTTGTTAACACTTGTTCCATGGAAGTGTTGGAGACACACGCTCCTTGCCAAAAACTCAGCATGTCTTCCCATTCAATCAGAGACTGGAAACGCTTCTCATCTTCACAGGAGTCACCCAGAGGGAAGTCTCAGAAATACCAGAGCTGATGTTTGTGATATTTGCAGGATTAAAAACATGCAGGAAATTGGCCATCTCCTCATCCAGCAGGAAAAAACCCTCTTTATTTATAAACTTTTGACACTCAAGAGCCCGCTGTCATCGAGAACACGATAATTAAACTGCTGTTTAAAACCCAGGCCAGATTCTGGGTCTTGTGTCTGTCAGGCTCAGTTGTCCCTCCCAGGCACGGCCAATCACTGGAACTGCTCTGACACCCCTGGGATCAACGGGAATGGTTTGGGATTGCTCAGCTTGGAGAGGAGAAGCTYTGGGGTGACCTCATTGTGGCCTTGCAGGGCCTAAAGGAGCTGCAGGAAACATGGAGAGAGACAATTTCCAAGGGCTGGAGGGMCAGGACACAGGGAATGGCTTCCCAGTGCCAGAGGGCAGGGCTGGATGGGATATTGGGMAGGAATTGTTCCCTGGGAGGGTGGGCAGGCCCTGGCACAGGGTGCCCTCTGGCACTGGGAAGCCATTCTCTGTGTCCTGTCCCTCTGTGCCTTGTCCCCAGTCCCTCTCCAGCTCTCCTGGAGCCCCTTTAGGCCCTGCAAGGGGCTCTGAGCTCTCCCTGGAGCTTCACTTCTCCAGGTGAGCACCCCCAGCTCTGCCAGCCTGGCTCCAGAGCAGAGGGGCTCCAGCGCTTGGGGCATCCATAGCATCCTCTGGACGCATTCCATGTCTTTCTTCCCATATAATGCAGCAGGAATTTTTAGTTCTCATTTAAGTTCCCTGACCAACATTTTCGTGACTCTTTGTCACACTTTGCCACTTGTCTGTGTCACTCTCATACTCCCCTTCTTCTCTTGTCCACTTCCCATGTCTTGAGTTTGGCTGGGAGCTCCTTATGAATGAGCCAGCCCTGGCAAAGTTTTAGTGCTGAGAGAACCCGAAATCATGGATGTGTTTTGCTTCCCATGCAAACACTCGCTGGAAATCAGTTTCCCCTCAGGTTATTCCTTTGTCCTGCCCCTCCCCTGTGCTCATAAGGAAAACTCCTTAAAATTCCTGATGCTGCAGGTGAATGCACCTGTCTGACCGAGCCCCGAGGATTTTGTTGCTGTGGAAATGATCCCTCATCCAGAGGCATTGGTGCCTTAAGAGTGGGTTTGATGTGGAGGCAACAGAGATTGGGCTCATGTGGAAACACTCCCTGGCYGTGGGCTTTTCGCTGCCAGCGTTATGGGGGGTCCTTGGAATGGAGAAGTTGGAATTATGGAATATCCTGAGCAGGAAGGGACCCACAGGATCATTGATCCAACCCCTGGCCCTGCCCAGACCCCCCAACAATCCCAGCCTGGGCATCCCTGGCAGCGCTGTCCAAACGCTCCTGGAGCTCTGGCAGCCTCGGGGCCGTGCCCATTCCCTGGGGAGCCTGGGCAGTGCCCAGCACCCTCTGGGGGAAGAACCTTTCCCTGCTCTCCAGCCTGAGCCTGCCCTGGCCCAGCTCCAGCCGCTCCCTGGCTGCTGTCCCTGTCCCAGGAGCAGAGCTCGGAGCTGTCCCTGCGCTGCCCCTCGGGAGGAGCTGCAGCCCCGGGGAGCTCTGCCCTCAGGCTCCTCCAGGCTGAGCTGACCAAGTGACCTCGTGTGGCCCCTSCAGACCCTTCCCCATCCTCGTGTCCTTCCTTCGGACACTCTCTTGGATCTTTCTTACACTGAGACACCCAGAACTGTCCCCAGCACTGGAGGTGAGGCTGCCCCAGCCCAGAGCAGAGTGGGACAATCCCTCCCACGAGGTTCTCGCTCGATTTATTCTTTAATACGAAAAAAAAATCCACCACAAACGGATGGAAAGCAAAGTCTCTATTAGAAATTTGGTGAGATTTCTCCTCAGTGTGCTGAGTTTTGGGGGACTGGAGCCTTCCCGGGCCTGGCATTCATGGGGGAACAGCTGAACGAGGCGTTGGGAGTGAACAAATCAAAGCCCCGCGCCGGGAGGACACCAGTCCTCGTCGCCCGTGATGTCAAAGGTTGCGGCAGTGTCCCCCCCGCCCTCGGGGTGGCTTTGTTCGGCACAGTGGCCCCAGCAGATGGCCCAAAACCCGCACCCMGGCCAGCAAAGAGGGACCACATGTGACGAACCATGGATGTCTCATTAGCACACGGGGCGGGGGGGGGGCGGGGGGGGAAGCAAGGATGAGAAAAAAAGATAAAAAGAATACACAAAGACATTTACATATTTACATTGTTTCTCCCTCATTTCCAATTCTCCTTTCGCTGGAGTGGCAGTGGGCTCGCTTTTCTCCTTCTGTTTGTGTGTTTACTTGTGCTAAATAGATTATGATAATCAGGCACATAAATGCATGCAACTGTTATTATGGCATTTTAATCACAGAGGTTTTCACTGGAAGCCTTCATTAGAATTCTCATAATCTCACTTGTTAGTGTAACAAACAGTAATAAATGCCAAGGAACTGGGATTAAGTCAGAGACATTCAGACATTAAAGGAGGAATATGGAAATGTTGTCAAATCTCCGCATTATTTATTGAAATGTCACATAAACAGTTCAGGTCTTTCAATATCTCTCTCATTAGAAGGAGAGGGTGTGCGGCCACCTGAAGACAGCAATTATATTTTTAGGGAGTGTGGAACCATATGTCTCTCCTCGACTCTTCCCAACTTTCCTGGGCTGCCCAGGCTGCTTTTAAGCCATCGGTTCCTATTTGTCAGCTCCATCCCGGAGATTCTGGGGAGAGGAGGAGGTTGCTCATGGACGGCTGGATGTGACACGGGAAGATGCTCAGAGCAGCTGTGGCTGCCCCAGCCCTGGCAGTGTCCAAGGCCAGGCTGGAGCAGCCTGGGACAGTGGAAGGTGTCCCTGCCCATGGCACTGGATGGGCTTTRAGGTCCCTCCCAACCCTTCTGGGATTCCATGATTCCATGAAAGTGTCACTCTGGCTTTTTTGTGGCTCTCCCCGATCTTTGCAGAGTGGTGCCCACTGCACCCGCTCATCCTGGGGGTCCCGGCTCCTCCAGCTGAGCCAAAAGTGTCCCGACACCTCCTTCCAGCCCCTCGGCAGGAGGAGAGGATCCCGCAGCGATGTGGGATCTTCCCCCGGCGCTGGTCCCGTGCCGCGCCTCGGGCGTGAGGAGGAGGAGAGCGGGATGGGGCTTTGCCACCGCTTTTTCGGGCCGTAAACCCGCGGCGCGTCCCTGCGGCGCTGCGGGAATGCGGGATGCTCCGGCTGGAGCGGCACGCAGGGCACGGCCGGGCTGGGCTGGGCTGGGCTGGGCTCCCCGAGCCGGGCTGGGCTCCCCGGGCTGGGCTGGGCTGGGCTCCCCGAGCCGGGCTGGGCTGAGCTGGGCTGGGCTAGGCTGGGCTGGGCTCCCCGAGCCGGGCTGGGCTGGGCTGGGCTGGGCTCCCCGGGCTGGGCTGGGCTGGGCTGGGCTGGGCTCCCCGGGCCGGGCCGGGCTCCCCGGGCCGGGATGCTGCGAACGGCGGGGCGGAGGCACCGGAGCCGCTCTCTCCGGGCGGCTCAGCCAAAGCCGGCCCAGCCCGCGCAGGCCGGGCCCAGCCCACTCATGAATACTCATGAATATTCCCCGAGCCCTCCCCACCCTCCTGCCCCTCCCCGGGGCTGGCCCCCGCCCCGGCACCCCTGGCAAGCGCTGGAGCAGCGGAGTTTCCACAGAGGTTTGGGTCCCCCCTCCTTCTCCTTTTGAATTTTTCCGTGTTAAGAACCAGAAGGAAAATTGGATATAAAAGAGCCACGCTCAGCTGGGGTTTCCCATTCCCAGGTTTGCCTTGGGTGGGGTGGCCTTGGGGCCCTCCCAGGTGTGGGACAGGGGCTGGAACAGGTGAATTCTTTTTCTGTGTCCAACCACGTGGTGGGAATAAGTTTTGGAGAAAGAGGTAAAATCGTCCTGTGACAAATCTTGTTGCCCCAAAGGAGGGAGAACCTGCAGGAGTTTAATCAAACCTATCCTAGAAGGGAAGTCTGATTTCCCTTTCCAGAGAAAAGACCCACTTTAGAGGAGCACCAGACTGTGTTTTATCAAATAAAATCCCAAATCAGCTCACTGTGCAAGCAGGAGCTGCCCTTCGTGTGTCCGAGGAAGGCAAACCTGTGTGGCACAAGGAAAGAGCAAAAAAAGAGGAATTCTCTGAAGGCAGTGCTGTGGAAATGCTGCACCCACCAGGATTCCCAGTCTGGATTCCAACACAGGAGACAGATGAGGGCTGTTCGGAGCTTTTGGATCTGCGGTTCTGTGGTCTCTGCCTCCCTCCCCTCCTCAAACACAAAGCATCCAAAGGGATTTATGTTCACAGGAGCTGCTCTCGCACCACTTCATTCCAAACCTCTCCCCCCTTCAGCTGGCAGGAATATTCCTGCGGGCTCAGGAGTTCTTTCAGGACTTTTCCAGGCTGTCCCTCTCACCCCAGGCGATGCCGAGGATCCGCGTGTGCCATCGGCCTCTCGTTCTGTGCCRCACCTCTGTGCCGGGGCAGGGTTTCTGTGCTGGAGAGAGCGGCCCCCCCTTCCCACCGAGTTCCCCGAAGGATCCTCCCCGGGCTGGGGAGCTGCAGAAGGATGGTTCTCTCTTGGCAGGGGGTTTTGCGTGTTTGCTGTAAAGAAAAAAAACCGAGGAGAGATTCCTCCCTTTCGGTAACGCTCTGGCAGAGTTCTGATCTTTTTATAACATGTTGGATTTATTACTTTGGGTTCTTTGTGCTGTTTCTCCCTCCAAGGGTCGGGCGGGAGCCGCTCTCCCGGCCGGAGCACCCCTGACCCATTCCCACGTGTGCCTGGGCTCCAGGGGCCGGGAGTTAAAGCACATCTGGCTTTGGAACCGCTGGAAGAAAATGAAAATAGAAATGCCTGGAATAATGAGGCTTGTTTTAAGACCCACATGGAGCCTCCCCCTGGCACTGGGTGTGAGTGGAGGCCTGATGCTGTCCCTCAGCCGAAAATCCTCCAAAGCCACCTCAGAGGGCTCCTCCTGGAGGAGCTGGAAGGGTTTCCTTGCCAAAAACTTCAGCTTGGCCACAGCTCTGCCCTTTGTGGCCTCCTCTGTGTCAGGTGCCTGGCGTGGGGTGGGAGCTGGGAGCAGGGAAACTGGGAGGGCTCAGGAAGGAGGCAAAGGAGAGGCTCGGGCTGAGGGACTTGTGAGGGAAAAGTTTGGGAAGGAATTGGAATCATCGGCGAATCCCAGACTGGTTTGGGTTGGGAGGGACCTTAAAGCCCATCCAGTGCCACCCCTGCCATGGCAGGGACACCTTCCACTGTCCCAGGCTGCTCCAAGCCCCAACGTCCAACCTGGCCTTGGACACTGCCAGGGATCCAGGGGCAGCCACAGCTGCTCTGGGCACCCTGTGCCAGGGTCAAGAAAYGCAAGTTCCTGGGAGAGGGAAGGGGAAGGAGCAGTGGGTGAGGTGTTTCCCAGGAATGGGGAGCGCAGGAAAGGAGAGCAGGGATGCAGCCCAGGATTGAGACCTCACAGGGCGAGGAGGAGGCACGAGGGTGTCAGGGAGAAAGAAGGGCCAGGGTAGGAGAAAAACTGTTAAGAATTGCCTGGGGTTTTTTGGGAAATCCCGAAGAAGCAGAAAAGCTGTTGCCTAAAAAGAGGGAAAATTCACAAACCCCACGTAAGCTGCTCTCCAGGGCTTGGAAAAATCCCTCTACTCAGAGCACGGATTTCAACCTTGCTCAGCTCTTTACAACAAAACCAAAAATTAACCTGAAGCAAGGCCTCTGTATTTTGACCTGTACCTGCAGGTGTTGACCTGGACCAGTAGATTTGAACCCAGAAAAATCTAATTTCTTCAAAAAATGCAAAAGAAGTGTGGCASTGTCACTTTGAGCTCYRCCAGCCAGGACATGGTTTTCGCTGCTTGTCCCAGTGATTTCCAAGTGTCCTTCTTCCCATCACAACTCTGAGGAAATCCAACCTCTGTCTGATGTGCCAGGCATGGGACACGTCCTGGTGATGGGATTTGTGTCCAAGGGGACAGATGGCTCTGTTTGTCTCAGTTTGGCTCAGTTTAGCTTGGTTTAGCTCTTTTTGGCTCTGTTTGTCTCTGTTTGGCCCAGTTTGGCTCTGTTTGGCTCATTTTGTCTGGGTTTAGAACTGTTTGGCTCATTTTGGCTCAGTTTGGTTCAGTTTGGCTCGGTTTCTCCCCATTTGGCTCCATTTGGCTCAGTTTGGCTCGATTTGGCTCGGTTTGGCTCTGTTTGTCCCCATTTGGCTCAGTTTGGCTCGGTTTGTCCCTGTTTGGCTCAGTTTGGCTCGGTTTGTCCCCATTTGGCTCAGTTTGTCCCCATTTGGCTCGGTTTGGCTGTTTGTCCCCATTTGGCTCAGTTTGTCCCCATTTGACTCGGTTTGGCTGTTTGTCCCCACTTGGCTCAGTTTGTCCCCGTTTGGCTCAGTTTGGCTCTGTTTGTCCCCATTGGCTCGGTTTGTCTCTGTTTGGCTCAGTTTGGCCTGGTTTGGCTCAGTTTGGCTCGGTTTGTCCCCATTCGGCTCGGTTTGGCTGTTTGTCCCCATCCGGCTTGGTTTGGCTCAGTTTGTTCCCATTTGGCTTGGTTTGGCTCTGTCTGTCTCTGTTTGGCCCAGTTTGGCCCAGTTTGGCTCAGTTTGGCTCGGTTTGTCCCCATTTGGCTCGGTTTGGCTCAGTTTGACCCTACTCTTGTTCCCGCCTGGCCAGCGGCGCTCGGACACCGGCTCTGTGTCCCCCGTGCCGCCCCTCAGGACAACGCGGGGGCTCCGCGGGGCACAGGGGGCTGTGCCTGGCCCTGCCCTGCCCGGCCCTGCCCTGCCCGGCCCTGCCCTGCCCTGCTCTGCCCTGCCCGGCCCTGCCCTGCCCTGCCCAGCCCTGCCCGGCCCGGCCCTGCCCTGCCCTGCCCTGCCCTGCCCGGCCCCGCTCTGCCCGGCCCTGCCCTGCCCTGCCCTGCCCTGCCCTGCCCGGCCCCGCTCTGCCCAGCCCTGCCCTGCCCTGCCC
>RAHM01000491.1:127532-142485 GCA_003713295.1 Parotia lawesii | reverse complement strand
GCTCAGAGCCTCTCGTTCGTGAGCTGCGGAATTCCCCCTCTGCTTTCCTGGGGGCTCTCGTGCCGTTCCTTGGATCCCTGGAGCATTCCAGGGCTGGATTCCCCCTGCGGAAGGGCCCCCCTTGGGCTGCAATTCCCTGCCCGTGCCTCGTTCCCGGCGGAGCGAAGCTGCCACGTGCAGGTGCGAGGTGCCGGGGAAGAGCCAGGTTTTCGCCGGAACGAAGGGATTTCTGCGGCCGTTTTCCCTGCTGGAGAGCTCTTGCCTTTCCCCGGCCAGGAGGCCTCTTTTTCCTGCCTCTGCTCCCGGTTTTCTTGGGCTTCCTGGGTGGTGCTGAAGTTGTGATGTCTTGAATACCAATAGTGAAGCTGAACATATGTGAACCTTTCCTAATCCTGCTAATCTTCCTTCAAAAACCTTTCTGAAAGTGGAGGCAACATCCAGATTTTAAAAAGAAAAAAAAAAAAGGGGAAAAAAAGAGAAAAAAAAAAAAAGGGAAAAAAAGAGGGGGGGAAAAAAGCTCCTGAGCATTTTAATGACAAATAATCTTTGTGAAGGGGGAGGGGGGCTCTGCCTCAGCTGGAGATGGAGCTTATGAACTACAGCAGGTAGAAATAACTGCTGTATTACCTCATGTAATCTCCGCTATTCAGGGTCAGATTAGGCCTGAATGCGAGCCCAAAGAGACTTCTCTTGTCAAGCGGGGACTTTGTCCCCAGCACGGCTATTAGGCGCTAATTAGTTGTGACACAGAATTACCCGCAGCACAATGGCCACCGCAGCCTTACAAGTCCTTTGAAACTGCTCGGAGGAGCTCAATAGATGCTACTTTCAATTTTCAAATTCTGCTCGGAGGTGGGAATTATTTCCTGCGCTCCCGCGCCGCTTCCCTCCCGGCCGCCGTGGTCGGGCAGGGAGCTGGGAGCGGTGGGAATTTGGGTGTTCCCGGTCCGGGACGCGGCGGCTCYCGCAGCTTTCGGCAGGAGGGATGAGATAACAGCTCCTCCTTTGATCTCATTAGCCGCGATGACTCCGGCTCGTGTCCACACGCGGGGTGCTGGGAGACTTCCCAGGGCTTTGGAGGGGAAAATGAGACCTAATGGAATCAGTCACCGGAGAGGTGGGACAGGCTGGGCTCGCCCATCCCTTGGGGACTCGGGAAAAGCCGTGTCCCTGTGCCAGCAGGCGCTTCCCGGTGTTCCCAGGGATCCCGGTCAGGTCCGGCCCTGGAACAGCCTCCGGGATGCTCGGGAGGGAGATCCGAGCCAGGCTCGGGAACAGAGACCGCAGCCAGATGTGAACCTGGAACTCTACGGAACCGGGAAAGGAACACGGAGAGCTCATTCCCACCTCCTCCCTGCCACCGAGGGACGAAGGATCGCGCTCCGAGCCCTCMACCTCATCAGCAGCCCCGAGGCAGCGCTTTGCTCGCTGTTCCTTCAGCGATCCCTGACAAATGGTTCATTCCCAGCCCCAGCCAGTCCCGTGAGGCATCCTGGAGGCTGAATCCCAAGGCAAAAGCAAATCTCCTTCCTACCTTGCCAGTCCCGGCACGGCTGCTTCCCTCAGCTGGGAATGGCCTTGAGGAAGAGGGAAGCCCATCCCTGGGAGTCCAAGGTGCCCCGGGTGGTACCTGAGGGAGCTGGAGCAGCTCCTGGAGCTCTTGGAGCCGTCTGGCTGTGCCTGTGTTCTCCCYGCTCCAGCGGGAAGCAACTCAAGCCAGGAGCTGCTGACCACACCTGAGGGCTGTGTCCAGTTCTGGCTCCTGCAGGAGAGACCTGGAGGGGCTGGAGCGTGTCCAGGGAAGGGAACGGAGCTGGGAAGGGGCTGGAGCCCCAGGAGCGGCTGAGGGAGCTGGGAAAGGGGCTCAGCCTGGAGAAAAGGAGGCTCAGGGGGGACCTTGTGGCTCTGCACAACTCCCTGACAGGAGGGGGCAGCCGGGGGGGGGGTCGGGCTCTGCTCCCAGGGAACAGGGACAGGAGGAGAGGGAACGGCCTCAGGCTGGGCCAGGGGAGGCTCAGGTTGGATATTGGGCAGGAATTGTTCCCTGGGAGGGTGGGCAGGCCCTGGCACAGGGTGCCCAGAGCAGCTGTGGCTGCCCCTGGATCCCTGGCAGTGYCCAAGGCCAGGTTGGACATTGGGGCTTGGAGCAGCCTGGGACAGTGGGAGGTGTCCCTGCCCATGGATGGGCTTTGAGGTCCCTCCCAGCCCAACCCATTCCGGGATTCTGTGGYTCCAACACTCACTTTTGTGCTGCCATCCAGGTCCTGGATATGATCCCTCCAAAAGACAAGGACCTGAGCCCTGCCCAGCCTGCAAACGCCCAGGGATCACAACAGGGGCTCTGCTCTCGAAGATGAGGAAATATTTCCCTTCTGAATCCAGCACTGGTCCCTTTTCCCTGCTCCAAGCACAGTGCCCTTGACTAAAGGGGGACCCCAGCCCCTCCCTGGCAGGAAAGCAGAGCTCTCACCTGGGGACCTGTTTGTTTGCACCCTGGGATGTCTTTTGCAGGGCCCTCCGAGCTCATTGCAGCAGGGAGACGAATTAGACCAGGCAGATAAATGAAAAACAAAACTCTGGGTTTTATTACCCCTCCCCATGCTGAAAAGCACCTCCTTCCCGAAGTATTCCTGTGGATTTCAAAGCCAAACAAAACCTCTTGAAAGGGAGAGGAACAAACCCAGCAATCTGCTCGGGCACTCAGCGCTGTAATTTGTTAATTTTTCCCCAGTAAATGAGTTAAAGTCAGCGCCTCTGATGTGAGCACGTGATAATGGGAGATTGGTTTTTTTCCTTAGGTATCACTTTCACACAATATCTGAACTTCAGTGTTCATGAGGAGAAAAGCTTCAGTGTTTCTGGAAAGAGAGAAAACATGTCTAAATTTATTTATATTATATTACTTATATTATTTATATTAATTACATATTATATTACGTTATGTTATGTTACATTATGTTATGTTATGTTATATTATATATAAAAATTATAATCCCTGTTCCCCTTTTCAGCAGTTGGAACYCAGCTGAGCAGGAATTTGCCCTCAGCCCCAGAGAGGGGATCAGGCCCCCTCTGCTCTGCCAACAAACTCGTCCCATTTAAACACGAGCCCAAATTAAGGCCCRGATCAGGGGCTGGCCCAAATGAGCATCCAGCCCCTGGCCCTGCCACAGCTGTGCCTGAGGGGCTGAGCCTGGCCTGGAGCCAACCTCTCCTGGACTTCCCACATGAACTCCAAACCTCCGGACTCCCAAAGTCACTCCTGTCCCTGCTCCCGGGTGCCGCTGGCTCGCTCCACCTCCGAGGTTAAAGCAGTTTATTTATCGCCTCTGCTGCTCCTCACCCTTTGGGAAGGGCTGTTCTGCCTCCCAAGGAGCTGCAGAGCAAACCCCGTGGGACTTCCTCGTGCTTTACACCGAGGGGCAGGGGCAGCCCGGCTCTCCCGGCTCTCCCTGGCCGTGGAGGGCTGCAGACCCCACGGGGCACCAGGGCTCTGGTATTTAAACACTAAAACTCTGCGGGAGCGGGCCTGGATGGACCCCCTGGCTCCCAGCCCCTCTGAGGGGGCACAAACCCCGTGCTGGGTGTGGAGGTTGAGTGGCCTCTGTCCAAAGAGGGCACCTGGTTCCAACCCCTGTCCCAGCCCCTCTCCCGGGGACTGGAGCTGTCTCAGCCTCCATCAACAGGTACTAAATGTGTCCAGGGCCACGGCAAGAATTCATGGATCCACCCTCAAAGGTTTGGTTGATTTATTTTTGCTATAAATCTGTTTCTTCGGAGTGATCCGAAATTGATTTCAGGCTCATTCCTGCTTTCCCCCATTTGGTTGTAATTTGGGATGTCAAGGAAATTGTGCTGAAAGCAGAGGATGAGTGGCTCTGAAAAGGGATTATCTGTCCCATCTGGGCAGAAGATGCTGCAGCGGGGGAGAAGGGAGAGGAGAACGTTGGGCTTGATGTGTTTGCACACGTGCAGAGCTGGGCAGGAGGGGCTTCCCAGGGAAAGGGAAATCAAAAGAGAACCCTCAGCCCCACAGAACCACCCCATGGCAAGTCAGCAGCTTTGTCAGGACCATCCCTTGGGCAGGGAGGGAGAACCAGGCAGAGGGAAGTTTCAGGATCTGCTCTGCACTGGTTTAGTATCAAACAAGGTCTTTTCTGAGGGCATGGGCACAGCTGAGGGGATAAACCAGATTCCTTCAGCAGCTCTGCAGGAAAATTAAATGGGAAATAGGAAAAGACTTTGTGACTTCTCAGTCTTTTTCATCTGCACTGACTCCAAATGAGAGGACYCTGCTCAGTGGTGCCAGTGACAGGACGAGGAGCAATGGCCAGGAACTAAAACACAGCAATTCCAGCCCAGCCTGAGGAAGAACTTCCTTCCATGGAGGGGCAGAGCCCTGGAACAGCTGCCCAGGGAGGGCCTGGAGTCTCCCTCTCTGGAGCCATCCCAAACCCCCCTGGACACGTTGCTGTGTCACCTGCTCCAGGTGCCCCTGCCTGGGCAGGGGTTGCACTGGGTGATCTCCAGAGGTCCATTCCAACCCCAGCCATGATGGGATTCTGTGATTTCTGAAGCCTGGGACAAACTCCTGATGTCATTTTTTGCAGCTCAGGTGCAAAGMGTGACAGACACTTCAGCCTGGCTCGTGTCCCCGGTGGATGTTGTGCTCCTGGGCTCCCAGGCTGGGAATGGCTCCCTGAGGAAGCAGCTTTGATGGACACACAGTGCCCCAGCTGGAATGGCCCGGGCCCATCTGTCCCGATGGCACAGTGCCCACTCCACCTTGGGGACAGGGCACAAACCCCGAGTGACCGCGGGGGCACCGCGAGCAGCCGGAGCAATCAGCTCAACTCCGGCTGTCCCTCAGGACCACGAGGCTCCAGCCCTCGCTGTCACAGCCTTGGCAGCKTTTCCCAGCCCTGGAACGGTTCCAGGCCAGGTTGGACAGGGTTGGAGCAGCCTGGGACAGTGGGAGGTGTCCCTGCCCACAGCAGGGGTGGGGCTGGATGGGCTTTGAGGTCCCTGGAACCCAAACCAGTCTGGCAGCATTGCTGGTACTGCCACCACCAATTCCTCAGCTTCCCTTTCCCAAGCTTGCCAGCCTTAAAGGGAAAAGCTGGAGCGGGGGTCCAAGCAGAAAAACGTGTTCTTYGAAGTCCCCTGCAGTGGTGGCTCTTCCCTGGGGAACCTCAGCTTCATTCCCGCTTTAGTGGGGAAACCTGGGACCCTCTGGGCGTGTGCTTATTCCTGAGAAGGAGCTCAAACCCTCAGCCACCAGCTCGGCAAAGAGCTCATCCCAAYGGGGGATTTTCAAGGCTGCAGAGCCAAAGGAGGGATGGTCCTCCCAAAAAGTTGCTCTGGCTTGGGCAACCCAAGTAAAGATCAARCAAAACCTCCCAGAAGCTTCATTAAAGTGTTGGAGCCTCTACAAGTAAATGGAAAATAAATAGAAAGTAAATGGAAAGTAAATCTGAGCAATAATGGAAAATAAAGTGGTTGGCTGGTGGGAGGGGATGTCCCTGTCTCACCCTTGTATTTATGCTGGGAATACTGGGAATATTGTGTATATTGGGAATGTTGTGTATTCAGCAAGAGGGATTTGTACCAAGGATGCTCAGCTTTAAAGCCAGGTTCTGCTGTGCCTCTGCAAGGAGAATCTTTGCTTTGTTTTTTGTTTCGTTTCATTTTGTTTAGTCCTTGAAGAGCGGAAGTGGCCTGGCTGTGTCTTCTCGGGAAATGCTGAATTTCTTACTCATCTTTTCACCACTCCCTGCATAGCAAAACATGATTTTTTTTTTTTAATAAAACCACTTCTAGAAGCCTTTAGTATTTAATGCAGCACGGAGCCGTTGTTTTTTGCTGCTGTCTCAGGCCGTGTTAATGCATCTGGCTGGGCTCTCGAGCCCGTGCACAGAACTTACAACTGGCCCAGCTTTTTAAAGGAAATGATAATTTTTTTTATCAAGCGATAATAGGGCTGGACAAAAAAAGCGATGCTAGATTTCTGCCCCAAATTCTCCCCCTCAAGCCTGACCGTGCCGTTCCTGACGGGAGGAAAGCCTCCTTAATTTATTGGAGGGGGTCTCTTTCAGCCCGCGTTTTAGTGGGAATTTACAATGCCCGATGCCCTCATATTCACCTTTCCCTCTTCTCAAGTAGGTGAACACAATGGAATTGTCTCGGCCGCAGAAAAAGGGATGCTTCTCCCGAGCGAGCCCCATTAATTGGGAAGCAGCAGACAACTGACAGGAGAGCGCGGGGTGTGATTATCAGCGCCGGGTGAGAGCCATTAACAAATGGAGAGTGTCATCTTCAGAGCACAAATATTTTCCCTGCCCATAATACCCTCTCGAGGGGACCTGAAGTGGGGCCGCATTGTCCCGCCTGCTCCCAGCCCCACCGCCCATCATTTTTTTTTTGCCACTGATGGGTTTGGGAGCGAGAGATGCCGGCACTTACGGGCCATTGTGCTTCTCCCCCTGGACAAAGCATTCCCGGCCCTTCCCTTCAGCCCCCRGAGCCGCACGGACACCCGAAAGCTGTGGAATTATATCCCAGGCGTCCCCCAGAAGCGCTTTAAAGCTTCTCCTGAGACGATGCGGTTTGGGTTTAATTCCCTCCCTGCCCGCTCTCCCCTTCTTTTTGTCCGGCCCGGCGGAACAGAGGATGGGTTTGTCGGCCTGAATTGCGGGGATTGTTTCACATCATCGGCCCATTCAGCCTCTCCCCTCCCCTGTTGTAAAACACCAGCCCCGGCCCGGGGAACAGTGGGGGCTTTGTGCGGCCGCACGATACCACCCAGATTTTACCTCGGCCCTCGCCGATCCCGGGTTTTGTTCCCCCTCAAAAGAAAGCATTTGCTCGGGGGAGGGGAGGGGGTGTTCCTATTGCTTCCACTAACACGGAGGTTAAAGGAAAGATTGATGGGAGAAAGTTCACCTAGAAAACCAGGATAAATTTCTGGCTGGCCAAGGCCAGTTGTTTCATTGTCCGAGGGCCATGTTTTTTGTTAATTATCTCTCACTCTCGCCTTTTATCCAGGAAACTGGCAGCAAAGCGCGGAGAAAGGAACAGGATATAGAGGTCAGCGGGTCCCGTTTGGCCACCTAGGTATTCCATTGGGGATGTGGAGGGGACTGAGGAGCGGGACCGGCTCCTCGGGCGGGGGGAAGTGGGGACCGTCGAGTAATAACCGGGGGTAGCCCCGGGATTCGCAGCCCAAAGTCCCACTCCTGTCTGCCAGCTAAAAAGGAAAGAAAAAAAAAAAACACGGGAAAAAAGGGGGAAAATAGGAAAAAATAAAAAGCAACACTGGAAAGGGACTTTTTCTTTCTTTCTTTCTTCTTAAAGGGAGGAAAGTTGCTTCAAACAAGCTCATGTTGTCAAGGAAATAAACCTTGGTGAGGGGAGGCATTAAACACACAGCTGCTGGACTTGGCCGGCCCCGAGCCACTGGTGGCAATGACAATGATTCTTGGTGGCAGCAAACCAGATCGAAACATAAATAGGGCTGCATGAAAGGAGAGGAAATGGAACAAAACAGTTCCTCGGGTACCACTGGCAGAGGAATAACATCAATTTCGGTTAAAAAGCAAAAGAATTCTCCTGTTTCCACACATTAGTAAAGGCATGCAAATTCATAACTGGCCAACAATGTACCTTTGAGATGCAGCTGCGCCCCACAAACGGGGCCTTTCTCCCCGCAGAGAAGCGGGGCTGTCTTAAGCAGAAAGAAAACAACCATTGAAAAAAGCCACCGGGGTCCCCAGCAGCGGGAGGGGAGCCGGGCAGAGGTGGGGGAAACGTGTTGGCTCTGGCAGATGCGGGAGAGCAGAGTCTGCCGCAGAGCGGGGCCTCCGGAGCTGCAGGGTCCCAAAAGCGGCGGCGCTTCCYGGGAGCCGCGGGCAGGGCGGCTTTGGGCAGCTGCTGGACACAGCCGGGGCTGTCCGTGGCCCAGGGGTCGGAGGGACGGGGCAGCTCCTGGGGTGGGCACACAAAGCCTCGGGTGCTGTGCCAGCCTGTCCAGGAGGGAGGGCTGCTCCTCTCTCCGGTGTTTCAGGGGGTGGGATGTGCCCAGGCTGTCCTTCCCTGCTGGTGCTGCTGGAGACATCTCAGGGAGCCACCAGCTCCCACTGTGTCCCACCTGGACTGACACCACCTCTGACTTAYTGGAGAAATAAACTGCTTTGCAACCAAAATACCCATTTGGTAYGGAATCAGCAGAAATGGACCTGACTTGCCAGGCTCTTTGCCCTAAATTCTTCATCCCAGATGCAATGGGACTACTGGCAGAGCTGTCAGCCAACTTCCCAAAGAGCAGCACCCACYCCCTGCTCCTCCAAAACCCCCTGGGAGCAGCAGGAGGGAGCTCAGCCCCACGTTCCCACAAAGACAAAGCCCTTTCTGGCTGCAGGGGTTGGAGCTCCCATGGAAGGGGGTTGGGGGTCCTCAGTATGTGGGGAATGACTCCTTCTCTCATTTACAGGTTTGGGAGGCCATTCCCACTGCTCAAATCCCATCCTGGCTGTGTCAGCTCAGGGAACACAGAGAATATCAGAGTTTCATGCTCTCCACTGCAGCCCCTTTGAAAAGTCTCATGTTAAACTCACGGGGGCTCAGTGAGGGGAAGGTCCCAGGATGATTTGGCTCATTTTCTGTAAATCAGGTTTTCCTTCTGGAGCTGCCTCACGCCCCTTGCAAAGCCATCACCAGAAACGCTCCCTCTCGGGGGTTTATCTTCTTCATTTGATAGAAATCATTTGTGAGGGGACAAGGCCACTGTCACGGAACAGAGTGGCATTGACACGCCCTGAACAATGCAATAGTTATTGCCCGATGATAAAATCAATGGCTGTCTGTTGGTGAGTCACTGCTTTTAAGCCCCTAAACTGATTGAGGGCTCTTGCCTTGTCCTACTGTCCACCACGGTGACAGTTGGGTCACGCCTGGGCCCGTGAGCCCTGGCAGCATCTGACAGCTCTTCATTAATTGGCAGCTCTGTCGCRCTTGCACGAGCTGGAGGAGGGACTGTGGCAGCATTGTCTGGGCCGGGCAGATGGGACGGAGCCGTGCACGCAGGCACAGGGACTGCTGCCCTGCTGGGACAGCACGGCCCTGCCTCGGCACCGCACCGGGGCCAGCGCCGGCCCTGGGGCATCCGCGGCTCTCCGGAGAGAGGACGGCCTGGATGTCAGGGCCTCGAGCTGCTCCTGAGGAGCTTTGAGGAACGAAACGCTGGGATGGCCCTCGATCATCTCCCTGCAGGGACCACAAACCCTTCTTATGGGATCCAGTGCCAAGCTGGGGCCATGGCCCCACACTGGGGGATCCTGTGGGGATCCAGAGCCATGGCCCCACACTGGGGGATCCTGTGGGGATCCAGAGCCATGGCCCCACACTGGGGGATCCTGTGGGGATCCAGAGCCATGGCCCCACACTGGGGGATCCTGTGGGGATCCAGAGCCATGGCCCCACACTGGGGGATCCTGTGGGGATCCAGAGCCATGGCCCCACACTGGGGGATCCCGTGGGGTGCTGCAGGGGGTGCCGCCCCCGTGCTGGCACTGCTGTGTCACCCGGGGCTGGTGTCCCCACGGCCGCACTCCTGGCTGTCCCTACACGCGGAGAGGGAGGGCAGGGAAAGCAGGACAGGAAAGCAGGGCCGGGTTTGGCCACGCGCGGGCGGCCCGGGAGCTGCTCGGAGCTCTCCAGGCTGCAGAGCTGCCGTGTGCCCCTCCGGAGGGGGGACTCGAGTCCCATCAAGCCGCGGGGGGGACAATCGGGGACAGCTTGACATTTGTGTAAGACAGGGTCAGGACACCGCGTCATGCTCGGCTTCCCTGCCAGGAGCCGGATGCAAATGAGCCGGGACGGAGCCCCGGGAGAGCCCACCTGGCCCGGCGGCCGCGCTCCGGAGGGCGCCGGCAGGGGAGGGTCCCCGGGCCGCGCCGGCCCCGCCGGAGGAGCRTCCCCGAGGCCACGTCTGCGAGGAGATGTGAGAGCTGTCAGCGGAGAGGCTCCTCGCCAGGAGGACACGCCAGAGCTCTCTCTTCCCAGCGGCTGCTCCGGGAGGGGCCCGGCAGAGTCCTCGCCCGGCCGGGCTGCGGCAGCACCAGCGGCCGGGGGACAGCACCCCGTGTCCCCAGCTGGCCGCCTGCAGGGCCGGGGTGCCTGTGGGCAGGAGCAGCCGCAGGACACCTCCTTGGAAACGGGAATTCTCAAAGACTTCTCACCACAAACAATGTGCAGCTTTTGGCCCCCCCTGCCAGGGACCCTCCGGCAGGTCTGGCTTTATTCTCCCTCTGTAAGAACCGGACTGGTGTTCGGCCGTGTCTTCCAGACGAACCACTGGAATTCCCTCTGGAGTTCCTCCCCAGAYCCCTCTGCTTTGTCCCAGGCTGGTCTCTGCTCGTCGCTGTTTCTCGGTCCACGAGGGCACCTGGAGGTGTTGGGTGGGTCCCGTGGTGGAGTGCCCATCCCTGGAGGTGTCCCAGGAAGGSCTGGACGTGGCACTCAGTGCTCTGGGCTGGGGACAAGGTGGGCATCGGGCACAGCTGGGCCTCGMTGGGCTGGGAGGGCTTTTCCAGCCYCAGGGATCCTGGGATCTGGGATCCTGAGCTGCAGCCATTCCCCTCAGTGGCAGGGGTGGCAAAGCAGCCCTGAGGAGCTTTCAGTCCCCTGCCCGGCCCACAGGGACCCTCGGGGGTTGTTGGGATATCACACATGCCCCGCAGGCTCTGCTTCTTTCTCTTCAGCACTGAGRGAGAACATCTGCACAAGGCTTTGCCTTGCATTCCTCTTTGCCAAGTCCATCCATTTCTCTATTCCTGTTTCTTAAGGAACATGTGAATTTTTCCCTTCAGAAAAAAACCTTTGTGTCAAGAAGAAGAAACTCGAAGTTCAGAAACAAACAAATTCTGGTTCTAATTTTTTTCATATATTATTTTCTGGGGTTTTTTAATGTATTATCTCTTGTATCATCTCTAATCTCTTTCTGGAAGACACCCCTCAAATGCCCCTTCCTTCCTTCCTTCCTTCCTTCCTTCCTTCCTTCCTTCCTTCCTTCCTTCCTTCCTCTCCCATCTCTTGCCCTTTCTCCAGTTCTTTCTTTTTGCATTTCTCTCTCTTTCCTCTTTCTTTTTCTCTTGCTTTCTCGCTTTCTTTTCCCTTTCTCTTTTGCTTTATTTATTTCTTTTCTCTCTCTTTCCTTCTCTCCTTCTCTCCCTTTTTCCTTCTTTCTTTCTTTCATTCTTCCTTCTCTGTCTTCTTTTTTTCTGATTCTTTATTCTCTTAGCTTTTCTCTTTCTTTCTTTCTTTCTCTCTCTTTTTCTTTTTTAATCTCTTTGCCCCTTTCTCTCTCAAACACACCCAAACAACGACTGTAACTGTACCCCAGCAGTTGGGACCATGATTTCCCCTTATTCCATGCAAGCCCATGTCCTTTTCCTTGGCGTTTTCCAGAGGTTTTGGGAAACTCGCCGTGTTTGTCTCTCCCGGTGAGGCCCAGGAAGATCTGATGYCAGCACGAGGGGTAAAGATCCCGAYTRGAGCGCCATGAATTTTCTCCTTTTAGTGATTTTATCACTCCATTGTGCATCTCTTAACGTGGCTGGAGGCGTGCGTTGTGTCCAGCACACCCCGATTGTGTCCCTGAACACTCGTTTGAAACCAAGAGCTGTGCAAATACTCCACCAGCGCTCCCGTTCTCCCTCTAAACGCGCGGAAGAGATTCCCCGTATTTGCCGAGGTACTTAAATGACTTTAGTGTAGCTCTGAGGCCGGAGCAGGAAGTTTGCAGCTGCACTGGCTCCTGGTGCAGCAGCCTCGGCAGGGCCTGCAGCAGACAGCGCTGGGCTGGGGTTAAACCRGGCCTTTTGTGCACAAAAACCAGCACTGAATAAAAACAAGTGCAGCTGGAAATCCCTCAGCGAACGATTCAGAGAGGGAGCGAACCTACACCCATCAGGGAGAGAAAAAATTGTCTTCCTCAAGAATAGGGAGATACTGAGAAGTCTTAAAGTATATTAGAGCAGCTTAGAGCTCTCGATGTGGGGGAGAAACCTCGGATATTATCCCCGGTGCTAAGGAGATTATCAATGGATTTCACTCCCCAATCCTTTTTACAACACCCATCTCATTAGAATAAGTAATAAAGATGACATCACAGAGAGGTCTAATTGATCAAAAAGAGCTCCCTTTAACTGTGTCCAGATTCACTCCTGCATTCAATGCCATTTTTTTCCCCCCAGAAATTCAGCTCTGCCTTTGACGGAACAGTTGAAAAGTTTTAGTATCAAATCAAACTCACGTTGTTATTATGCAAAGCTTCCCCCAGTACTCCGCTTCGGTAAATGACCTCTATTAGCATGCAGATTGACTGGGGATTACCAGAAGGTTTCCCAAAATAATCATCAGAAAATGTCTTTCTAAGGGCTCCGTTCCCCCTGCGCGGGCCGGGCCCGGCCCCTCGCTCCTTCTGCTCCCGCCCGGCTGCGGCAGAGCCCCCGCTCGGGTGGCAGCCCCGGCTCGCTGTCCCCAGATGGTCGCGGGGCTCTTGTTTTCTCCAGCCACGCTCTGAATAGGCCGAGGGATTCCCAGCGGGAACAGCGGGGGAAATGGTTTTGTGCAGGGCAGCAGGAATTTTGCCACAGATGCCCCCACAGCCAGGATTTCCCTCCCTGCCTGACCTGGGGAAGCGGGAGTGCAGTGGATCCAGGCCACAAATGGGTGGTGGTTTCTGTACATTCGTGTTTAATTGCTCAGTTTCTGTTGGAATCAGCCCCTCGTGAGAAAAGAAGCGGCTGAGGGAGCTGGGAAAGGGGCTCAGCCTGGAGCAAAGGAGGCTCAGGGGGGACCTTGTGGCTCTGCACAACTCCCTGACAGGAGGGGGCAGCCGGGGGGGGTCGGGCTCTGCTCCCAGGGAACAGGGACAGGAGGAGAGGGAACGGCCTCAGGCTGGGCCAGGGGAGGCTCAGGTTGGACACCAGGAGCAATTTCTCCATGGAAAGGGAGGTCAGGCCTTGGAAAGAGCTGCCCAGGGAGGTTTGGAGTGCCCATCCCTGGAGGTGTCCCAGGAAGGCCTGGASGTGGCACTCAGTGCTCTGGGCTGGGGACAAGGTGGGCATCGGGCACAGCTGGGCCTCGATGGGCTGGGAGGGCTTTTCCAGCCTCAGGGATTCTGGGATTCTCTTAAATTTTGCCACTTTTACTCCAGTGTCCCACCTGAGGGGTTTCAGCCTATGAGCATCTCCACAGATGTAGCTGGGACTTCGCACAGCCCCACACACACRGAATCCCAGGATCCCTRAGGYTGGAAAAGCCCTCCCAGCCCATCGAGGCCCAGCTGTGCCCAATCCCCACCTTGTCCCCAGCCCAGAGCACTGAGTGCCASGTCCAGGCATTTATTGCACAGTTCCAGGTGATTTCCCCACCTGCCTGAGGTGGCTGCAGGAGGCCGAGGGGGTGGAGYTGCTCGGACACGGTTGGTGATTAGAGACAAGAATGTAACTGATAATTAATGCTGCTAAAAGGCAACCAGCTGTGGGCAGTGATGCAGAAAGTGTCAACACTGGCCTAGGGGAAACTCTGCCCTGTTTGGGGCGACCTGCAGAGTCCCAGCGCTGCCCGTCACGAGGGCCGGAACCTGAGCTGGCACCTCAGCCCAGCCTGTGCCGCTGCTCCCGCTGCTGACACAGCCCCGGCTCCCCAAACCTGTCCCCAGGGGCTTCAAACAGGCCCTGGCTGATGCCAGGGCTCCAGGGCTGCCCAGGGGGCTCCAGGAGGATCAAATCCTGTCATTCTCYCAGGGATCCAGCCATGCCGACAGCAGAGGGGCCAATTATCCCCTCGGGCAGGTCTGGGAAGCGCCACTGATTCCCATCTTTTCCTTGTTTTCCCCTGTGGTGATACAGCTGTGGTGTTGTGCCACAGGATGGGCATTAAAATACCCTGCAGGTGGGGGGCTCCTCTTTTGTTCTGCTTCTCCCCCGTTTCCTTCCCCGGAGGAGCCAGCACCAGCACAGCTCAGGCCATTCCCGAATCATGGGATCAGGGAACCACGGAATACGCGGGGCTGGAAGGACCCCAAGGATCATCCAGTCCAGCCCCAGCCCTGCACAGACACCCCAAAGATCCCAACATTRTTTTGTTATTTAAAAGGCATCCCAAGGGTTCGCCCAGCTCTTGCCATCAGCTGAGGAACAAACAAATTAATGAAGCACGCAGGAGAAACTTAACGAACTTGAGGGCTTTTATGCCTGAAACTCTTAACGCTGAAYCTTCCAACAGAACAAAATCCTTTCAGGTGCCAGAAGGTGCCAATGGTTTATTGTGGAACCGTTCTCTCTGTAATTACTGTAATTCTCTAATAATTCTGTATCGTCTTTCTCCTGTAAAGGCCTTTAAACATGACTGGGTTTCTGTCTTTGGGCATTTGCCTCTCCTGGTACTTTGGTGTCCTYCTTGTTTTTTCTCTCAATCTTGATTTTGGGTCCCTTTTCCCAGTGGACCTGGACCCAACCCGGTGTTTTTACAGTAAGTGATTAAAACAAGACCCAATTGCAGAGCTCAGAATCTTCAGAGCAGAAGAATTTCTGCTTGAAAGGAGGAAGGTGCTGATACTGAACTCCCAGGGGCTTTTTTGATTTGGTTTTTTTTTTTTTGTCACCTTACTCATCAAGTATTTATTGACACAATTTTTAAAATTTGTATTTTAATGTTTATTTATTAAACTCTTTTTTACATTACTGTATCCTACATGTGKGCATTAACAGGATTATTTCCAGGATCTGAGATTCTTGGTGGATGACAATGTGTCCTGGGGCCAGGAGAGCCCCTGGGATCCTGGGGAGCATTGGGAAGAGCCTTCCCAGCAGGTCAGGGAGGGGATCCTGCCCCTCTGCTCAGCCCCAGGGAGGCTCATCTGGAGTGTCCTGTTCAGTTCTGGGCTCCA
>RAHM01000491.1:109652-127321 GCA_003713295.1 Parotia lawesii | reverse complement strand
GAGGAGCAATGGCCAGGAACTAAAACACAGCAATTCCAGCCCAGCCTGAGGAAGAACTTCCTTCCATGGAGGGGCAGAGCCCTGGAACAGCTGCCCAGGGAGGGCCTGGAGTCTCCCTCTCTGGAGCCATCCCAAACCCCCCTGGACACGTTGCTGTGTCACCTGCTCCAGGTGCCCCTGCCTGGGCAGGGGTTGSRCTGGGTGATCTCCAGAGGTGCCTCCCAACCCTGGCTGTGCTGTGATTGCGGGATTCTGGGATCTCTGCCCTCTCCAAGACGAAGACCCGGGGTAATTCCCGACGCGGGGCTGGTTTCTGTCGCGCTCCCCCTCCGCGCCGCGCTGCCGGCGCTCTGAGCCCGGGGAGCAGCAGCGCGATCTGTTCCCTCCGGGCCGTTAATGGCCCATCCGCAGCCAGGGACGGAGTTTGTGATGGAAAGAGCCGGCATTGTTTGCTTAACAGTCAAGTGACAAATTATTTAATTAGCACATATGCCATTTGTCTCCACAGCTGTGTTCATCGTTCTAATTGCAAAGCAGCCCTAATTTATTGCGCCTATATTGCTCCCTAATACTAACACGGTAATTATACGCTTCCATTAGCCCACTACACCCTATGGAAGGAGGGGAAAAAAACGGGAGAAAAAGAAGATTAATTCCTCCACACGGTGTATCTCTCCACTAGCAAAGGTGTGGATCACTCGCCGGGAAGGGGAGCTCAGGCAGCAGCTGGAAAAGTGACACTTTCCCCGGGCGTTTTCTCCCCAAACGCTTTCTTTAAACTTTTTATTGCCGGGATCTGTCCGTTCGGGCTTTGTTTTGGGAAGCGTTTCCTCGGGCGCACAACCCTGCTTTGAGATCTCCACCTGCTGGAGAAATCCCGGCACGCACAAAGGAGCTCCGGGAAAACCCCGACTCCTCCGCGGCCGAATCCGCTTCTCCTCTTCCTCTTCCTCCTCCTCCTGCTCCTCCTGCTCCTGCTGCTCCTCGGCAGCCGCGCTGCCCCCCTGTCCCACCTGCAGCTCTTCCCCTTCCCACATCGGCCGGGGCCGGTTCTGGGCCCTTCGGGATGCGCTGCTCCGGGCACGAGAGGTCCAAGCCCTCCACAAGCCACACCGGAGAATCTGGTGATGTTTCTGTTCTGGCAGCTTCTTGGGAACCATCCCGATTTTCTTGCTCTGATAAATCTGGGAACAGTGGAAGAGGGTTGGAGCTGGAGGAGCTTTAAGGTCCCTTCCAGCCCAAATCATCCCGGAGTTCTGGGATTCTGGGATTCTCAAACGATGACATCTTTAGCAGGAGAAAGAGCTGGGAGCCAGAACCTCTATCCAAACCTCCCTCATGAGGGCTGGTGCTTCCCCTGAGGGGTGACGGCTGCAGGAGCCGGGAATGCCACTGTCCCAAAGCAAAGCCGGAGCTGAGCCCGTCAGAAAATCCCGGGATGCTCCGGGACTCCTGCCCCGGGTGGCCTAATTCTCCCTGACCCCACAGAAAGGAAAGAAAGGTCAGGACTGGGGGCTGTTGTCAACTCGGGAAGGGGAAAAGCCGCCTCAGATCCCAGCTCAGCCCAGCAGCCGAACAGCTGCTGGGTTCTCTCCTCGTTAGGCAGAGCCTTTCAGTGCATCCCCAACTTGGGAGCGCTCAGCTAAGCCCGTCTGAAGTTGAGAGGATTTATGCAGATGCCCCTCTCTCTCTAAGCCCGGGCTTAAGCCCCCTGAAGGGCTGCGGAGCTGCCGAGGGCGGTGGCAGCTGCAGGAGCCCCTTCCCTTCCCTTCCCTTTCCCTTTCCCTTTCCCTTTCCCTTTCCCTTTCCCTTTCCCTTTCCCTTTCCCTTTCCCTTTCCCTTTCCCTTTCCCTTTCCCTATGCCCCGGCTGTCCCGGCCGGGATCTCCAGCCCTCAGGACAAGCTCCTCCGGCTCCAGTGCCAGCTCCAGCCCGGCTGCGGGATGAGGGGCTCGGGGCGATGCCCGCAGTGCCCGAGGGCCGTGAGGAGCTGCTCCCATCCGAGCACACCCCAGGGCTGCCCCCTCTCTCTCCCCCCCAGATGTCGGTGACAAGGGACGAAAGCCGAGGCCACCTCTCGCTCGTGTCCCCCCCCCCCAGGGACTGCCAGGAGGGCGAAAATCCCCCCGGGGTGAGGCAGAGCCACGGGAAAGGGGGAAAGGGCAGCGGAGCGGGGCCGTGGCCGCGCTCTCAGGTGGCTCCTGCAGCCCTGCCTCCCGCCAGACGCCAAATCCAACCCGGCAAATGCAGCTCCATTCTTTTTCTCCCCTTTTTCTTCCCTCAATGCGGGCTACAAGGCTACTGCCAAAAACATATCCAGCACAATCAAACATCAGATGGTGACTCCTTTCCCACAGCTTGTGTGAGTGAAAACAGTGAAATTATACCCATGTTTTAGCGGCGAATCCCCTGGTGTTCGAGCGAGGCAAGCCCAGCACAGGGCTCTTGTTCTCCTGCTTTTTGTTCCTGGACTTGCACTGTTTTTAGCACTGGACACCATTCAGCCCCCATTCAGCATTGTATGTCACTTCACATATGGTTCATCCGCTCCAAATGTGTGCATGTACCCAGAAAATGCAGCTTTTCATTATGTATTCTCTATGTAACAGAAAAGATTAAGATGTAAGCCCGGTGAATGCAGCAGGAATTAGTTGGACAGATGAATAAGGGAAAAATGAATCTGGAATGACGGCGGATTTAGTCTAATGATGGTGGGAGGGCGGTAAGAACTTGGTGGTAGGTTTCAGCCCTTTTAATCCCAGCCTGTGTGTGTATTTTGGCAGGAGAAATGTTTCTTCAGAACTACATCCAGAGGGATACAGTAAAAACACTTTTAACCCGATCCACATGAAAGGCATGAAAATTGTCAGGCGCCACAACGCCCRCCCTGCCTGAAACTCTGCACGAATTTGGGGCGCTCTTGTTGAAGAGCCTGCAGAATTCGGACAATAAACACAAACCCCCCGACCTTAATGAAAGCCTGGAATATCAGCCCTGAATTTATGCATTTCATTCAGTTATTCCTCCTCTCGAGATATAATTTCCATGGATATCCACTAATGAGGAAGCCTTTGATGAAACTCGGAGAGGGGATTTCGGTTTTAAAAGGAGAATAAAAGGACTGAGCGCTGAAGTTTCCTCACCCCCTCTGCCCACAAACGCTCCCCTCAAATGTTCCCGACGACGAGTTAAAGATACTTTCAAAATTCAGACGTTTGTGCCCAAAGGAGGGAGGCTGGAAGTGTCAAGGCTTGGATAAAGAGAAAAGCAGCTCATTTGATACCGGCCGTTTCCAGTGTTTGACAGAAAACAAGGAGGGAGAGAAATCCCGCCCTTCAATGGGAACATTTGGAGTTAAGCTCACTTCCTACAACAGTTTGCACAGGGAGAAAGAGATATTTTTTTTTCTTCTTCTTCTTTTTCGGATTGAAAATGAGCATTTGCATCACAATGGAGATATTTCAAAAGTATAAACACAAAGGGCTGCAACTTCAGAGCCTCCTCGGTCAGCTGCGTTCCCCGGCTTGCAGCACATCCTCTCCCAACGCCGGGAAAGGGGGATTTGCTCCTTCCGAGCAGCACTGGGGAATTCTCGGAGCCGCTCAGGGCAAAAAGAGTTTCCTTTGGTGACTTCTGTGTCCCGCGAAATCCAAAGCAAACCCTCCACATTTGAAAGGCCCCGTTTGAATTTTCTCTCTGTTTAGGGTTTTTTTTTTWWAAAAAAAGATTTAATCCAATAAGATTTCATTGACTGAATCTTCTCCATTTGAAAAATAAAAATAAATTAATCTGAGCAGGGAAATCTCGGGATAAACAACAATTCCTCCTGCCTGGCACCAAAGACATTCTGACACATCCTGTGGCTCTCAGCTGTCCCTGTTAAACACTGGCAGCCTAAAAAATAAGGAAAAATTTCTCCTCCCGTGTCCGTTCAGTACATTTTGCTAGAAAAGAAAAAAATAAAAGTGGTTTTAAAATCCCGGTAGTTATTTTTTAAAATATCCCCCTGCCTCCCCACAAAAGGATTTTAAGGATTAATCCCCCTAAGAAGCCGAATAAAACCTTTCCAGTTACTGACTAGAAAATTAAATATATTAAATACATCTTAAATAATATAATTAAATATAYGGTCCTGTGAAGAAATGATCTCCTTTTAAAACGACATATAAATTTATTTTTTAATTGCAATTCTTCAATGCCAGAAGGTGAAAATGTGTCAATTTGGTCTTGAGGAACTTCACCACCAAACCCARGGGGGTCCTTTTGGGTGGTGATTGCAATACTTGGGCTGGAGTTGCTACATTGGATGTTTACACCTAAATTTCACTGTTCTGACAAAATTTCCAAAATTCAGCAAAAAATCAGTGGCCCAAATYAGACAAACCAGTTAATTTCACCAGTTAATTTTACCCCACCAGTCAATTTCTCTCCCTCCTATGAGGAGCCACATCATGAGCTGCCGCTGGTTTAAGCTCCACTRGACTGGGCTCCTTTTTGTCTTTTCYCCCACATTTAAAATTTAGAACCGGAGCAGAAATTCCAGCTCGGCCTCAGACCAAACGAAGGCTCACACCGTGCCCTGCAACTGGTTTAACCTCCATGAAATCAGGCTCATTGTTGCCTCTTTCCCCATGGATTCGGATTTATGGTTTAGAACCGGAGCAGGAATTCCAGCCCGGCCTCAGACCAGCCCCGTCCCCACCGGTGCTCGTGGCCATTCCGTYGGTGCCGGAGCCTCTCCCTGTGCCAAACCCAGGCCTGGAGCCTGGAAAACCCAAAGCCAAACTCCCATGGAGGTGCAACAACTCCTCCCGAGGAGGGGAGGGCTCTGTGCCTTGGCCTTTTATCCCGATTTACTTCTGCTCCTCTTCCTCTTCCAAGGGAACAGCGGCACCTTCGGAGTGCTGGGGTTGCAGAGGGTGCCCAGGTTCCTCCTGCAGCTCCCTGGGTTCCCAGCTGCTTTCCAGGCTGCYCAATCCAGGCCACTGCTGATATTGAACTTATGGTGTTTTGGTCCYGGAGTTAATTTTCAAACTCTTGCAGTTTCATTTGTGTCGCCCCTACTCGTGCACCTGGAATTCTTTAGGGGATTTTTTCCCTGCAGGACCGTGGWTTGAGCGGAAACTCCTTAGGTCACAATTCTTCATTAAAGCCAAGGACAAATTGGAGGCTGCAGGTGCCACCYGCAGGGCCCTGGGCTCGTCCTCAGCCTGCTCCTCCTGGGTGCGACCCTGAGCCACCGAAGCGATGGAGAAACTCCCRGAGGCTGATTGGAACCGGGAAAGGTGTGACACAAAATTGAGGAGGGCACAAAACCAGGGAGGGCTGGGATGGCAGCGGCAGGAATGAGCTGGAGCCTGAGGGCAGAGCTCCCCGGGGCTGCAGCTCCTCCCGAGGGGCAGCGCAGGGACAGCTCCGAGCTCTGCTCCTGGGACAGGGACAGCASCCAGGGAGYGGCTGGAGCTGGGCCAGGGCAGGCTCMGGCTGGAGAGCAGGGAAAGGTTCTTCCCCCAGAGGGTGCTGGGCACTGCCCAGGCTCCCCAGGGAATGGGCACGGCCCCGAGGCTGCCACAGCTCCAGGAGGGCTGCAAAGCCCTGGGTTTGTTCCCAGCCTGGCTCTGGGCTGAGCTTTGCCCATCCCAGTCTGTGCCAGTCTGGAGCCRTCAATCCAAGAGTGAACCCGCCCCGGTTCCGTGTCGGCTCAGAGGATGACACATATCAGGTTTCACAGCTCTGCCGGGAATTGTCTGCCTGTTGAAATTAAATAAGCAGCCAAGGCTTTCAAACTTGCTGCTCCATAATGGATAAAATATTCCATGTGATTWGAGCCTGGAAAATCAATATGACCTTTGCAGCATTATTAAAAGGTGGTGGTCAAGTCAGTGCTGGGTGAGCTCCCTGGACACTGAGGACACCAGGTCATTTCTCCTACATGGGATGATCCCTGGAATAGCAGCTGGAGTGGCCTGGGGACACTCACTGTCCCCAGAGAGGTCACTGCTGCCAGTGCAGTCCCCATCTGCAGCGTGGGTGATCCCAAAGTGCCCTCCAAGGTTATGGGGAGCCTGATCCCTTCCTTCTGCCCAGGGAAGACCTTCCCCCTCTCACCTCTGCCCTCTGTGCTGCCTCTGCCCAGGAACTGCTGGGAGTCCAAGGTGGGCAAGAGGCCGATGGCCCCTGGGCTGTGCCAGCCCCAGGGCAGGGATTGTCCCCCAGGGCAGGGATTGTCCCCTGTGCCGGGCACTGAGAGGCCCCTCGAGGGCTGTGTCCAGTTCTGAGCCCTCAGGGCAGGAGAGACCTGGAGGGGCTGGAGCGTGTCCAGGGCAGGGARCGGAGCTGGGAAGGGGCTGGAGCCCCAGGAGCGGCTGAGGGAGCTGGGAAAGGGGCTCAGCCTGGAGAAAAGGAGGCTCAGGGGGGACCTTGTGGCTCTGCACAACTCCCTGACAGGAGGGGGCAGCCGGGGGGGGTCGGGCTCTGCTCCCAGGGAACAGGGACAGGAGGAGAGGGAACGGCCTCAGGCTGGGCCAGGGGAGGCTCAGGGTGGACACCAGCAGGAATTTCCTCATGGAAAGGGAGATCAGGCCTTGGAAAGAGCTGCCCAGGGAGGTTTGGAGTGCCCATCCCTGGAGGTGTCCCAGGAAGGCCTGGACGTGGCACTCAGTGCTCTGGGCTGGGGACAAGGTGGGCATCGGGCACAGCTGGGCCTCGATGGGCTGGGAGGGCTTTTCCAACCTCAGGGATCCTGGGATTCTGGGATTTCACCTGAACCTGGAGAATGCTGTTGTTCCCTGGAAAAGGCAGATGAGAGTTTTGCCCAGTTTTCCTCATACACAGGAAGTCCCTCAGCTGGACCAGCCAGATGCTGAATTCAGGAATTGCTTCCTGAGGTTCAGGAACTGAGATTTGGGGAGTTTTAGACCAATCACCTTTTACAGTGACTCCCAGCACAGGTTTGTGCAGCTCTGGGGATGCAGCAGTTCGGTGACACTTTGGGCTCCTGGTGGGAGCAGAAGGGGAGATGTGGAAGCTCCAGAAATTCCCCTGCCCCGGGCCTGGGGTAGGCAGCACCAGGTACCAGAACGGTGCCTTTCCCTCCTCATCCTCGGGGTGAATCCAGCTTTTCCATGCCAGGGAATGTGGACACCCCTTCTGCCTTTTAGGATCAAGAGGAAGGGGAGTCCCCTTGGCGTCCAGGACACAACTTCAGGAAGATCGGAGCAGATCCAAGAGCTGGAGAAAATAAAGCCTCTCCTGTTAAGACTTTGTGATRGAATAGCTCTTCCATAATCTCTCTCCTGGTACCTGCAGCATTCCCGGGAAGGGGCTCCTTTGCTTCCTGCCAGGTACAGACAGGACTGGTCTGGTTCTTCACCTTTCACAGGTGCCCCTGCTTGGGGCACTGAGGCTGGAAATGGTCCCAGTCCCCATGGGATGGAAACCTGGAGTTACTGGAGTCACTTTGTTGGCACTGGGGCACAGAACAGCTCCTTGCCTGACGCCAGGTGTGGAAYCAAGTCCCCAGCTGTGCCCCTGGGAAAGGTCTGTGTCACCTGCAGGGAGGGAGGGATGAGCTTCCTGCCGGAGCTCCCTGTCCAAACCTCCTGGAGCTSTGGCAGCCTCGGGGCCGTGCCCATTCCCTGGGGAGCCTGGGCAGTGCCCAGCACCCTCTGGGGGAAGAACCTTTCCCTGCTCTCCAGCCTGAGCCTGCCCTGGCCCAGCTCCAGCCGCTCYCTGGSTGCTGTCCCTGTCCCAGGAGCAGAGCTCGGAGCTGTCCCTGCGCTGCCCCTCGGGAGGAGCTGCAGCCCCGGGGAGCTCTGCCCTCAGGCTCCTCCAGGCTGAGCTGACCAAGTGACCTCGTGTGGCCCCTGCAGACCCTTCCCCATCCTCCTGTCCCTCCTTTGGACACCCTCTGCGAGTTTCAGATCTTTGTCATATCCCGACACACAAAACTTCCCCAGCACTGAAGCACCCACAGAAACTTCAGTTGGCTTCTGCAGGGCAAAACTTCTTTTGTTCTTTCAGTCCTAAATCTACACAGAGCTGCAGCAAGGAGCTGGGAGACCCAAACCAGCGCTCCAGAGCCAGTGGCAGCAGTGGGTGACAAACAAAGGTAGCTCTGCACGTCAGTGCTGAACTGACAGCACCTGCCCCAATGCAGCCAACGCTCTGTGCGTGCAAAACAAGCGTGGAGACAGCGGGAGACGGATGATTTTTCTCTGGAAGAAGGACACAAGTGCTGAAGTGACGTTCTCTCCCCCAGTGCACCTCCCGTGCCCTTGTTCTGTTGAGTCTGGAAGAAGGGGTTGCTCATCCCACATTTCCCCTTCCCCACTTCCCTGGCAGTGCCCCAGAGCTGTGCCCATCTCATTCAGCCCCTGGCCTGTGACAACTGCCCTGGGCTCAAGTTTCCCCCTGTTTGCAGCCCTGCAGGCTGGAACTGGAGCAGTTCAGACGCTCCATCCTGCGAGGGCAGAGCTGTGGAAATCTGGCGCCCGTGCTGCCAGCGCCGTTGGGCCCTTTGAGCTCGCCCTCAGCTGTGCTCATTTTTTGTCACCATATTGGGGCAAGCCGGGCTGTTTTGTCACTGCACACTAATCTGACATCTGATGTCTGCCTCGCATCATTGTCTGTGGCACAGCTGGATCCAGCCCAGCAACACCCACCGCACTTGCACCCTTTAATTCTCATTTTCCAGCGCTCGGGGCCTTGTTTGTGGGAGGCCAAAAGGGCTGGAAAAAATCAATTATTGCTGCAATAGCCCTCAGCACCCACTTTGCACAGGCAGGTACAAGAGGGAGGAGTGTGGGGATGGTGCTGCTGCTCGTTGGCTCACAGGGGGCTGAGTTTGACCAGTTAAACCAGTGAGCTGAACTGGGGGAGTCCTTCAGTGGCTCCCAAATTATTGTGGCAGCTTTGCACATACAACCTGCTCACAGCTGCTCCCACACCTGGCCAGGAGCAGCCTCCAATGAATCTTTTAGTTTTGTTTCTTTTCTTTTTGTGGCTTTTACTTTTGTTTCTTTCCCTTTCCCCCCTGGAAGTCGCTGTCACGACCCCGCTCGGCGGCGGGACTCGATTATCCCAGTTATTAGCGGGAATCTCGAGTTGGACCTTTAAGGAAAGGCAGCGAGGTGTCAGTTGTTAACTTAACACAGCTCTGCAGCCGAGCTGAGAGCTCAGGTCGTGACCTTATAATGGCCAACCAGCCTATTAGTTTAGCAAAGCCGGGCTCAAATGTCATTTCAGCACCCGTCGGATGCTTGAATTTATTACCCAGGAAGCTCCTGACTTGAAAACGATAGGATTTCTTCTCCACCAGCTGCTGGAAGTCCCCTTTTTCGAAATAATAGCGACAAATCTGCACTTTCAAAGTTCTTAACTGGTGGGGTGACCTGTGGTGAAAGAGGAGGCAGAGCAGGTACAGCAAATCATGGAACCTGCAGCCTCCAGGAAAGGGGTGGGGGGAGGCAGGATAAAGGCAAAAAATGCCAATCAAATTGAAATGATGAGCCCATTAAAGAATGATTTTCATTCAGGCCTCACCTTCCGCAGTGCTCACATTTTTATGGTTAAAACTACAGCAAACAAACTCTGCCCCTTCATCCCCCTCCCTCTCGCCCGTTATTAATTCCTGATATTTTCTGATAATTTTAGTCTGGGGGGAGGAAAAAAAAAAAAAAAAGAGAGGAAAAAACCCGACCAAAAAAATCTTGCTGCATTCAGTCCCCTGAGAATGTTGGGTCGAGTTTTTTGATCCCTGTTGCTCATTGATTTGAGGGCTGATGTAGTGCAAGGGGTCCCTATTAGTGGCGTCTGTCACTGCTGTAATGTTTTTGTTATTTTTCCTCATTTGTTCGCTCTGACATCATGTCATTACAGAATGGTGCTGTTCAGGCCCTGCCTTGGCTGTTCGTTAGCGTGTGTTTAATGAGCAGCTTAATTGAGCTGTCTACTAGGCCACCTGTCACCCTCCGGACTTATTAACATACTAATGGCCTGACATTGTCCTCGCTGACAGGCAACAGGGTTTACTGATTTGATGTCTGGACATGGGGATTTTATGCAGGAATGAGAGAGGATATTGGGAAGGAGGTTTAAAAACGCAAATTAACTCTTTGGTATCTCTGTATTTATGGCTGGCTCGGAAAAGTTCAACACAAAGTAGCCGGGGGGGACCGGCCCTGCTTAGCCAGAGCCACTTTGTCATCGATTGCAGCACGTTTGTGGAGGGGAAAATCTGCTTGGGGTAAGAGGAGCGGGCTTTACTTCTATTACAGTATTATTGTTGGGGCTGCTTCAAAGGAGAAATCTCCTTAAGCCCACAGGAAAGTTTTGTGACTGGGCTTTTCTCTACTGTGGCTAAACAAATGAAAGGCACGAAATTTCCAGTGAAGGGATTTAAGTGCACGACATTGTCCCCACCTTTTAAAGCCAGATGAGGACATTCATCGCCAGTGAACGCTGGGCTGGGCTCTAAAGGTTCAAAGGAGTGCCTTAAGTGCATGCAAGTTTAATAAAAACACTTGTTTTGCTTTGCTTGTTTTTTGTTGTTGTTGTTGGGTGGGTTTTTCCCCAGCCGGGGCGCAGCCGACCTTCTGTCACGGCAAAACTCGGCTTTCCGGCAGATCCCACATCCAGATGGGGCGGCTCTGAGTCCAGCCCCGCATTAAATCCGCCTCGTGGGCAAACCGGGGCCGTGGTTTTGGGTGGTTTTGGTTTATTCTGCCCCGGAGGGAAGGCTTGGGCTGGGTGGGGCTCAGCTGGCGCTTCCAGAACCCAGAGGGAGCAGAGATCCCGGTGTGAAGGGGAGCCCTGAGGAACGAGTTTGCTGATGAGCACCAGGAGCTTGCACAGGACCCAGCCAGGAGCCCGAGCAGCCACCGGGACCCACCCACGGAGAAAACACGGCGGGGCTGCTCCCAGCCCTGCCCAGCACCACCCTCGGGGGCTCCTGCAAGGAGCCGGGATGTGGGGCAGGGAGAACGGGATCCTGTGGGGAAAGGGGGTCCCGCTGCCACTGGAGAGGGGCTTGGGAAGCACCTCAGTCCCAGCAGCTGCCGAGCAGCACCTGAGTGTAACCACAGATGTGTGTTTGAGTGGTGTGGGCAGCAGGTGAAGGGGGATCCCGACCCTCTGCTCTGCCCTCGTGAGACCCCTCCTGCAGCTGGGTCTGGGATCCCAGCACAGGGAGCACCTGGAGCTGCTGGAGAGAGCCCAGAGAAGGCCACGGAGCTGCTCCAGGGCTGGAGCCCCTCTGGAGCCAGGCTGGGAGAGCTGGGAGTGCTCACCTGGAGAGGAGAAGGATCCAGGGAGAGCTCAGAGCCCCTTCCAGGGCCTAAGGGGGCTCCAGGAGAGCTGGAGAGGGACTGGGGACAAGGGCTGGAGGGMCAGGACACAGGGAATGGCTTCCCAGTGCCAGAGGGCAGGGCTGGATGGGATATTGGGAAGGAATTGTTCCCTGGGAGGGTGGGCAGGCCCTGGCACAGGGTGCCCAGAGCAGCTGTGGCTGCCCCTGGATCCCTGGCAGTGCCCAAGGCCAGGTTGGACATTGGGGCTTGGAGCAGCCTGGGACAGTGGGAGGTGTCCCTGCCATGGCAGGGGTGGCACTGGAGGGGCTTTGAGGTCCCTTCCATCCCAAAACATTCCATGACTCCATGGCTCTGTAACAGCCAAACAGCCCCCCCTGCAGCAGTGCAGGGAGCGAGGTGGGAGAGGAGCCAGGAACTGTCCCCGGGGTGATGGGGTAATTTTGGTGTCCCTGACTGAGGAACAAACACCCAGCTCTGTCCTCGTGGCCTCATGGCCCAGCACGTGGCTGGTTCCAACTCCATGAACTCCGGATGGTCACAGGTTTTAGGATCAAGGAATCCCTGTGATCACACACGATCCCCTGGGAAGCAGCGCCCAGAACTGAGCCGGGGCCTGGTCTCTGCTGGGAGCCGGTGGCTCCGGGTGTCCCCGAGGGTTCGTCACCAGCTGAGGGTGACACGGGACACAGAGACCCGCGGGGGCTCAGCCTCATCCCGCTGCCCTGCCGGCTCTGGGGCGGCAGCTGGCAGGAATTGCATCTCCTGCCATGTGGGGAGGGGAGAGTTTTGGTCACTTTTGCCAATGTTTGCTTTCTGGAGTTTGCTCAGAGCCCCAGGTTGCTCCAAACACCAGCAGTGAGCAGAGCARGGATTTTCCATTTGCGTCTGATGCTCATTTTTCCCGGAGTGTGGAAGTTGCTGATGGGGTTTGTGCTGTTTGCCTCGCCTGGATTTGAGTCTGCATCGGGCTCCTGCAAAATCCCTGCAGGAAACAAGGCTGGAATTACCCCCAGAGTCTTTCCTGCCTCCCAGGCACATCCAGCYGAGCCAGGGGACCTCCAGGTAAAATACACGGAGTAGTTTGGATCCTCAGAGCTTGGAAATTCCCTCCTGGGGAACCTCCTGCAGCCCTCAGGGTACCCCAGCACAGCCAAGGAGTGGGAGCTGCTGGGGGGTGTTTGTCCTCTGGGGACAACCTGGGGGACCCTGAGGGATCCCTGTCCCAGGAGCAGGGAGCCCCAAACCCAGGGGACCCCGAGGGATTCCCCATCCCAGGAACAGGGAGCCCCAAACCTGGGGGACCCTGAGGGATTCCTGCCCCAGGAACAGGGAGCCCCAAACCCAGGGGACCCCGAGGGATTCCCCATCCCAGGAACAGGGAGCCCCAAACCTTGGGAACCCTGAGGGATTCCTGTCCCAGGAACAGGGAGCCCCAAACCCAGGAGACCCTGAGGGATTCCCCATCCCAGGAGCAGGGAGCCCCAAACCCAGGGGACCCCGAGGGATTCCTGTCCCAGGAGCAGGGAGCCCCAAACCTTGGGAACCCTGAGGGATCCCTGTCCCATGTCCTGGAGCAGGGAGTCCACAGGCACCGGCAGCACCTCTGAGCCTCAGGAAAGTGGCACCCAGGGCTTACTGGTGCCATGGTGATGGGATGTTTTTAGGATGAAACACTCGAATGATTTCACAGTTCCTGGAATTCCTCATGGAAAAGAAATGTCTGTTGCCTTTGGATCCCAAACTGAGGGAATCTGAGGAGTCACCCTCCCCTCATTGAAGTCAACCCCTACTGGAGCTCGTTTCTCTTTTTCACAATGTGCTTTCTTTTGGGAAATGGGGGATCCAACTCCACAGCCTCTTTTCCACTGCAAAAACAAGAATGCAGCTGAGCATTCCCTGTGTCAGAGAGAACCAGGAAACACACACGGAGCACAAACAGCCCGGAACACCTTCCCACACCAGTGGTGGGATGGGCACCAGTCTGGATTTCCCRACACTTTGGGATATACCCAGGTGAAGCTGGATGCAGCTGAGAACAAGAAAAGCCTGGGAATAAGAATTTAAAGAGAAATCTCATTCTTCCATGGCACTTTCTGACTGCAAAGGGCTTCCCATCCTTCCCCAATGTGCCATGGACATTCAGCCTCTCCAAATGCACAGGAGAGTCCTTCCCTGCTGCCCCAGTGCCACTGGGAATTCAGCATTGCTGGACTGGTGCCTCGTGGCTCTGGAGGAAGATCTGCCACGGAYTGAGGGCTCAGGATGTGGAGGCAAAGGCTCTGCCCTGCCCAGGGCTTGGATGGAGGGGTTGGGGTTGGCATTAATAAAAAAGCTTTGTTTGGTGATGGACACTCCAATTCAGAACCAGGGAATCCCGGAATGGTTTGGGTTGGGAGAGACCTCAAAGCCCATCCAGTGCCACCCCTGCCATGGCAGAGACACCTTCCACTGTCCCAGGCTGCTCCAAGCCCCAATGTTCAACCTGGCCTGGGACACTGCCASGGATCCAGGGGCAGCCACAGCTGCTCTGGGCACCCTGTGCCAGGGCCTGCCCACCCTCCCAGGGAACAATTCCTTCCCTACATCTCTCCTAAATTTCCCCTTCTTCAGCTTAATTGGACCAAACTCTGTTTGGCTCTGCTGGGGTTGAAAACACACAGAGAGTTTGTGGGAAAAGCACAAGGAGTGTTCATGAACTCTCCACCATCTGCCGGATTTCTGGCTGGAATCAGAAGGATCCCAAAGCCTCTGCCCCCCAGAGCACAGCCACGTCCTGCAGGATTGCTTGGAGAGCCCAAGCACAGCCCAAGGACAGCACCCACGTGCTTGGAAATCCAGATCTGCACTCCCTGGGAGAGCAGGGATGGAAAGGTGATCAGGGACAATGGAAGAGGAATGAAGGGAATGAATGAACTTAGGGAACGAACGAGTTCCAGGCATAGTTTATCCAAAAAAAGGCAGCTATGCTCCCAAACTGCCAGATTCCAGCAGCTGGGCATGAGGTGGAGCTGTTGGAGGAAAGAAGGAGAAGGTCACGGGTTGGTTGCAGATAGAACAGGAGATGGTAAATTTAATAAAATTTAATAAATCAGGGAGATCACAGTGCTGGGGGCAGGAGAAGCAGAGTTTCCATTCCATTCCAGAGTTTTTGTGCATACAGTGGCAACTCCTTTAAAAGGAAGGATCCTGAGAAGCCTTGATTTTGAGGCCACTTAAAAGAAACAAATAACAAATTAATTAATAGAGGAAAGAAAATAAAAATGAAAATTATGATCAAGCTGCTCCATCCTGTTTCATCTCTTTTCACCCACATTTGTGTTATAATGTTCACCGTAACACAAAATCCAAGGTATTTCACACAGAACCTTGCTGAGAACCCAATAAACCCCGAGAATGTTCAGCTGCAAAAAGACCCAAATCCCCAACACTGCTGGAATATTCCCTCCTGAACAAAACTGCAGCAAGATCCACTCAGTTGATTCCTGGAGCCAGGGTGGGATTTGCCATTTGTTGGATCCATCCAGCACGTTCATCCCAGCGTCAGCAAGGCTGGAAGAGAACTCCGGGACCGTCCAGTCCCACCACCCCCAGCAAAATCCCTCCATCACCACAAATCTGACAGAAATCAGAAGTGCAGAAGTGCTGATTATGCTAAAGCAGAAACTTGATTGTTATTTCCAAAATAATGAAACTTTAGTAAAACAGAACCCAGGCTTGGGCAAGGGGCTGAAGAAATAACAGGAGCGAGGAAATCCCTGGGAAAGGTTGGCTGGAATTGGTGCCTCCATTCCCCGTGGCAGCAGCTGTTCCTCTGGGATGGGGGCATTTGGGATATGGGATATGGAATCTGGGATATGGGATATGGGATTTGGGATTTGGGATATGGGGGATATAGGAAATGGTGCTTCCAGACAGGGTTTGATCCTTGCTGTGGTCCAGAGCTGAAGGGAAAATCCTTCTCCAGACCAAAGAGCAACTTTTATCAGTGGCAGGGTTTTCCTGCTGGATTTTAGGGTAATTCCTTGCCTTCCTTAGGGGGACAGTGTCTGGGGCTCTGCTGTCCCCTTCGTCCCCAGGGCTGGACACACGGCCAGGCTCTGCTCTCGTCTTTCCATTCATGGCTTCTTTTGCCTTGATCCGATGCTCTCCCTGATCATTCCCACAGGGAACWTCACTCTCTCCTTCCACAAGGGCCTCCCACCCTCCCGGTGGGTCRTTCCCACCTCTTCCTTGCTTTGTGCAGTCATGGAATCACAGAATGTCCTGAGTTGGAAGGGCTGCTTTTAGGCCACCATCCCCTCAGACACCGCTGGGCAGGACACCAAAACGTGTCCCAAAGTGCTGCCATTCCAAAGGGACACTTCCAGCCTTCCCCTCCCTGGTTTTTTTCAACAACAAGCCCAGTRAGCCCCTGGAAGTGTCCATCCCACCTGGGCAGTTCCTGTGTTTGTCCCAGTGCCTTGTTCTGGTGGCAGCAGGGCCAGGCAGGAGGGACTCTCTGTGTCCGTCACTTCCCTCACCACCGCTCACCTGAGCTCGGACACCTTTTAGGGTCTTGTCCCCCCTCAGGGGTTGTTACATTCCCAGCACTCCTTTCCCAATCCTTTTCTGTCTCCCTGGGGCCCCTGGATGTGGCAGCAGTGCCATCCTGGATGTGGCAGCAGTGCCATCCCAGCCGAGCCCTTGTCCTGTCCTGACTGCAGGTGAGCAGATCCCTCAATCCCAACAATCTGCATGGGCAGGAGCTCTCCCACAGGAATCTTCCCCCTCCTTCCTGGCAGCAGTTGCTGCTCCATAGGGACACCCCTTCTGAAGATGGAAACTATTCCAGAAGGTAATTCTATGCCTTCCTACCCTGCGGGACAGGCTGGGCCATTCCCGAGGTCAGGCCAGGTCTTGTCTCTGCACTGAACTTTGCCTGGGTCACGCCTTTGGGTTTCGCTGGGAAGGGGCCCCACACTGACCCCAGCCAGGGAGGCAGAGCTGAAAATGCTCCCTCAGTAATTAACAGTGCCTGTCCTGATCCTGGAGTGGCCAGTGAGGGCAGCAGATGTCAGGAGCAGCYAGGGCAGATGGCCTTGAGCCCTGTCCTGCTCCCAGTCCCACGTCATGAGGTCCGAGGGCTCCTGCTCAAAAGTCCTCTCAGGAAATTATCAGCCTGATATTGGTTTTCCAATTCCTGTACCCAGGGAGAAGGAACAGGCAGACCCCACCATGTTTGGATCTGATTTGGAAGAAAGGAAGTGGCAGCAGTCTGTGAAGTCCAGCATATGAAAGATGACAACATCGTAACATCGAGAACACAAAAAAATCTCTCAAATACATTAAATTCAATGAGATAAGGAACAAATTGGAATTCCTGCCTCATTCTGCCTGGAGAGGGGAAGAGAAAGGAAGCACCTCCAATTAGTGACACTCCCCAAGGGATTTCCTCCTCCAGTCTTGTTCTCAGTTCTGGATTTAGAAGATCATGAAAGCTTTGGGGATTATTTTTCCTTCACTGTTACATTTCCATCAGAACAGCCCCTGGAAATGAGGACACAAACAAGCAGGATATTTTCCTCCCATTTAAACCAAAACCTCTGAGCCTTTTCTCTAAAAATCTGAAAATCCCAAGAAGTCCAGAGCAGCTGTGGCTGCCCCTGGATCCCTGGCAGTGCCCAAGGCCAGGTTGGACATTGGGGCTTGGAGCAGCCTGGGACAGTGGAAGGTGTCCCTGCCATGGCAGGGGTGGCACTGGATGGGCTTTGAGGTCCTTCCATCCCAAACCATTCCAGGATTTTATGATTACAAACAGCTGTCACATTCCCTTTTTTTAAGGGAAAAGTGTCTCTTCAGTGCATCTCAACCCGTTACAGCTGTTCGGCCTTTCCATTAATGTGACAACAAATACACACCCTACAACACCCAGCAATGTCCCTCACACGCCGCTGTAGCCATGGAGTGATGTTCCACAGGCTCAGCAACCCTGGAGGGGCCTGGAGCATCTCGGTGCCCAGGAAAGGCTGAGGGAGCTGGGGCTGCTCAGCCTCGAGAGGAGCCCCAGCTGAGAGGGGCCCTCAGCCCTGGCTGTCCCTGGCTGCAGGGAGGGCTCAGGGCAGGGCCCAGGCTCTGCTCCGGGGCCCAGCAGCGGCACCAGAGCCACGGGCAGGGCCTGAGCCCAGCAATTGCCCTGCACAGGAGGCAGAACTCCTGCCCTGGGCAGGGCCCGAGCTGGAACAGAGCCCAGAGAGGGGCTGGAGGCTCCTCCCTGGGGATATTCCAGAACATTCCCACTCCTGTGCCCTGTGCTCTGGGATGATGCTGGAGCAGGGAGCTGGCATCAGATGGGACCCACTCTGGTCCCTTCCAACCTCACCCA
>RAHM01000491.1:34293-109012 GCA_003713295.1 Parotia lawesii | reverse complement strand
CTCCAGGCTGAGCCCCTTTCCCAGCTCCCTCAGCCGCTCCTGGGGCTCCAGCCCCTTCCCAGCTCCGTTCCCTGCCCTGGACACGCTCCAGCCCCTCCAGGGCTCTCCTGCCCTGAGGACCCGGAACTGGACACAGCCCTTGAGGGGCCTCACAGTGCCCAGCACAGGGGACAATCCCTGCCCTGGGGGACAATCCCTGCCCTGGCACAGCCCAGGGGCCATCGGCCTCTTGCCCACCCGGACACACCAGGGTTCACATCCAGCCGCTGTCCCCAGCACCCCCAGGGCCTTTTCCAGCTCTCCAGCCCCTCTGCCCCAGCCTGGAGAGTTCCATGGGGTTGGTGTGTACCATAAAATCCTGGAATGGTTTGGGTTGGAAGGGACCTTAAGGCTCATCCCATCCCGACCCCTGCCACGGGCAGGGACACCACTCCCTCGCTCAGGTTGCTCCAAGCCCGGTCCATCATGGATTTGAGGCCGGGCTGGTTGGTTGTGTCTCCAGGAGGTGTCACCAGGAGCCCCCAGCCCATGTCCCTGCACAGCCGAGCTGTGGGAGCGGCTCCAGCCGGGACAGCCCTGGCTCCTGGCTGCTCCCCTCCCAGCTGGAGCTCACAGGATGATTCCTGAGCTCTTTGGACAGGTTGGACATCAGAACTCTCCTCCCACAGCTGCCTGTGTGGGACACATTGGTTATTCCTGGAGATCCACCACTTGGAAGGGAATTTAGATCTAAAAGCACTGCTCCAGTCCCTGCTCTTTGCAGGAACAATTAAATCCTGTCATGCTGTGCTGGGGCACTGCCAAGAAAAGCCTAAATCTGGTGGCAGAGCTGAGTTGTGGCTTTCAGAGTCCCTCTCCACCAGACCTGCATTTCGCTGCTCTCCCTGGCTGTGCCCGTGGCCACACTCCGRGTACATATTTGGAATTTAATGATTCAGGGCCCAAAAGAAGCCAAATTGCCACGTGCTTTGTTTGCAGATGAAAACACCGGGCTGGTGGCACTKCTGGTGTTTGGTGACACAGGAAGCCAGGCCTGCTTCAAAACTCCTTTTCTTGTCATTTTTTACCTAACTTTGCTGTTTCTTTGAAGGAAACATTGCATTTTGTGGAAAGGATTTTGCCCATTTGGTTGACTATTTGATGCAGTAAAATGTCTTTAATAGAAGCCGGAGATCTCCTTAAGATTTTTGGCCCTGGTAGTTATTTTGTTTTGGTCTCCAGATCTCCCAAAACGATCATTCCCAGTAGAAGTTACCCCAGCACTGGCCAGGCTGGATAATGCTGATTATCACAGGGTTGTCCTGGGGTTCTTGGTTAAAAARGAAAACCTCCAGCATGTCCAGAATCCCATCCCTTGCTGAGCCAGCCTGGGAAGCGGCTCTGGTGCTGGAATTCTGGGCTCCACCAGAGGATAAGACCACCAAATCCAGCRATGCTGAGGGGAGCACAGGCACATCCAGCTCTCCAGTTTGCAGCCATCCAGGCCACTCAGTTAAAGCCAGTGGTTGCCTCCAAAAGATCCTTTGCAGAGATTCCAGGTTATCTGGAGCCATTCCAGAGGGAGGGAGCACAGAGAGGTTTCCAGAGGCTGAAATCCCCCTGTGAGCCCAGGAAGAGGAAGGGAATCTGAGTTCCTCTGTGGCTGCTGTTCAGTGCCACAGCCGGGGGATTTATTGTCCCCACAGCTCGGGTTTGGGACCCTCTTGTTCACTCCCTGCAGCCACCCTTTGGCCAACACCCCTTSCAGGGCCTAAAGGGGCTCCAGGAGAGCTGGAGAGGGACTGGGGACAAGGGCTGGAGGGACAGGACACAGGGAATGGCTTCCCAGTGYCAGAGGGCAGGGCTGGATGGGATATTGGGCAGGAATTGTTCCCTGGGAGGGTGGGCAGGCCCTGGCACAGGGTGCCCAGAGCAGCTGTGGCTGCCCCTGGATCCCTGGCAGTGYCCMAGGCCAGGCTGGACATTGGGGCTTGGAGCAGCCTGGGACAGTGGAAGGTGTCCCTGCCATGGCAGGGGTGGGACTGGATGGGCTTTGAGGTCCTTCCAACCCAAACCAGTCTGGGATTCCTGATTCCATGAACAGCTCTGTGTAAGGATTTATCTCAGGCTGTTTTCTTCCTTTTCCGTTTCGTCTGCCCTCCCCAGGCACTTGGAGACAGGAAGAGCTTGTGGATGTTGTCTGATCTTTCCATGGGACTGTCCAGATCTATCACTGGGGAGGCGACCCAAAAATACCACTGGTGGCACCTCAGTGCTCCTCCTTCATCCCTGCAGACGGGGCCTGGCCATGGCAGTTCCAAGGGTGACAAAGCCCCTGTTCCAGCTGCTCTGGGCATGGGCAGCTCCAAAGGATCAATGTCAATTCCCCTCCCTTTCCCTGGGTGTTGGGGGGGCAGAGACAGTGAAAATCAGGACAGGAGGGGTTTTCCTCAGGGATCCCCTTGCTCCTGGGAGGGGGGTGAGGATGAGGTGGAGATGAGGCCGTTGCTGACTCAGGGATGGTGCTGGACCCTCCAACACCTCAGGCTGAAGGGTGACCCCTCTGCACGTGAGACCAAAGCAGACATTAAATCCAACAGGATGTGAGGCTTCAACTCTGGCAGGGGCTGCCCAGGGAGGTTTGGAGTGCCCATCCCTAGAGGTGTCCCAGGAAGGCCTGGACGTGGCACTCAGTGCTCTGGGCTGGGGACAAGGTGGGCATCGGGCACAGCTTGGCCTTGATGGGCTGGGAGGGCTTTTCCAGCCTTGGGGATCCTGGGATTCTGTGATCTAAACTCAGCTCCATGCCCAGCTTGTGGAGAGAGGGGGGATCCTTCAGGGCATTACTCAGGGCTGCCCGGGGGACAGTGACCCCTCCCTCAGAGGGGCACTTTGCAGGAGACCCAGGTGCCTCTGCCGGGTGTCCCCCTGGAGACCGAGGGGGTGCTGCCCCACAGCCCCTCCTGCTCCTTCCGCTGCAATCCCCGCTCCCTGCGGGAACGAGGGGTGCAGAGCAGCCCTGGAGGGGTGGCTGCGGGTGACAGTGACCGCAGGCTCCCAGAGAGCTTTTCCCAGCGGGATCAGCCTCCCCAGCAGCACAGCGGGGTCCAGCCCACCCGAAGGGAGCCCCGCCAGCCCTGGGTGGCTGCTGAGCCGCTCCCTGCTCCAGTCAAAAACCCCTTTCCYGCGGGGCTGCGGAGCGGAGGGAACAGGAGGTGCCTCTCAGGTGGGAATGTCGCGAGGTGAGGACAAAAACCGCAGGTGGGGCTGCGAGGGCAGCCTGGAGGAGAGCCGGGCTCCCCGGGCACCGCCAGCCCGGCTGTGCCCCGTCCCAGGCGCTGCCTGTGGCTGCCCGTGCCCAGCTGGCCCCCGGCCGGAGCCCCGGGGAGCACGGCCCCCGTTCAGCCCCGATTAGGGGCCGCAGAGAGCCGCACCTCCCACAGCCGGCTGCTGCAGGAGCACTCAGGGGCCGGGAGCCCCTCGGCCCGCAGAGGAAGGAGGGGGGATGCAGGAACACGGGGTCGCTCCCGCATTCCCCTCCCCGAGGCGGGCAGGAGTCCYAGACCCTGCCCCGGCCGTCCCACCCCAGAGCACCGCTTCGGGACCATCATCTCCCAACTCTCCCGCTCTGACAATTAGTCCCTATCATTCACACTGTGCAATCAGCTGTTAAATCCTCATTTATGCTAATTGGAACGTGAATGTGCTGCTCAGCAAAATGTTAGATTGCCATGTTTACAAATATACTCCAGGTATTTGGAAATTCAGATGATCCAAACCATACTGCTTAAGCTACTCGTGCTGCCAGTTTAAAGAACTTAAGCCTATTTATCAGTTATTTAACAATTCTTTGCACATTCCGCTGTTTTCTTCGTGCAGCCCCTTGTCACACGAGCAGAACCAAGCTCGCTGCTTTAAAAAATCCATATATAATCTAATAATTGGTAATCTCAATGGCAGGATTTAATTGCCTGCAGCCTCGACGTGGGTAGCACGATTTACCCAAAACATGTTTTCCTAATCCATGAAAGCGTGCTTTAAAGCTRCTGCATTTGGAAATAAAGAGGAAAATCACCTCTTTGGCTTAGCTGTACCTCAGAGACTGCAATATGTCTGTGGAAAGTGATTTTCCCAAAGCTATTATAGCATAATAAGCTCAAGAATTAGTTTCAAGTGAAAGTTTATCTCATTATGAGCTCTGACCTGTGTGCAGCTCACACTCCCCATCAAAGGCTGGGCTCTTCTAATGGTTCTGCTTCAGTGCAGTGGGAAAGGTGAGGCCACTCAGAGACACAAACCTGCTCCGAGGCAGGAGCTCCTCCCTGGGCCCTGCTGGGAGTTCAGAGGAGCTCCCACACCCCAGAGCCAGAGAGGCAGGAAYGGTCTGCTCCTGCTGAGGGGTCAAGGCCCCCCTGAGTTCCTGGCCAAAAGGGGTTTGGTGGATCCAAAGTACATCCCTGCTTGTATTGCAGCAAAACAGGAATCCCGGGATCCCCAAGGCTGGAAAAGCCCTCCCAGCCCATSGAGGCCCAGCTGTGCCYGATGCCCACCTTGTCCCCAGCCCAGAGCACTGAGTGCCACGTCCAGGCCTTCCTGGGACACCTCCAGGGATGGGCACTCCAAACCTCCCTGGGCAGCTCTTTCCAAGGCCTGACCTCCCTTTCCAKGAGGAAATTCCTGCTGGTGTCCAACCGGAGCCTCCCCTGGCCCAGCCTGAGGCCGTTCCCTCTCCTCCTGTCCCTGTTCCCTGGGAGCAGAGCCCGACCCCCCCYGGCTGCCCCCTCCTGTCAGGGAGTTGTGCAGAGCCACAAGGTCCCCCCTGAGCCTCCTTTTCTCCAGGCTGAGCCCCTTTCCCAGCTCCCTCAGCCGCTCCTCACAGAATTTACAATTTGAGGAATCAGGGTGAGACCAACCTGCTCATAATCCCCTCCTTGGGAAAACAATTAATTCAAAAACGAGGAGATGAAGCTGCATGTCACTCTGGAAACTTTTGATAAAGCTCTGGGTTATGTACCAGGCCCTGTGCAACCACTGCACACTGAGGGTCCCATTTCCCTTTGTCCCTGGATACACAGAAAAGAGCAAGTCCCAGCCTTATCCTTCCTTTTGATTGTGAATGGATCCTCACAGCAGCAGGGTTAGACTTGTCCTGGCACCCTGGTCCCATCTGCCACTGCTGATCCTGCAGCCCCAAAGCCACCCCGAATCTCTGAGAGAGACAGTGACTGAAATCCATAGGATAGAGTGGAGTCATGGAATGGTTTATGTTGGAAGTACCTTAAAGCCCATCCAGTGCCACCCCTGCCATGGCAGGGACACCTCCCACTGTCCCAGGCTGCTCCAAGCCCCAATGTCCAGCCTGGCCTTGGGCACTGCCAGGGATCCAGGGGCAGCCACAGCTGCTCTGGGCACCCTGTGCCAGGGCCTGCCCACCCTCCCAGGGAACAATTCCTTCCTGATCTCTAATCTGAGCCCAGACATAAATTCCTGTAGAATTCCCGTTGTGTGAAGCAGAAGTGTTTTTGGGATCAGGGGAAGCAGTTTTGGGGCTGGCTCTGGCACTGCTTGTGTCAACACASACATGGGGACAGCAGGACACTGCCTGCAGCACAGGGGGTTAATTGGCAAACAGCACATTGTGCTGTCCTACATCCCTCCTACCCAAACTGCTCCTCACCTGGAACATAAGGAAGCATTCCCCGTGGAGACAGGCTGAGAAATCAGGGCTGGAGACCCCAGCACCTGCCTGGAGGGGCTCCAGGAGAGCTGGAGAGGGACTGGGGACAAGGGCTGGAGGGACAGGACACAGGGAATGGCTTCCCAGTGCCAGAGGGCAGGGATGGATGGGATATTGGGAAGGAATTGTTCCCTGGGAGGGTGGRCAGGCCCTGGCACAGGGTGCCCAGAGCAGCTGTGGCTGCCCCTGGATCCCTGGCAGTGCCCAAGGCCAGGTTGGACATTGGGGCTTGGAGCAGCCTGGGACAGTGGAAGGTGTCCACTGCTTATTCCCAGCAGGAGAACCACACACAGGGAGTTGGATCTGGGAACACATTCCATAGCCCAAGACCGAGATCCTGAGGCAAAGGAGCTCTGCAGGAGCCGCAGGAGGCACAGTGGGAACTGCTGGGGCAGTTCCAGGGGAGCAGATCACGGCATCCACAGCATCCACAGCATCCACAGCATCCACAGCATCCATAGCATCCACAGCATCCACAGCTCTGGCACAACAGGATCCCCAGTGGATGTGGGGCAACAGCAGAGCACATTCACAGGATCCCAGGATCCCTGAGGCTGGAAAAGCCCTCCCAGCCCATCCAGTCCAAGCTGTGCCCGATGCCCACCTTGTCCCCAGCCCAGAGCACTGAGTGCCACGTCCCCTCACACAGGGACAGTTTGCTCTGCCAGTCTCTGCCCCCATTTGGAGGTSGCTGTGTCTCTTTTTTCACCTGCAAACAGAGAAAATCCAAAGTCAGGTCATTCTTGAGGGGTGTAACTGAGCAGTGTGGGAGGTTTGGGCTTCCCTGGATCTTCCCACAGGATCCTGTCTCCATTCGCACCTCCGGGGTCTCTGCAGGCACCAGCACCTGCAGGAAGGACCCAGGCCCAGCAAAGGGGAATGAGATGGAAGAGCTGCCATCCACAGGAACAAGGASGATGAAGATAAAAACCACCTCAGGTCTTCAGGCCAGAGCCCCTGGAAGCAGAGCAGGGAGGTGGGATCCCTGTGGGTGGTCTGGACCTGTGCCTTCCATCAGGAATTTTCCCCACAACCAACTTTTTTTTGCCTTTTCCACCTGTCCCACAGCAGGACTGTCACCTAGAACTGAGAGTAACCCACTGCTTATTCCCAGAGCCTGGGATCATCCCATGCCTGGGCCTTTGGGAGGGCAAAGAGGTTGAAGGACCAGCGGTGCAGGGTGGAGGCTGCTGTCACCTGCTGCYRTCACCTGCTGCTGTCACCTGCTGTCCCCAGCCCTCTGACCCCCAGGTAAGCAACCATGGAACCACAGAACGGCCTGGGTTGGAGTGGCTTAAAGATCATCTCATTCCAGCAATATTCCAGAGGCTCCAGTGCCCACGGAGCAGGAAAGCTGCAGATTTCCTGTTGTCCCAGCACCCCCAAACCCCTGGGCTGCAGAGACCTTCCTATAATACACACTGGCTTTGATTTTTGCTATTTCGCATCCATTTCATGCCCTTCCATTTGTCCTCAGTGAGAGCGGGGATCATCAGCTGGACACAGCAGCTGAAGTTACTCTCTGTCAGCGAATCCTCCACCAGATTCCCAGCCCAGCAACTGGCACTTCTGGTGAAAATACTGGAAAAGAATACATTTATTATATGTATTTGAAAGTGGAACCAAGGGGAAAAAAAAACCCAACAACTTTTTTTTTTTTTTTTAAGAACACCTTTTTTTTAAGGATGAAAAGTCAGTCATTCAGCCAACCTTCAAAGTGCTCGACTTAATCCGCGGGGGGACTCGATCTCGCTTTTCTCAGCCCAGATTTTTCCCCCTTGTTCACACACCTTGAGACAAAGGCTGCAGGAAAGAGGCGGAGGGGGAGGGCAGGGGGGTGTTTTTTGTGCGGGATGCGGAGCAAATTTATTCCGGAGAGCGCCTGAAACGGCCTTCAGAAAATGGAGAGAGTGTCTTCTGCGAGAAAAGGCCCCTAAGTAAACTCCAGCGCCATTCAGGAGATTTGCTCTGGCACTTAACAAGTGGGGCAGGAAGAAAGGAAAAGCTGTTGTCAGGTTTGGGGTGTTTATCAGCTCCCCTCGAGACACTTGACCCGGAGTGGGACCCCCTAATCCCTGCTCTGCATGCGCGGCCGGGCTGGGCCCGGGGCACTTGTCCCGGTGCCCATTGTGTGCCACTCACCTCCTGCCGCCCCCCCCCAGTGGCATTCTGCTCACAAACGCTCGAATAAGTTGTTTGGGCTGGATTTGGCGAGGGAATTGTGCTCCTAATGAAACAGTCTGGTCATTATACAGCGGCGGGAGGAGCTCGCGGCGGCCGGGCCCGGGCAGGCCGCGCTGGGGCCGGGGACAAAGGGCTGAGGGGCCGGGCGGGCCGGGACAGCCTGGCACGCAAAGAGTCGCTGCCCTGTGCCGCGGGCCTGGGCTCGCTAAATGGCCCGCGTTTGTACGGACAARTCGCTGTTTGCCGAAGGGGGAGAGCCACCAAAAATCAGTTTGTTTAGGAGTTGCTTCCTTCCTAAATAAAAGGTGGAGGGGGAAGCGCCTCCGCTGGCAAAGGCTGCCCCGAAGGTCTGGCCAGAACCCCTGAGCTGCTTCTCCCCTCTCTCTTCCCAAAGCACTGAAAYACCCCGATTGAGTTAATTCCCAAATCTCCGGGATTTGCAGCATTCATTTCAATGATTTTTAATACCTGCTGATTAAAACTGTTCGCAATATTTTTTACATTTTTAATTGCATTAATCATTAACTGTAATTATTTAGATTTAGGAACTCCTTTGTTCAGCAGCTAAGCGCAAACTCGATGGAAACAGCTTGATTTTCATAAGGCAGAGYGACTTATTTTACTTAATGAATTGAGCTAAGCAGAAATCCCAGAGCAAGAGTGGGCTGGGAAATTTTTACCAGGTGATTTATCACCGGAGGGACACTTTAAATCTGGATCAGTTTTATTAAATCTGCCAGGCATTTATTAAAGCTGGAGCAGGAATAATAGCTGGCTGCAATATCACATAATGACCATCATTCCACAAAGCCCCAAAATAGCAGCTGAATATGGTTTGGAAGTAACARACAAGGATAATCCCGGGACGTGTTCGAAATAACTTGTGAGCTCCGGCCCCACCCGAGTCGGGTTGGACTCCCAAGGCCAGGGGCTGAAAAGCCCCTTTCCCACACAAGGGCAGGGACAAGGCTGGACCTTGTGCTCAGCTTCCCCAGCACGGCTCCTCATTCCATCCAAATCCCCAGCACGGCTCCTCATTCCCTCTAAACTGGGGGAGCTCCATGTGCGGAGAGAGCAGTGCCTGGGCTATTCCCCACCAGAGCCCACGGGAGCTGGGAAAGGGGCTCAGCCTGGAGCAAAGGAGGCTCAGGGGGGACCTTGTGGCTCTGCACAACTCCCTGACAGGAGGGGGCAGCCGGGGGGGGTCGGGCTCTGCTCCCAGGGAACAGGGACAGGAGGAGAGGGAAGGGCCCCTGTCTCTGAGGAGGGAATTCACACCCACCACGAATAAAGCCCTTGTCAAGGTGCGAATCCTGCCAGTGGCCCTGACATCCCACACCAGTTCGGGCGTGTGGGAGCGGGGCAGGGCCCCCCGGTGTCCGGGATGGGGAGATGTTTGGTATCAACCCCTCCAGGATTTCACAGCAATTCCCAGGGCTGCTGGAAAAAGCYGTCCCTGTTCCCCCCGTCTCAGCAATGTGAGGGGACCGTGTGCACACAATCCCAGGATCCCTGAGGCTGGAAAAGCCCTCCCAGCCCAKCRAGGCCCAGCTGTGCCCGATGCCCACCTTGTCCCCAGCCCAGAGCRCTGAGTGCCACGTCCAGGCCTTCCTGGGACACCTCCAGGGATGGGCACTCCAAACCTCCCTGGGCAGCTCTTTCCAAGGCCTGACCACCCTTTCCATGAGGAAATTCCTGCTGGTGTCCAACCTGAGCCTCCCCTGGCCCAGCCTGAGGCCRTTCCCTCTCCTCCTGTCCCTGTTCCCTGGGAGCAGAGCCCGACCCCCCCCGCCTGCCCCCTCCTGTCAGGGAGTTGTGCAGAGCCACAAGGTCCCCCCTGAGCCTCCTTTTCTCCAGGCTGAGCCCCTTTCCCAGCTCCCTCAGCCGCTCCTGGGGCTCCAGCCCCTTCCCAGCTCCGTTCCCTTCCCTGGACATGCTCCAGCCCCTCCAGGTCTCTCCTGCCCTGAGGACCCAGAACTGGACACAGCCCTCGAGGTGTTTCAGCACAGGGGGACAATCCCAGCCCTGCTCACCACAACATTTTGGGACCATTTTCCATGCCAGTGCTGTTGAGCTTTTCACCTTTTAATTTAAAGCATTCAGCCCCTCTCAATGTAAATTTACCTTCTTGTTTGTAGATCTCCAAGACCCCCAGGCAGCACCACCCGTACCTGGAATGTTTCTGTGCTGCTAAACCAGTCTGGAACCCTGTTCCCATTAAAAATGGAAGGACAACACAGCCCAAGGATGTTTATTAGTGTGAGGAAGAAGGGAAATAGGGATTTTTATTCAGCTGCAGTTAAAGGTCTGTGCACAGGAGTTCAACAGTAAGATTTTTAAAATTCAAAACATAAGAATGAGCAGCACTTCATTGCAGAGTTGAAAGATAATTGTGCAATTAACAGTATGAGGTCAATAATGCCAGAGCTGGATGCTTCTGACAGATAGGGATAATCAATCCAGCCTCCAAATGAAAGGCTCGGAGGTAGCAGTGGAAAAATAACACAGTGCCAATGTTTCCGTGCCCTAATGAACACCAGACAAGTCATTATTGACTGGTTTTTACTTATTTTAAGTGCCAGAGCACAAGTATCTGCTTTGATTAAACAGAACTTTAGCATTTTGTCTGAACTTAAGTTAAGTTCAGATTCTGTCCTGATCTAAGCAAGGACATTAATTTGGGAATGCAGCAAAGTCTCCTCGTGGAAGCTGCAGTGTCTGCTCAGGGAACTGCCAGGAGAATCCCCAGGAAAACGTCCTGTCCTGGCTTGTTGTGGAGGGAAAAGGGATCATCCGAGCTCTCCTCGTGTTGGACAACATCCAGACTTGGCTGCATCAAAATTCCTTTAAACTTTGGCTCCGTGACTGGGATCAGCTGTGACACCAGAGGGAGAACGAATCCAGAGCAGGGATCAGCAATCACAGATCCAGGGAGAGAAGCATGGAGCCCTGAGGTGCTGAATGCTGGCTGTGACATCCATTCCCTGCTTTGTTTTTCCTGTGGAATCAGGAAAAGCCTCATGCCAGCATTGCAGCTGGAGTGTTCACCTGGGGAAGAGAAGGCTCCAGGGAGAGCTCAGATCCCCTTCCAGGGCCTAAAGGGGCTCCAGGAGAGCTGGAGAGGGACTGGGGACAAGGGCTGGAGGGACAGGACACAGGGAATGGCTTCCCAGTGCCAGAGGGCAGGGCTGGATGGGATATTGGGCAGGAATTGTTCCCTGGGAGGGTGGGCAGGCCCTGGCACAGGTGCCCAGAGCAGCTGTGGCTGCCCCTGGATCCCTGGCAGTGYCCAAGGCCAGGYTGGACACTGGGGCTTGGAGCAGCCTGGGAYAGTGGGAGGTGTCCCTGCCATGGCAGGGGTGGCACTGGATGGGCTTTAAGGTCCCTTCCAGCCCAACCCATTCCATGGTTCCATGATGAGCACGGACAGTGATCACAGTGACGAGCTGACACCGGGAGAAAACGAATCCCTTTCCACCGCCGCAGTTGAAGGCCGATCCCGAAGGCCTTGCTGCGCCTCTTCCATGCGCTTTCCGTGGCCAGGAAAAGAGGGAGAGGAGCAGCCCCTCCACCTGCGGCGCCGGGGCTCGGCCGCTGAACCCGAGCAGGCAACGCCGGGCGATTAACGGGATTAATGCGGGGATGCCGCAATCAGCGCCAGCACGTGACTCATTAGTCATCAATTAGGGGGCTCATCCGCACACGGCTGATTAGGGGCCATCAGTGCCTCAAATTAAGCACGAAAAAGATGTTTTAACGCAACCATATGGTTGTGCTTCAGAAGCAGTTAGAGCACAAATGGAGCGCATTGACGGCTCCTAACTGGCGATGAATGAGGGGAGAGTGGCCCAAATTTGTTTAGAGAGTTCCCCCTCCACTTTTGCTGCGGTTTTTAATGTGATCTAATGAATAAGCAGAGTCAGCTTTAATTGCCGACTCACTCTCCGATGAAAAAGAGCTTCCAAAAGACCCTTTTCCTCCTCCCTCCCCGCTGGAGAAAAAGACCAGGGGAGATGATTTTTCCCCTGGACTGAAGGTAAGGCTTTGGTTTTCCCTTTCCTTTACTCGGCGGTGCAATTCCGAGTTGCCCCATCCAAGCAGGAGCGAGGCTTTGCACGCTTGTCCAGGGAAGAGGTGGGATTTTGCAGTGCTGGGGGGATTTTGGAGATGGGAGGGGTGGCAGGAGGGAATGTGTGGGGTGGCCACCTGCAATGGGCTCGTGGCTACGGGAGGAGACTGGATGGAAAAGCTTCCTGGAGGAATGGGTGGGACCTCTGTGGTGGGACAGTCTCAGTGTCCTGCAGTTACCACAGAAYCCCAGGATCCCCAAGGCTGGAAAAGCCCTCCCAGCCCAGCGAGGCCCAGCTGTGCCCGATGCCCACCTTGTCCCCAGCCCAGAGCACTGAGTGCCACGTCCAGGCCTTCCTGGGACACCTCCAGGGATGGGCACTCCAAACCTCCCTGGGCAGCTCTTTCCAAGGCCTGACCTCCCTTTCCATGGGGAAATTCCTCCTGGTGCCCAACCTGAATGTCAAAACAGAGAATTGTACTGGCCCAGGAGAGTCCAGAGCGTCCCCACTGTGGGTCCACAGGAATGTTTGTGATCTGGGGCCACCACTCACAGCCAGCTCAAGTCAATGGGGAGATCCCGGCTCTCTTCTCCAGGTGCCGGCTCAGGCCCTTAACAGCCAAGGGGGAATGACAAAATAGGAGATGAGGCTCCTACCCTGCTGTGCCAATTTGGCCAAAATCTAGCAATATATCCTCTGAGAGAAAACCAGGATTCAACCACCCTTCCCCCCACAGGGTTCGGGAAAAAAAAAAATTTTCCTCGAAGGAAAGTGAATGAGATAAGAACTATTTATTTAACAAACACACAGGAAAAGGATAATAATGCTAAATAATGAAATGAAATCTCTCGCTATAGAGAGAAACCTGGGAAGATTTCAGAGTCCTTCTGTAGCCGTGGTCTCTCTCCTCCTTGGAGCTGGGTCGGCGAGGGCCCACCCCCGGGCCTCGGGGGGAAAAAAAAATTCTCCTGATGTGTTCTGATGTTGTTGAACAGTCCAGAAGAGAAGAAGGGGGAAAAAAAAAAAACAAAGTCTCAAGAAACAAAATTCAGCTTTCCGTCTCACGCCGGGAAGAGAAGACAAAAAAAACCCGAAACCGCTGGCTGAAGAAAGCAAGCMGGGTGCTCCCTCCTGCTCCTGCAGCCAGAGAATGCAGAGGAGTGCATCTCCGTGTCCTTGAGAAACTGTTTTGAAAAGTTCGTTTGGTTTTTTTTTCCTCCAGCTCAGTTTAAAGGCACAGAGAAGGCACAAAATTACTTTTTGGGCATAGAGCATGATAGGGGATACACATGATAGAGTCACCCCAAGACACCTGCTTTGTCATCAGCCTGCTGGGGGCAGAGGGGGTTTGCAAATTGTAAATACTGACACTGCCTTCTTTGGGGGATAGTTTGTTGTTTTCAGTGAAATCACAGAAGCAGGGAAAGGTTTTGGTTGGGAGGGACCTCAAAGCCCATCCAGTGCCACCCCTGCCATGGCAGGGACACCTTCCACTGTCCCAGGCTGCTCCAAGCCCCAGTGTCCAACCTGGCCTGGGACACTGCCAGGGATGGGACAATCTTTCCTTCTGTCCTGCAGAGAGGAGGGCACAATCCCTGAGTGCTGGGTTTGACACCTTGGGGCTGAGTGAGGAGGAACCCTCTGGGATTCCCTGGGGCTGATCCCTGTTGCTGATCCCTGGCTGGGAGATGATCCAGCTCGCCTTTCCCAGCAGAAGGAAGGGAACCAACTGTGAGCTGATGTTCAGTTCCACCTGACAAATGCCCCAGTGCCACCCCCGGGCTGAGGRAGTTGGTGACACTGGGGATGCTGCTCTTCCTGCCATGGTGGCCTTTGGGAAGTGTCACTGCTGGATCCTTTCCATTACCTGATTTTAATTAACCCCTGGAGCCCTTTGTGTGGCCGGTGGTGTCAGTGGGGCCCTCAGTAGAAGCCCCCTTGTCACAAAATTTGGGAACAAGCTCCTCTTGAATGGGCCCAATGAGCAGGGGGGGCTGCTCCCTCCTTAATCCCACATTTCAGAGCACGAGCTGGGGACAAAAGGCAGCTCCTCCAGCTTTCTGTGCCTTGATTCTGTGTGACACGTCCAGCCTGCCTTTGTCCCGCCGAGAGGAYGCTCCAGCCCTGCACGGGACACGCTCCTGGAATGTTACGGAGCTGAACCGGCCCCGGAGCCCCAGGAGGGACCTGGGCCATCCCTCTGGAAAACCCGGATGCACTGAGTTTGGTTGGTCTCTTTTTCCCTCCTTGTACTCCTGTAAGGATTTGATTCCACCCAAGAAGTCCAGGATTATCAGGTTTTGCCATGGCAACGCATTATTATAAATGCAAATGGAAAAGGGGGAAGCCTTTGGTGCTCCTAATGAGATGACAAAGGGGGATAACAGTGAAATATTCCATGTACTTTGAAACTGGAAAAATCCTCCTCTCCTCTGCCATCTTTTTTTCTGGAGAGCTGCTCAAGAGCTTTTGGCTGGAGCCCAGGGAAGAAATAATTTGGTTTAATTTCATTATTTAGTGAGTGGTGGGGTTGACACTTCACCTGCACCACTGGAAGGGCGGAGTGGCTGCTGCTGGTTTGGGAATTTGCTCTCCAGAAGGGCAAGGAAAAGATCAGTGGGAACATCACTCCTTTTAAACGAGCATTCCACAAGCAGAAGCTGTTCTACCTTGCATTTGTATGTACAGCACCTGAGCCAATCACACGTTCATTAGACATTTTCTGCGTGTGGAATAAGGAACTGATTGGGTTTAATTCTTACAAAGAGAAGCCCTCAGCCTGTGTGGAGTTGATTAAGAGTAAAATGCTGTGCAGGACCTTGTACAGAGAACACCTGCAGCATCTTTTTCTAAAAGTATTTCCCCTTCTTCACTTGTGCAAAAAACTTTAAAGAGTACTATGAAAAGCAGCACTGAGCAGCSTCAGTGCCAGCTCCCTCCCACCTCAGGGGAAGAGGAGAAGTTTCAATTATTGCACGTGCCAATCCCAGCTACTTTTCATGTAAAAGAAAGAAAAAGCCCCAAAACCACTCTGAGGGCACCGGCCTGGTGCCATCCCAGATTCCCACATGTAAACAGCAGCGTGTGGGGACACTTCCCCTTTTGGGAGTCTCCAGCAGATCCTGTTTGCACAGCAAGGAGCCTTTCCAGGGATTCCCAGTGGTTTCAGGCTGGTTACCAAAGCTGAAAGCAGCTGCTCCTCACTCCCCTGGTTTGTCTGCAAACCCCAGTCAGGCATCTCCCCCCATTCACGGAGCCTCTTTCAAGGTCCTTTAAAAATCCATTTCTTTAATGCTCCTGCAAACTCCCCCCTGCCTGCCCAGCAATTTTTTTTTTTGCTAATTTGATGAAGACCACACACATAAAATCAAATGCTTTTGTCATTTGCTTCTCCTTGTCCCCACTTGGTGAAAGGAAGCATCGCCTGCGTTGTGTGATCATAAACATYGGAGTTCAGAGCTGGCACCTCTCCAAATGTTCATTTTTCAGGGCAGCATTTGGGATAATTGTGGGGCTTCATGGTAACTATCAATTATGGGACTGGCTGGAAGCACCAGGACAGTTCTTGTGTGCTGAGAGTGTCCAGGGAAGGGAACGGAGCTGGGAAGGGGCTGGAGCCCCAGGAGCGGCTGAGGGAGCTGGGAAAGGGGCTCAGCCTGGAGAAAAGGAGGCTCAGGGGGGACCTTGTGGCTCTGCACAACTCCCTGACAGGAGGGGGCAGCCGGGGGGGGTCGGGCTCTGCTGCCAGGGAACAGGGACAGGAGGAGAGGGAACGGCCTCAGGCTGGGCCAGGGGAGGCTCAGGCTGGACACCAGGAGCAATTTCCYCATGGAAAGGGAGGTCAGGCCTTGGAAAGAGCTGCCCAGGGAGGTTTGGAGTGCCCATCCCTGGAGGTGTCCCAGGAAGGCCTGGACGTGGCACTCAGTGCTCTGGGCTGGGGACAAGGTGGGCATCAGGCACAGCTTGGACTGGATGGTCTGGGTGTAATTCCCAGGGAATGATTTGAAAGAATAACAAATGCGAAAACCATCCTGACTCAAATCTCACACGCTTCTTCCCAAATCCTCACAATTCACTGGTTTTGAGGCAATCCCTACTACTGGATTGGGATCTATCCAGGCAAATAGGGAATAGATGAGATTCCAGCTTAGAAAGGAAAAAAAGTCTTCAAAAAACCACCAAATGAATCTGATGGAATGAAAAGGAGGAGTTGTGTCCAAATGAGCAGCTGAGCTGATAAAGGCTGGATGAGGTCCAAAGAGCTGATAAGACACTGCAGTGGTGACAGCACCAGGATCCACGTGTGTCTCACCACTGCAGGAGTTGCGGCAAAGTCAGGATCATGTTCAGTCCTGAGGTTTTTTCCCGGGGCTTTTGAGTGATTTTACTTCTGCCAGACTCTGTGAATAACCCCCCATCTCTGCACAATGTTTGTATTCATTTACTGTGGTTTATTCATTCTGCAGAAGGAATTGTCTCCAGAACTGTTCCCTCTGACTTCCAGGAATGACTCACAGAGGTGAGGCCCTTCCAGCTGGGAACATTCCTGCTCTCTGAAGATCCACCTGCTCCATGAAACATGGAGATTTTCCCATTCTCAATCTGTATTTCAGCTCCTCCCCTTTTGTGCCAGGTGGATTGGTACCAAAAGCCTGGTGGGTGGGTTTGTTCTTTGGTTGGGAATCACTGCTGGAAGCACATTTGGGATCCAGTAAATTGTAACAAACCTGAGTCTGCTCCTCTAAGTGCCTAAAAATGGTCACATCCAAAAAAAAATTGCACTTAAACTAAGAACTTCAAGCCTTTCCCTCCAGTGTTTGCTGCTGGATAYGTCATAGGAGCAGACAGAGATCCCARGAYCCCTGAGGCTGGAAAAGCCCTCCCAGCCCATCGAGGCCCAGCTRTGCCCGATGCCCACCTTGTCCCCAGCCCAGAGCACTGAGTGCCACGTCCAGGCCTTCCTGGGACACCTCCAGGGATGGGCACTCCAAACCTCCCTGGGCAGCTCTTTCCAAGGCCTGACCTCCCTTTCCATGAGGAAATTSCTSCTGGTGTCCACCCTGAGCCTCCCCTGGCCCAGCCTGAGGCCGTTCCCTCTCCTCCTGTCCCTGTTCCCTGGGAGCAGAGCCCGACCCCCCCCGGCTGCCCCCTCCTGTCAGGGAGTTGTGCAGAGCCACAAGGTCCCCCCTGAGCCTCCTTTTCTCCAGGCTGAGCCCCTTTCCCAGCTCCCTCAGCCGCTCCTGGGGCTCCAGCCCCTTCCCAGCTCCGTTCCCTGCCCTGGACACGCTCCAGCCCCTCAATGTTTCTCCTGAAGACACTGAAGAAATGTCTTCATTAAATCCTACCTTTATTTTCATTTTACTTTCATTCCCTGTTGCTTCTGAGCACACAAACCCAAGCCAGCATCTTCCCCAGTCAGTAATTCCAAAGGCTCAGTCAAGGAGACAACATAACAGGATTCCCTCCCTTCGTGCCCCCTGCTAAAAACTCCCCTTGCCCTGGATGTTGGCTCTTCCCAGCTTCCCGAACCTCATCACCTGGGGGGAAATAAACAAGCGGAGGGAAGGAGAGGATTCGTGAGCAGCAGTGCAGCCTAATGGCCACCTCGGTGCACATCCCGGGAAGCTGGAGACCTGGAGCCCCTCTGCTGCGGGAATGGCCGCTGGGAACCTGGAGAGGGGTCCCTAGGGGCACCTGGGGAGCTCCTGGGGAGAACCTGCAAGAAGCTCCTGGCTCAGGAACTCCTCAGCATTTAGCCCAAGCCAGGCACAGCAAATCCCGGGCCAGGAACCCCTGCCCGAGCCGGGACAGCCACAGCGACTCCAGAGCCTGGGCACAAAGCTCCCAGGAATGCACCACAAGTACCCCAGTGCCCTGTCCTGTCCCCCAGTGCCCCTGTCCCATTCCCCCCTGTCCTGAGCTGCCCCCCCAGTCCGCCGTTTCTCCAGTGCCCCGTCCCATTCCCCCATTCCCACATCCCGCTGTTCCCATGCCAGGCAGCTCCGATGAGGATCTGCCATGGTTGCCCAGCAGCTGCCCCGGGTCCGTCCCCTCCAGTGCCTCCCAGTTTGCGGTGACAGAGCCGTGCCCCAGCGGCAACCGGAGCTGCCCGGGGACGGCAGAGGGGACTGAAGAGATTCCAGGCACGAGGAAAACTCGAGCCATCTCCGTGCTCCCCAGCTGTGTCCCAGCCTGGCCAGGGAAGCCGAACTGGAGAGAAGGGCAGCGCTGCCGGAGCTTCCCCTGGGAAGCAGCGGGAGCTTTGGGGCRGTGGCTCGGGACAGGCACGACCCGAATTGCAGAGCCCTCGAGAGGAAACCTGGGACTGACCCACAGCGAGCCCTGGGAGGTTTAGGGAGGTCAGGGAAGGTTTAGGGAGGTCTGAGAAGGTCGGGGAGGCTATGAGGAGGTTTGGGAAGGTCTGTGGAGCTCAGGGCAGGGCTGGGGAGCTATGGGGAGGTTTGGGGAGCTATGGGGAGGTTGGGGGAGCTCAGGGCAAGGCTGGGGAGCTCAGGGAGGTTTGGGGAGCTCAGGGCAGGGCTGGCACAGCAGCCCGGGCACACACACACACAGACATTTCGGGGCGCGCTCGCAACGCCCCCGGTCCCGCTGCGGTGTGGCCGCGCCACCAGCGCCTCCCGGCGGCCGCGCACGGAGCTGCAGGAGCCGCGCCACCCCCGGCACCGGGACAGGGTTCGTGAGCTGGGGACAGAACCGGGACCGGGACAGGGACCAGGGTTCTTGTGCTCGGGACAGGACCAGGACCACGGTTCGAGTGCTCGGGACAGAACCGGGACCAAACCGGGACCGGGGTTGGTGTGGCTTGAGGCCGTTCCCTCTCCTCCTGTCCCTGTTCCTGGGARCAGAGCCCGACCCCCYCGGCTGCCCCCTCCTGTCAGGGAGTTGTGCAGAGGGAYGACGTATCCATGGCCCTGTGGAAAGCAGCACAGGAGCAGCAATGCAAACCTGTTACCACAGATGCTCATTTTTCATCAAAAAAAAAAGTGTTCCCAAGATAGCACCACCCATTCCTTCGATATTCCACGTTTTATTGAGTTTGGCTGGATTCGGGGTTGGTTGTGGTTCATGAGTTCAATAAATATTGCAGAACTGCCTGAAGCCCCGTTGAGTTCGAGCAGGGAGTGGGTACAGGAGCAGTAAATTGGTAAGAGGTTTAAAAGATCTAAGAACTACCTGGGGTGGAGAAATGGAGCTCCCTGAAAAGAGACGGCAGGTGACCTTCAGCGGTGGCATGTGGCCCTCACAAGATGGCACCTGACCTGTGGCCAAGGACAGCACAGGCCCCCCTGCCAGGAAACTGCCTGAGCAATTAGACTGAATCAGTGACTTCAATGCAGAATAAAATGCAGGGCAGCAGCTCTGCCTTTCCCGGCCCCACTGCACAGGGACGTTCAGCCAGTGCCACGCTCTGCCCTGGCCGCTGAGGGAGAGGAGCAACTGCCCAGGAAGCAACACCCCTTCTACCTGTCTGCTCCTCCCAAAGGCTTTCTGGAAAGACCAGAGGACGGGACAAGGAGAGGGAGCAGCAGTGGGAGGAGGCTCTGGCAGGGTGGGAACACTCCAGGCGTGTCAGGCTGCTCCTGTGCCCTGGCAGACACTGAACACACCTACCCTCAGGGGGTTCCCAGCCAAGGAAAAGGGAGCAGCCAAGGGTGCTGCCTCCTCTGGGACACGAGGAACAGTCTTTGGTGACTGCAAGGCACAGTCTCGAGTGCCCAGGGCAGAGCTGTGAGTGGCACCAGCACCTCCCTGTCCTCGGTCCCGCCTGCAGGGCTACATGGAAGGCCACGCCAGAGCACGGAAATCCCTGGGAAGCCCAGCTACTGAAGCGATGCTCACCCTATCCCTGTGCCCCATCCCTGCGGATGGGGAAGCTACACTACCCCCCTCCCAGCCCCAGCCCTCTGCATCCTCACGTTATTCCAGACGCTCCCATCCCAGCGGCTCCGGCCAGGTGGAATGGCTCTGCCGGAGCCGTGGGCGATCCCTTAGGAGCCACACATCAGGCACTCCTCCCTGTTCTCCAGGGAGCACACCATGGCTGCCTTGTTCCTCTCCTTCTCCTCCTCCTCCCTGGACGCCTTCTCCCGCTCCCGCAGCTTCTCCTTGTTGAGGGTGAACTGGATGGGGTTGGCAGCCGGCTTTGTCCGGAGATAGTACATCCCAGTCTTCAGGCCCTGGGGACACAGCGGGAGCCTCAGGGCTGGGAGCAGCCGTGCAGGCATGCCCAGCTCTGCTGCTCTGGAGATACGCCAGGGGAAAACCGGATTCTTGGAAGGAAACAGCCGTTTGCCCTTCCYAGAATCGGTGAGACCAACTTGCTGTGCCACAACTTATCAGTCCCTGTGTGCCAAACTTACGGCCCCAGCTGTTGGGAACGAGCTCCCCCAGTCCCAGGTACTGCCCCCATTTGTCAGGAACAAGCCCCCAGCCCCAGCTAATGCCCCGTCTGTGGGGCAGAAGCCCCCTGCCCGCACCTGCTTCCAGCCGTAGAAGTGCATGCTGGTGAGCTTCCCGTAGTTGGGCTCGGCGATGTGGATGTTGAGGGACTGGCTCTGGTCGATGAAGGCCCCTCTGTCCGCAGCCATCTTCAGGATGGTTTTTTGGGAGATCTCCCACACGGTCTTGTAGAGCTGCTTCAGGTCATCGGGAATCTCAGGGATGTTCTGGAAGGAACAGGAGGAGTTTCTCAGTGTGGAAAGCACTGACTGCACAAATATCCCTATTTATAACACAAAATTCTTCATCGATTGCTGGGGCTCCAGCAGTCCTGACTGGAACTGAGGCCTGCACAGCTGAGCTCTACCCCTGAACCCAAACACAGAATCCCAGAAGGATTTGGGTTTGAAGGAGCTTAAAGTTCACCTCATCCCACCCCCTGCCATGGGCAGGGACACCTTCCACTGTCCCAGGCTGCTCCAAGCCCCAATGTCCAGCCTGGCCTTGGGCACTGCCAGGGATCCAGGGGCAGCCACAGCTGCTCTGGGCACCCTGTGCCAGGGCCTGCCCACCCTCCCAGGGAACAATTCCTTCCCAATATCCCATCCAGCCCTGCCCTCTGGCACTGGGAAGCCATTCCCTGGGTCCTGTCCCTCCAGCCCTTGGAAACAGTCTCTCTCCATGTTTCCTGTTGGCTCCTTTACATCCTGGAAGGCCACAGTTTGGTCACCCTGGAGCCTTCTCCAGGCTGAACAATCCCAATTCTCTCAGCCCTTCCTTGTAGGAGAGGTGCTCCATTCCTCTGATAACCTGGTGCCTCCTCTGGACATCCTGTGTCTGCAAGCACCAAGCACACACGCAAACACCCTCAGCTCCCCCTCAGCAGTTCCATGTGGATAGGCTGGAGAGCAGGGAATGGGCACGGCCCCGAGGCTGCCACAGCTCCAGGAGCGTTTGGACAGCGCTGCCAGGGATGCCCAGGCTGGGATTGTTGGGGGGTCTGGGCAGGGCCAGGGGTGGGACTGGGTGATCCCTGTGGGTCCTTTGCAGCACAGCAGATTCCATGATACTCCCTGCTATGAAATCGCCCCTTTATCATCTTTCTGGTAAGTGGGAATCCAGAACGAGTAGGACCTGCCTGGCAGGAATCCCTGCCCTGCTCCCCCTGTACCTGGATGGAGCCGTTGTGGGCGATGATCTGGTTCTTCATCTCCTCGTTCCACAGGCCCCTCTCTGTGAGATCCTTCAGCAAGTGGGGATTCACAACCTGGGAGAGGCAGAAGCCAAAGGTTTGTAAATGGTTGAACAATATCCTGCACATTCCTGACAGATGCTCACCCCTGGAAGTGTTCCAGGCCAGGCTGGACAGGGCTTGGAGCAACCTGGTGTAGTGGAAGTTGTCACTGCCCATGGAAAGGGTTGGAACTACGTGATCTTTAAGGTCCCTCCAAACCATTCTGAGATTCCACTGGACATGGCAAATTAGAAAGGGGGGTGTATGGAACTGCCCTGCATGAGGAACTCCAAAAGATGGGAAAAGGAGAGATCTTGCTGTGCCAGGGCCACTGGCCACAACCTGAGTTCCTAAAGAAGGGTGTAAACAACAAGACTGATGTCCGGAGGGGAAAGAACAGAATGGGGCAGGCTGAGTATTGGGAAGAAAACACAGCCACCTTTTCCTGCTGGGATTGGGGTCCCTGTCCCACAGCCCTCCCCTGCCCTGCACAGGGAGGCAGGGCAACAATCTTGCTGTTCCACATCCCCACTCCTGTCTGGGGTGATCCTGCAGCCGGGAGAAATGGAGAACACTGAGACACCCCAGAGGGGATGGACACACCTCCCAAACAGGGACAGGTTCCCCTTGTCTCCAGAAGGGTCTTAGCTAACTCCAGTCTCCCGAGCTCGACTTGTTTCACTCCCTTCCCTAACCGACAGACCCCTCCAAGCCTGTGGAGCTCTGCCATGGCCTCTTCAGACCTTTGAGTGCTTCACAGCTCATTCTCAGGACTGTGGTCTCAGCTGCTCTTCCCATGCCCCTTCCATCACATCACCAACTCTCCCTCAGCAGTTATTCCTGCAGCCCATCTTGAGGCCCCACAAACACAAAGCTGGACTCCTGCAGCACCCAGTGCTCCAGGTCCCCTTGGTGCTCGGACACAAACATCCAGCTGAACTGAGCTCCCATGTGTGAGGCCTCCCTTGGTCTTCCTTAGTCATAACAAATAAGGAAACAGCAAAGCTCTTCCCCAGAGCTCACCTGGAACTCCCCCGAGAGCACCCTGCGTGTGTAGATGTTGCTGGTGTAGGGCTCGATGGACTCGTTGTTGCCCAGGATCTGGGCAGTGGAAGCTGTTGGCATGGGGGAAATGAGGAGGCTGTTCCTGACACCGTATCTGGGGACAACAGGCAAAGTTAGGGAGCTGCAGCCAAGGGAGACAGGACAGAGGCCAGGAATAGCACGGACTGGGAAATCCTGGATAACCTGCAAAGCCTCACATCGCTCACAGAGAAAAGGGAAGCACTACTGAACTGGCACTGTGGGTCAAGTGGAAGTGGAATTAAGGGCTTTGCTATGTTCATAAATGATTCAGTCATGGGATGGGGTGCAGGGAAGACAATCTGCCAGGCACTGCACAACCCACAGCCCTGAGGCAGAACTGAACCAGCAGCCCATGAAGAGGCTGAAACCTCTCCACACACAGAACAGGGGACAGATTTACCACATTTAAAAATTAGAGCCAAACAGACAGAATTAGTCCATGACAGGCACTTCACACTTCAGTGATTCCTGTCTTCAGGATGTTCAAGGCTCAGCTTTTCCCTGGCAGCAGGGGAGAGCCCCCAAGCCCAGCTCACGGCTCACTCCTCACTATGTTTGTTTAATGGGAACATAAATCCTCCTGCTGATGCATCTGAGATGGAATCAGACCTCAGCTAAAGCAGAGCAGTGAGGGTGGGCTCCTCTGCCTTGGAAGGACAAAAATGAAAGAAAGCCACCCAAAAAACCAGCTCTGAGGAAAAATCTGCTGGGGTGGGGGGAACACATGGGGCTGTTTTCACACTTGGACCCTACCTTTAGTTCTCAGTAGACAGAACATACCAAATTCATAACCAAGGCCAGGCTGGATGGGGCTTGGAGCAGCCTGGGACAGTGGAAGGTGTCCCTGCCCATGGCAGGGGTGGCACTGGATGGGCTTTGAGGTTCTTCCCACCCAAATCAGTCTAGGTTTTATCTGATATCTCCTACAAACCGTGCAGGGTTACTCACTTGGCAATCTTCTCCTTCAAAGCCTTCCAGTCCCAAAGGTCAGAGGGGGTGACGTTCCACATGTCATACTGAAGGATCTGAGGAACACAGTTTGGTCCAAATTAGAGAAGGTGCTCCTTTCTCAATGTTTTATAAATCCCATTGGAAATGGACCTGTTATTCCTATTAACTCTTCTCTCCAACTAGATCTCAGTGAAGCTCCTGTATGACCCAACAAACACTCCATCTTGTGACTGCTCCAGGGCACAGCCTGCACAGGCTGAGTCTTGCTTGTCTTTTCAAATCAGAGAATCACAGAATATCCTGAGTGGGAAGGGACCCACAGGGATCACCCAGTCCCACCCCTGGCCCTGCCCAGACCCCCCAACAATCCCAGCCTGGGCATCCCTGGCAGCGCTGTCCAAACGCTCCTGGAGCTSTGGCAGCCTCGGGGCCGTGCCCATTCCCTGGGGAGCCTGGGCAGTGCCCAGCACCCTCTGGGGGAAGAACCTTTCCCTGCTCTCCAGCCGGAGCCTGCCCTGGCCCAGCTCCAGCCGCTCCCTGGCTGCTGTCCCTGTCCCAGGAGCAGAGCTCGGAGCTGTCCCTGCGCTGCCCCTCGGGAGGAGCTGCAGCCCCGGGGAGCTCTGCCCTCAGGCTCCTCCAGGCTGAGCTGACCAAGTGACCTCGTGTGGCCCCTCCAGATCCTTCCCCATCCTCATGTCCCTCCTTTGGACACTCTCTTGGATCTTTCTTACACTGAGACACCCAGAACTRTCCCCAGCACTGGAGATGAGGCCGCCCCAGCCCAGAGCAGAGTGGGACGATCCCCTCTGGCCAGTGATGCTGGCCCTGGTGTCCCCCAGGACAGGGATGTCCCTGCTGGCTCCAGGGCACTGCTGATCAGAACCCACTTGCCATCAGCCAGGTCCCTGCGGGTCTCTGCACCAGCCCAGGCACAGGATCAGCTTTCCAGAGCTTTTCCCTGCCCCAGTCCCTAGCACTCACCCCCTTGCTGACCGGAGAGCCCTCGTAGGTGTCGTAGGGGCCCTGCTCCCTGGCCAGCTCACAGCTGGCCTCCAGGGCCCCGTAGTAAATTGTCTCGAAGATGTGCTGGTTGAGGCGCTGGGCCTCGGCGCTCTCGAAGGGGAACCTCATGAGGATGAAGGCGTCGGCCAGGCCCTGCACGCCGATGCCGATGGGGCGGTGCCGGCGGTTGGAGCGCTCGGCCTGCAAGGACAGCACAGACAGAGTTACCTCCAGCACAGCTGYGGGGGGAAACCAGGCTGGGACGGGCCTCTGGGAGCAAAACCTCCTGCTGCAACGTGCCATGAGCTCTGCATCAACACACCTTCCATCCTGCMCAGGGCCCCGCTGTTTGCTGAGGCCCACACTGAGTTTCTTGGAACTTAGCACAGATTGTGAGTTGTTTAACCCAGCCAGGATTTAGAAGTGAACACTCAGCACATTCTGATAAATGAAGACATTTAACAGAGCAGAATTGCAGAATCACAGAATCACTGAGGTTGGGAAATCCCTCTGAGCTCACCAAGTCCAGCTGTTCCCCAGCAGTGCCAAGGCCACCACTGACCATGTCCCCAAGTGCCACATCCACATGGATATCAAATCCCTCCCAGGGATGAGGACTTCACCACTGCCCTGGGCAGCCTGTGCCAGGGCTGGACAGCCCTTTCCATTATGAAATTTTTTCTAATGTTCAACTTAAACCTCTCCTGGCACAGGTCAAGGCCGTTTCTTCTTGTCCTGTCCCTTGTTCTCTGGGAGCAGAGCCTGACCCCCACCGGGCTGCCCCCTCCTGCCAGTGAGTTGTAAAACCAACCAAAATGAGTTACACCCTCTCAGGATCTTTCCAGGATCCTTCTCTCTGTTCCACTTCCCACTCTGTTCCCAGTGCTGGTCTGTGCTTTATGGAAATCCTCACACATGAAAAAATTCCAATGGCAGAACCAGAGTGGGAGGCTTTTCCTACAACTGCTTCACTGTGGAACTGCTCTGGGTTGAAGCTCAGGCAGGCACTCACAGGTCCCTCCTGGGAACAGGTGGCTAACAGAGCTCCCAACAGATCTGTGGAGCTCCCCTGTGATTCCTTGTGTCCCGCACTGCTCTGGGATTGCTCTGGGCAGGATTCAGCCCTGCCCCARCCCTGCACTCACCTCTGGCACAGGGTAGTAGTTGATATCAATGATTTTGTTGAGGTTTCGGACAATGACCTTGGTGACCTCAGCCAGCTTCTTGAAGTCGTAGGTGTGCTCRGGGGTCACGTACATGTTCAGGGCGATGGAGGCCAGGTTACACACGGCCACCTGCGGGCAGAGACAGGGAACCTTCGGGGATGGCCCAAGAACACACAGCTCAGCTCCAGAGCAGCTCCCTGTCCAAACTGCAYGGAAGCAACCCACCAGGGAACCCGCCAGGCTGGGAAAGTGCACCCCTTGATCCTCTGGCACCTCAGAAGTTGTGCAAAATGTAACAATTCAGGAAAGTTCAGTAGAAATTGGTAGGACTAGAAAAATCCTGCCCTGGTCAGTTCTACTGCCTGGAAACCATCCTTACGCAGAATCCCAGAAGGGTCTGGGTTGGAAGGAACTTTCAAGCCTATCTTGTTCCTTGTCACTTTCCCTTTGAAGGGTGTCTTGTGTCATCCCAAATCCTCCACAGGAGTGGGAAGGGAACCCACAGTCAGGGGAAGAGCTGTGAGTACTCAGGTCAGAACTTTCTCAGCTGCCTGTTCCCTTCCCCAGCAACAGTCAGACACATCCCAGAGAGCTGCCACAGGAGCAGCCCCAGCTTCCCCCAGCACTCCCATCTCCCGTTCTGCACCCACCTCTTCCTTGCTGGTGTATTCCACGATCTCAGTGCACAGGTTGCTGCACTTGATGGTGCCCAGGTTCTGCTGGTTGCTCTTCCTGTTGCAGGAGTCCTTGTAGAGCATGTAGGGGGTGCCAGTCTCGGTCTGGGACTCGATGATGGCATACCAGAGCTGCTGGGCCTTCACCACCCTGCGCACGCGGCCCTGCCGCTCGTAGCTGCAACACACACGGAGGGAGCCCCGTCAGCCCCAGAGCCCCCCAAACCAGGGAAAGAGTCCTTTTAACTCCTCGGGGTCTGGGGCAGCCAAGGCCCTCCTCACTGCTGAGCTCTGAACTAGCATGGGGAGCCCTCACAGCAGGGCAGCAGCACTGTCCTTGTTCAAAGGAAGCAAATCTGTCACTATGGCAGCCACACAGCAATTCCACACAAAGCCACAGAGTGCTTTGAGTGGAGATCGCTCCAGAATGTCCCTCTAACAGGCTGAAATGGTCACTCACACACAGCTCCACCCGGACAGGTCACAGTGTGAGGGACACATCCCCATCCTCACATTTTTATCAATCTGACAATGAGCCCAGTGGCCACTTCTGAGCCCCTCCCACAAACCTGTGYACAGCCCCGGATCCCGCGGGACACGGGCAGCCCTGGGAGAGGATGGCACSACTTACAGGTCTGCTCACTCTTCCTACCTCTCATAGAGCTTCTCAAATTCCTCTCCCCAGACATCATCCAGGCCAGGACACTCATTTGGGCACATTAAGGACCAGTCCTGTAAGGAGGAGAAATACTCAGGGGAAATCTTTGGCACTCTGTTAATTAAAGCTGTGGCTGCCCCATCCCTGGAAGTGTCCAAGGCCAGGCTGGRTGGAGCTTGGAGCAGCCTGGGACAGTRGGAGGTGTCCCTGCTTATGGCAGGGGTGGCACTGGATGAGCTTTAAGGTCCCACCCAAGCCAAACCAGTCTGGGATCCTGTGAAATACAATCAGGCATAGGAAGAACAATTTACTGAGAAAATGTTGATGCTTTAAGGAAACTCCAGGGTCAAAACAGCCCAACAGTCCAAGAACATGTCACGGGCTGTAAGATTAAGCAAAGTATCCCACTGGAGTTGTCCAGCTCCATTCTCTGCCTGCACACCYGAGTTCTCAAACAAGGTGCAGCAGCTCTTCCAGGAAGGTTCTGGAAGGAACAAGGAGCAAAGCAGCTCTGCAGCCCTTCCTGAGGTCCTTCCACGGCTGCTCACCTGCTCCTCCACCACCAGACCTTTTCTGTGCCAGCCAAGTTCTCACCTGGTTGGTTTCCACTCGCTTCATGAAGAGATCAGGGATCCAGAGGGCAAAGAACAGGTCCCTGGCTCGCTGCTCTTCTTTCCCAGTGTTCTTCTTCAAGTCCAGGAACTCAAAGATGTCCAGGTGCCACGGCTCCAGGTAGATGGCAAAAGCCCCAGGTCTCTGGGACATGGAACACAACCCGGATCAGAACAAATCGTCCTTGGAAAGAAATCTCCTGCCTTGCTCCTGAGCGCACACAACACCCCAAACCAGCTGGGAACTCRGGGGCAACACCAGGGGAACACCAGATACCAACACAAGGGGAGAAATGCCCTTTTTGATCATGTGTCACCCACAACCACTCCATCAGCTCCCTGATGTTCATGGGACAACCCTTCCCAGTGTGGAAGCTCTCCCATTACCCGAGGTTCCCTTCTGGACCCTCGTCAGAGGTACCTTGTTTCCACCTTGATCCACGTAACGGGCGGTGTTGTTGTAGACCCTCAGCATGGGAACGAGCCCGTTGGAATTCCCGTTTGTCTGCAGAGGCACAGGACAACCATCAGTACTGAAAAGCAACTCCCTGCAGGGGCTGGCCTGCATTTCCTGTGGGGCTTTCCTTGCTCTGCAGAGCTCTTACACTGATCACCACCAATTATTTCCAGTCCCTTCCCCACACTTTTTCTGACAAAAATGTATATATCAGCTACGTGTCCCAGAGTTCATTAAATGTCCCTCCCAACTTCTTTCCCCTACATTATGTCACCTAAAGGCTTCCAGGGTTTACACGCACTGTGACAAGAAACCCCAAACATGCATCCACAAACGGTCTGGGGCATTTAGAGACACAGAAAGGCAAAGGGCTAGTGCACAAGTCTCTGGGCATATTGCTAGGCTGCCAATGGATAAACATTGGAATTGCCTGACCAAACAGTGGAATAAGATGCTTTTTTTGGAAGGATTTCTATCAGGAAGCCAAAACACCGAGGAAAACCAACCTTCCTGCCTTCAGCCAAGGGACTGCTGAGGGAGGCTCACTGCTGCGTGAACTGAGTGAGGAGCAGCACTGGTTTGGCAGCCAGAGTGAAGGCATTTCCTGGGAGCAGCAGGGGTGGGCCTGCACTGGACACTCACCCCAGCAATGTAGCTGCCCGTGGCRCGGATGCAGCTCACGGCAAGGCCGATGCCCCCAGCAGACTTGGAGATGAGGGCACACTGCTTCAGGGTGTCGTAGATGCCCTCGATGCTGTCGTCCTTCATGCACAGCAGGAAGCAGCTGAAGGAAACAAATGGTGTCAGTGGACAAAGAGGGGAAGGAAAAGTCACAAGTGTTTCACCAGGCTGCAACAACCAGGGCAAACACGGGACCTTTAATGTGCTCCACAAAGCAACYCCACAGGTGTGGAATAAAGGAGAGCTTCAGAAAACAGCACAAGCAATACTCGTACTGCTGATACCTCTGCTATCAAACATTTTAAATCGTAGAATCGTGGAATACCCTGAGTTGGAAGGGACCTACAAGGATCAGAGTCCAATTTCTGGCCCTGCACAATCCCACCCTGGGCATCCCTGGCAGCGCTGTCCAAACCTCCTGGAGCTGTGGCAGCCTCAGGGCCGTGCCCATTCCCTGGGGAGCCTGGGCAGTGCCCAGCACCCTCTGGGGGAAGAACCTTTCCCAATACATTGATAAAACCTTTATAAAATATAATCCTTCCTCTGATGTATACAATATCAAAAGCCTGTCTGTTATGCTTGCTGCTTTTAGAAAAGAATTGCCAGGATTCATTTGGTAACAGCAAAATGGTAACAACACACATTTGGTGCAGCAGACCATGCACATYGGGATCTTTCCAATGTAATACAGCCATGCAAAAGTTTCCATTACCTCTAGACTTTACAGAAACGTGGGTATTTTTCCCCAAAGACAGCTAAAACTCGACAGCAGCTGCTCAGAACTTCATAAAACACGCACAGAAACTCAGCTGCTCATTTCAGAGGCTGTGCAAATGTCTCACTCGAGCAGATGTGATCCCTAAGCCTTTCCCTGTGCCCAGGAATGCATTAAGGAGAAGGAGAGCACCTGGAGAGCTGGGGGCGGTTGGTGCCCGCGTTGAAGAGCGTGGGCGAGGCGTGGGTGAACCAGCGCTCCGAGAGCAGGTTGTAGGTCTCGATGGCGGCRTCGATGTCGGCCTTGTGGATGCCCACAGACACCCTCATCAGCATGTGCTGGGGACGCTCGGCAACTGCGGTGCAACAGAATCAGGGAATTCCATGGGTTGGGTGGGAAGGACCTTAAAGCCCMTCCAGTGCCACCCCTGCCATGGCAGGGACACCTCCCACTGTCCCAGGCTGCTCCAAGCCCCAATGTCCAGCCTGCCCTTGGACACTGCCAGGGATCCAGGGGCAGCCACAGCTGCTCTGGGCACCCTGTGCCAGGGCCTGCCCACCCTCCCAGGGAACAATTCCTTCCCAATATCCCATCTAACCCTGCCTGCCTTCAGCTTAAAGCCATTCCCTGTGTCCTGGCCCTCCAGCCCTTGCAAATTGTCTCTCTCCATGTTTCCTGCAGCTCCTTCAGGCCCTGCAAGGCCACACTGAGGTCACCCCAAAGCTTCTCCTCTCCAGGCTGAACAATCCCAGCTCTCCCAGCCTTTCCTCCCAGCAGAGCTGCTCCATCCCTCTGCTCATCCTGGTGCCTCCTCTGGCCTCTCTCCAGCAGCTCCACGTCCTCCCTGTGCTGGGCCCCAGGGCTGGGGCAGCTCTGCAGGTGGGGTCTCACGTGAGTGGGGCAGAATCCCCCTTTTCCTGCTATCCACACTGGGGATCAGCACAGGGATTTTGGGATGCCAGGGCATGTGGCTGGGGCATGTCCAGCTTCTCACCCACCAACTAAACCCAGAGAGCCAGGGAGAAAGAAAACTCCATGTGACAGTCACAGACAGACACAGAGGTCACAGCAACAAGCTCCAAACACTGTGCAGTGGGACACTGGAGAGCCAGAGTTTTCATGGAATCACAGAGTGATTTGGGTTGGAAGGAACTTGAGTTCTCCAGCCCAACTCCTGCTGGAAGAGCACCAAGCCTGTTTATTCAGGACTTTATCCCATCTGGCTTTGAAAAATGCAAGGAACAACCTGCTCCAATGCTCAACTGCTCTCATGGAGGAGGGAAAAAACCCCACCTGTACTAACAGTTAAATCCAATCAAATATCCAGTCAAGAATCCAATCATGTTTCAGCTTTATGATATTATAATTAATCTCTGACCCTTCTGGTGTCCCAGGATTTCCAAGGCAAGGGCCTGCATCACTGACAGCACAGTACCTAAACTTAGCTTCAATTTAATTTAAATTAACTCAAATTTCTTAAGAAGTGCTCAGCACTAGGAACAGCTCTTACCTTTGGAGTTGATTTTCAGCAAGTAGGAGCGTTCCAGAGTCTTTAAAAGAGAGGATGGATTTTAGTAGACAGGAAGATTTGGATTTTTTAAAAAACCCTGTTAACTCCAAACTCAATCATCTTCACACCCCTCATCCAAGGCTTCACCACCCTTGCACTCYGCTCCTCCTCTCTTTATTAGCTTAATTAGGTGATTAATGACTGAAAATACACAAGTCCACTGGAAGATTCCAACACTGCTTTGGATTACAGAGTGTGGAGCACGGGCAGGAGGTTCCACACTGCCCTGAACCCACACGACCTCTCTGTAGTCCCCAGAGCCATGGAATAGTGAAGCCCTCCAGAGAGCCCTAAACTTGAGTCAGACCCAAAACAAAGCAGCACAGCTGAGCTGGCATGAGGGCAGCAGAGCAGCCCCTGGGGTGGTGTGGGGAGAGGCTCCAGCAGCACGGCAGAGGATAAATGTGTGGCGTGACACACTGACAGACCTGCTCCACTGAACAGTGGGAAAAGCAAAAATCCCTTCTTTGGCTTATTAAGGATTAATTATTTCCTTTAGGAAGGCATAAGGCATTCAACAACATTCACTGTGATCTGCTATGACTGCCCAACAGCTAAAATATTCCAACAGCAAGAAAACTCCATGATTTATCCCACTGGGCAGCTGCTCTGTGCAGGTCTCCCTCATCTTCACAGCCCCACTGATGTCCCACCTCCTCTCGTGCCCCTCTTTGCCCCAGTCCAGAYGATTCCAGGAGCATTCCCACCCTTCCCAACAGACCCGGGACAACGTGCTCTTTTACCTTGAAGCCAAAGTAGTTGTAGGAGAAGTCTCTGTCATAGATGATGGCAGAGTTGAGGCGCTGGCAGGAAATAACAAAACTGACCTTTACAAGGTGTAACAATGTCATCCCTGTTGGCACTCCTGGCCCCAAAGCTCTGGGGTGTAAGGGGCACGGAGCACAGGAATGAAGCACGAACAGCACTTCCCTCAAAACAATAAAAGCACAGCTTCAACAACCTTTTTTCACTCAGTTTTTGGCTGAATGTACTGAAATCTAATTGGACAACGAGAAACAAAACACAGAACCAAAGGATAAATGGAACTTCCCAGTAGGAACACAGACCTGGAATGACTTGGAACCTGAACCCAAATCTCTTCCTCCTGTGCAACCTCACTTTGCTACAGCACAAGGTACTTTTTCTCAAATAAATTACTTGTGCTGATTGTGGCAATGGGAACATCCAAGAAAACAAATTCTACTACAAAAACATCCTCACAGGAAGAAAACTCCTCCATCCCCTCTTACATTCTCTGCTCATGCCCTGCACTGGTTTCTGTGTTGGCTTTTTACCCTAAAACAAACATGGTTTGCTTAAAAAATAAGAAAAGCAAATTATTTAAGTTTTCAAAATTAAGTGCAGTAGTTCAGAAGTGAAAAAAACCCACTACTTACATCTTTGTTGGCCAAAACTATGTCTAGAGTTTCTTTGGCGATCATTGGGGAGTGCTTCCCATTGTGAGGGTTGATGTAGGTGTAGAGATCCTCCATCACATCTGCAAGGGAAAGGGACGTGAACAGGGCATGTCCAGGCCTGTACCTGCAGCACCTGGCACTGGGATTCAGGGCTGGAAGAGACAGGAATGCCCGTCCTCRGACACAGCCCCCTCCAGCCCCTCAACGCACAACTGCTCTTCTACTGCTCAGCACTGTGAACCTTAACRATGCACTTCTCTTATAAATTTTTTAAACCCCAGTGTAAAAACCAACWAATGGGGAGGAGAGTGGGTACAACCTGATCTCAATCCATCACATTTTTCACCATTCCATTTCTACAGCTGCCATTCATAAGCCAGGCAATTCCATTTGCCTTGGGAAACTCGTGGGTTTCATCTCCATGGCATTTTCAGCCAGCCTGGGTCCTCAGGAACTCCCACTTGGAAGATTTCCRTATTTCTGTGCTCCAAACCTCCCACTCTGTCTCTCCCCCAGCAGCTGGAGAYGTTCACCCACCACTGAAGACTTTCTTGGTCTCCTTGTGCAGGTTGGACACGGCGATGCGGGCGGCCAGGATGGCATAGTCGGGGTGCTTGGTGGTCAGCGTGGCCGCGGTCTCTGCGGCCAGAGTGTCCAGCTCCACCGTGGTGACCCCGCTGTACAGCCCCTGAATCACCTTCATGGTGATCTGTGCCTGCAAGAGGGAAATGCCCGAGGTCAGGGACCCCAATCCCCCCGGTTCAGACGGACCCCAGTGCCCGCAGCACCGCTTGCTGTGTGGGAAGAGGAAAGCAAACTGGGAGAGCTGGGAATGCTCACCTGGAGAAGGACTGGGGACAAGGGCTGGAGGGACAGAACACAGGGAATAGCTTCCCACTGCCAGAGGGCAGGGCTGGATGGGATATTGGGAAGGAATTGTTCCCTGGGAGGGTGGGCAGGCCCTGGCACAGGGTGCCCAGAGCAGCTGTGGCTGCCCCTGGATCCCTGGCAGTGCCCAAGGCCAGGTTGGACAYTGGGGCTKGGAGCAGCCTGGGACAGTGGRAGGTGTCCCTGCCCACGGCAGGGGTGGCACTGGTGGGCTTGAAAGCTCCTTCAAACCCAAATCCTTCTGGGATTCTGTGTAAGGACAGTTTCCAGGCAATACGATTGACCAGGCCAGAATTTTTCTGGCCACACCGATCTCTACTGAACCTTTGTGAACTGTTGTTACTTTTGCACAACTTGTGAGATTTACAGCCTCACTGGGAACATTAGCACAGAGTTTGGGAGGGTTACTGTTGGCCTGGGAAGCCTCTGGCACCAGCAGATCCAAGTCCCAAAGGTGAAACTGAGCTCCAGGAAGAGAGGTCACACATGACTGCAGAATAAATAAGAATTCAGGGGCATGAGGAGGCAGGAGGACTTGGAATTTCACTTCTGTCCTCAGCATCAACTCCCAGTCACTGAGGGCAAGTCAGGACACGTCCYGCTGTGGTCACCAAGTCACCAGTGTCCTCCTCCTGCTCTCCGTCCCAAAGACTTTTGGGTACAGGACCAATGGCAACTGTTTGACAGGAGGAATTTCAGACAGGAGAATGGATCATGAGAACATGGGAGATGGGAAGAGCCTCAGCTGGTGACTCCACATGGCCAGACTGGGTCTGAGACCTGCATAAAAATCTCACAGACATCAGTGGATCCAAGGGGGAGTCATCCAGGGCACAGGCTTTGGAAGGAGAAGCTTCCATGAGTGCAACGTCATCCCAAATCCTGCACAGCTCAGAAAACCAAGCAGGGGTGTTGCAATGGCAGGGAATTCTGTCCTGGTGTTTGACCAGGAGGGGATCCAGAGCTACTTCCATATGGCATTGCTCCAGCTTTGCAGACTGACACCGGCAGCAACCTGCCAAATCCAAAATACGGGAATTGGAGCAACAAAACTCTTTTTTTTAAGTACCARGGGCTCAACAGCTTCCCCGAGGTTTGAGGGGAAAGGGATCTACCACAGGGAAAGGGGATTTTCTCCTCCACAGTCTCTGCACTTGGGAAGCAAAACCCCTCAGAACACAAACAACTGGAACAAACACATTCTGGATGCGCTTGCTAAGAGTTCATGGAACCACAGAACATCCCGAGCGGGAAGGGACCCACAGGGATCCTCAAACCCAACACAGGACACCCCAGGAACTCCTGCCTGGGTTTCCACCTGGCTTTTGCCCAGGAGAAGTTGGGGTCAGGGTGGGAAGACGGAGGAGTGGGACTCACAGGATCCACGAAGTCAGCGTTGAGGCCATAGCAGAGCTTCTGGATGCGCGATGTGATCTTGTCAAACATGACCCGCTCCTGGCGCCCATCTGGGGACAGAGCCCACGTCACACCAGTGCCGCACCAGTAAGGACCAGTCCAGCACAGAATGCCCCCTCCCAGCCCATCCCGCAGGGGAATTTGGTGTGGGAATCACCAGGGACAGCCTGCTCGGGTGGGGTACAAGGAAAGAGGAGGGTCCCCCTCCACCCCAAGAATTCCCACCTAAAACTGCACAAACACAACTCCCCGGGGGGGGACCCAGCTGAGGGTCACCCCCCACCTCAGCCTGGGGACCCCTCCCCTGGCCCAGCACCCCTGGGACCAAAGGGGTGGGGACCAAGCCCAAAGCTCCTGCCATGGGACCCAAAACAAACTGAGGGGTCTCGTYCCTCACTCTTGGTGTCCTGGGGGGAGCCCTCTCACTCTGGGCTCCCCCCAAAGCTGAGGGGAGCCCATCTCCTCACATCAGGTGCCATCAGAGCTGAGGAGATCCCATTCTCCCATGCAGGACTCTCCTAAAAAGAGGGGGGCACCCTATCTGCTCTCTATGGGTGCCATGAGGGGAACTCCCAAAGCAAAAGGGCGTCTCATCCTCTCACACCATGTGCCATAAGGGATTCCCAAAGCTGAGGAGGTCCCATCCCTCACGTGCCACGAGGGACCCTTCCAAAACGGGGGGATTCCCATCTGCTTACCTTGGGTGCCATGCACGGGACCCYCAAAGCAGAGGGAACCCCAGAATGGGGGAGGGACCCCCAAAGCCGAGGGGTCCCATGCCCACACACTGGGTGCCCTGGGCAGGACAGTGCCCCCCATCCCCGACACTCGGTACCGTGAGGGACCCCCSCAGAGCAGCGGGGCGCCTCCTCCCCGGCCCGCGGGCGCCCCCGGGGCGGGGGGAGCGCTCACCCCGCTTCACGACGTGCATGGCGGCGGCGGGTCCCGGCCGGTGCCTCCCGCTCCCTCTCGGCAGCTCCGCGCCCGCCGCTTCCCGCGCCCGCCGCGCGCGCCCCGCCCCGCTGAGGCCGCCGCCGCCATCTTGCCTCAGGGCACGGCCCCCTGCCTCGCCCCCTTCCCCACCGCCACGCTCCCGGCGATGCCTGTCGCCGCTGGCGGACACTGATCCCATCCCTCATCCCGATATTATCCCCGCTTTCCCCCCGGGAATCGCCGCCCCGCCGGGGAACACGGCGAATCCCGCCCGCTTCAAAGATGGCGGCGCCAGCGCCCCCCCCGCCCCCCCCCGGGGGAGGAGACGGAGGGACAGGACGGGGCTGAGGGCGCCAAAGACAGAGCCCGCCAAGGGACAAACTACCGCCGTCCTAAAACGCCAAAACAATAACTGTGTTAATTATAATTACCCTAAATCGAGGCCCAGGCGTGAAGTGTGTGATTAAACTTTGGATCCCACTGCCCAGGGAGGTGGTGGAGTCCCCGTCCCTGGAGGTGTCCAAGGAACAACTGGACAGGAACAATCTGAGGCTCCGCAGTGCAGCGGCCGCGGGGCTGTCGGTCTCTGGCCCAGAGTGAGAAGAGCAGCAGGGAGAGAGCTGAAATTACACAAAGTTCTCTCCCAAGTTCAAAAGCAGCAAAGCTGCACCTGCAGAGCCTCCAGCCCCGGAACACCAACATCAGAAGGACGTGGAGCTGCTGGAGAGAGBCCAGAGGAGGCCMCGGAGCTGCTCCAGGGCTGGAGCCCCTCTGGAGCCAGGCTGGGAGAGCTGGGGGTGCTCACCTGGAGAGGAGAAGGCTCCAGGGAGAGCTCAGAGCCCCTTGCGGGGCCTAAAGGGGCTCCAGGAGAGCTGGAGAGGGACTGGGGACAAGGGCTGGAGGGACAGGACACAGGGAATGGCTTCCCAGTGCCAGAGGGCAGGGCTGGATGGGATATTGGGMAGGAATTGTTCCCTGGGAGGGTGGGCAGGCCCTGGCACAGGGTGCCCAGAGCAGCTGTGGCTGCCCCTGGATCCCTGGCAGTGYCCAAGGCCAGGYTGGACATTGGGGCTTGGAGCAGCCTGGGACAGTGGGAGGTGTCCCAGCCCATGGCAGGGGGTGGAACGGGATGATCCTTAAGGTCTCTCCAACCCAAACCATTCCAGGATTCTGCAAGTCCTGTGAGGGCTCAGGGGCAGCAGCAGCAAAGCACTGCTGAGGTTCCTGTGCACAATCCAACCCCAAACACCATCAGTTCCTCTCCAATCTCACTCTGAATGTCTCAGGAACCAGGAGCTGTGGCACCATCAACGTGCAAGTTACCCTTGGGCCGAGGCTGATCCTGAGAGGCTCAGAGAGAGATCCCAGGGCTCAAAGCAGCTGGAAATTCAGGATTTTATTGCTTGTGGATGGGCCACTGTCCCTTCCCAGGTGAGGGTGTTGGTTCCATTCAGATTCCAAGCCAAAATGCCATTGTGGGTTCCTCGGCCCCCAGGTTGGTTGCTAAGGTGCCCAAAGCACTGGGTGAGCCTGGTCCTGCTCAGAGAGAGCCCAGAGAGGCCTACCATCAAAGATGGTTCACAGGGAATGTTTGGGACTGATCAGGAAATGGGAATAAAGTTGGGGTGGTGTCTGTGTTTCATTGGAAAAGGGCCTGCAGAAGGAAAATAATCCCAAATGGCATTTTGGTCTGGTTGGAGCCCGAGCTGCACTCACAGATGTTTGCCCTTAAGTTCTTCTGCTCTGAGTTTTACTCAGATACCAGGAGTGTCTTTCCTGACACCAGGAGTAGGTGGAGCAGTGGTTTCATTTGTGAGGCCGAGGGTGCAGAGGAAAACCAGGGTGCTGCCCCGGCACAGCTTCCATGGGGTCCGGCCCAAGCRCGGCACCAGTGCTGCAGAGAGGGGCCCTGGGCAGGAGACGGAGCCATTTCACCAACTCCTGAGGCCCTGCAAGGCTTCACCTCCACCCAGCGGTGCTGGAGAGCAGCCTCTGGACCCGCAGGGAAATGGAGACATTATCCCTGTCCACAACTCCCTGGCAGGAGGGCTGGGGACAGGGCGATTGCCAGCGCCGCGGGCAGAGCAGGGACACGCCGGTGCCGCTGCCCAAGCCCTGCCCCGCGCTGCCAGAGCCGGCTGGAGATCCCCTGGATGCACGCGTGGAGTAATGAGTGTTAATGAGCGCTAACGAGCGCCAGGCTAACGAGGAGCCAGCCCCAGGGGCTGCGGGGTTTGAATGAACCGCGAGGGCTCTGCCGGAGCTTTGCCACCCGGAGAGGCCGGGCTTGGGAAGGCCGGGAAGCGCTGATTTCTCCCCTGGAAAATGGGCTTTTCCAGAGCACATGTGGCCAGGTTGAGGCTGCAGGGAGCAGGATCTCCTCCGAGAGGGCTGTTGGTGGGACAAGGTGTGTGAAGATGGAGATGTCAGTGCTGGAGAGGAAACACCAGGATCTGCTGGGAGCACATCCCCAGCAGGCCCCCAATGCCCCGATCCCACTGTGCTGGAAGCCTGGGAAGGGCTGGAAGAAGAGAGCAGCAGCCAGCGGCTCGTAAAATAGACTACATGCTTTATTGGATTGAAAAGTTTTATGAAATGACAAAAAAAAAAAAAAAACCTTAAATCAAGAGTTGGCAGATGCGTCAACAGTTGCTGTTTGGTGGATCCCCAACCCCTTCTCCAGAAACATCCACAGGTCTCTGCCACCACAAGCAGCTCCAGCCCCGACCCCGCCGGCCCCGCTCCCGGGGGGCCCTGCCCGTGACAGCGGGGTGCCCAGGGAATTGGGGTGCCCAGGGAATCGGGGTGCCCAGGCAGCAGCCCTGGCCACAGGGCCGAGCGCGTCCCCCCGTCCCCAGGGAAATGCAGGCACTTAAGTCATTGAGAGGAATTTTTCACTTATCCCAAAGCAACAGTGAAATTGTTTAACTCCCACCTACGGAACAAAAAACACCTCTGTAGCCCTTCCTGAATTGTCAAGACACAAATATATTACTCTGGCATAAAGCAAGGCCCCGGGGGCTCTCGGCATCCGGCCTGGCCTCCTCTTCCTCCCCCCATTGTGCATCCTCCTCTTCCTCGGCAGGAGCAGCCCCCTCCCCACCCCCGGGGACGTGTGGGACAGTGGTTTGGGGGCTGGGGACAGAGGGGGTGGTGAGGACAGGGACCCTGGGCTCGGGGGTCATGTGGTGCCAGGGAGCCGCCTCGAGTGGGGCGGGAGGGGGCCTGGGGGTTCCCCTGGCAGCCCCAGTGCTGGGGGATGCTCCTGGAGGGAGCTGGGAGAGGGGAGCAAGGGGATGGAGCAGGGCTCATCCCTTGGGATGGAATGGTGCTCAGCCCTGGGGATGGGGCAGGACTCATCCCTAGGGACAGGCTCAGCCCTCGGAGGGGGGGACTCAGCCACAGTTGCTGTCCTGAGCGGGGACCCCCTCAGAGGCCGGGGCTGTGGTGGGGACACGCCGAGCCAGGGGCTGTGAGCAGCAGGACGTGACCCACAACGTGCTGAGGCAGCACGGGAGAGCCCCTGCGAGCGGCTCAGGACAGACTGAGACCCGGGTCAGGCTGTGCTGGCACCGGGCAGGGCTGGCACAGCCAGGGACACACCGGCGTGTGGCCTCAGGGCAAGGGGGACACTGCCCGTGTGAGCCTCCTGTGTCCCTCGGGAGGGCACAGAGCCCCCGGCACCCGGCCTGCTCCAGGGGATGGAGCCAGGACAGCAGGAGGACACTGCCACGGTCCTGCCACCCAGGCACAGCCTGTCCCCTGCCCTGGAGAGCCCCGCTGTGTCCTGGTCCCTCCCTCTGGCCCTGCCCAGCCAGGACAGGGGACACGGGGACAGGGGACACGGGCCCTGCTCCCGGGAGCCCCCTCCTCTTCGTGTGGATGTGGTGGCTGGACCTCGCTCTGCACCGACACCCCTCGGGATGGCCCTTCCCTCACTGTCCCTTGTCACCAGGGTCCTCAGCCGGGTCTCCGAGGCACGGCGGGTTCGGAGGAGTCCAGGGGACTGGGGAGGGTGCCCGGGGAAGTAAAACCGGACACAGGGGTGGGCTCCTCCCCCGCGGCGTCTCGACCTTCCCCAGCCACCGGGCAGAGGCAGTGCGGGGACAGCCCCGTCCCCCCAAGCCCCCAGGCGGGACATGGGGACCGGGAGCACACAAGTACCGGCAAGGGCAGAGTCCTCCCCTGCTCCTGCGTAGCGAGAGCTGCTCAGGAGGGGATCCCCCTCCCAGGGGCGTAGCCATGGGGGCCGGGGTGGAAAAGTGACTCGGAGAAATGAGGGAGAACCGCTGCGACCTGAGTCACCCCGGGCAAGAGCGCGGAGCAGCCGGTGGCGCCCCGACCCTCCATCAGCCTGTGCAAAAGTTGGAGGAGGCAGGAAAACAAATTAATAACAACAACAATAAAAAATAAAATAAAAAAATAAAACCACATTGAAACCAAACCCAAAGGCCGCGTGGCTGAGCAGAGCAGGAGTAACTGGAAGCCATGCACAGCAAAGCCGGGACCGCAGCGGTCGGAGGGGAGGGCAGGGGCGGCTCTTCTCCCGGGGGAGCCGGCGGCGTCGCGGTTTTCCGTCTCGGAGATCAGGAAATAAATAAGTTTAAATAGCTCCTCCCGTGCCGGCCCTGGGGGTGACTCGGGGTGCGGAGGGTGCCGGGGCCGCGCTGCGTTCCCGGTGCACGGCCGGCCCCGGGCCCGGCGGGACGCGTCCGGGGGTGTCCTCCCCCTACTTCTTGGGCTTCTTGAAGATCTTTAGGGGGAACTTTTTCTTGCTCTGGCCGAGGTCAACCTCGTCGCCCATCAGGCTGCTGTCCTCGTCCCCCGGACTCTTCTTGGCGGCCAGCTGCGGGATGCGGGTGTTCCTGGCGCCGCTGGGCCGGCAGTCAGAGATGGGGGAGGGGGTGTCGGGGTCGGTGGAGCTGGGGCTGTGCGACCGGGACGAATCCGAGTGGCTGGGCTTGCCGGCCGTCGGGTGGCTGATCTCCCCCAGGCTGGAGGACTTCTCCATGCCGTGGTTCACCATCATCATCTTCTTCATCACCATGGGGCTCTCGGGCAGCCGCTCCTGCAAGGCCGCCAGGGCGGAGGGCTCCCCGTGCCGGCTGCCGCCGTTGGGGGTGGGCGCGCCGGGGGCCGGGGGCCCGGGGACAGCCTCCTCCATGGACCTGGTCAGCAGCGTGGGCCGGGCAGCCAGCAGCTTGGGCGCCGAGCTGGGGATACGCTGGTGGTCGCTCAGGTGCGGGATGGAGGAGTCGGAGTCGCAGCGAGTTAAATCTCTGCGGTGAGAGGTCGGAGAGAGAGGGGCGTCAGTGCCGGCCCCGCCCCGCCCGGCCCCGCACACACGGATGGAAGCAGCGGCCGAGGGGGCGAGGGGACTCCCCCCAGTGACCCCGAGGAGGGGGCTGGCAGTGAGCCCCTGCCCACCCCCGGCTGCCGCCCTGCCCCTGGCTCTGCCCCTCCCCGTGTGCCCTCAGGGGATCCCGGGACGGGGGCTCACCGCCAGCACCCCGAGCAGCTGGGAGGGAGTGAGGACAGGGAAGCCGGATGGAGGCTCATTCCTCCCCCATGGATCCCAGCGGGACCCGGGAGTGCTCCCAGCTCGCCCCAACCCCGGTGTCCCCCCAGGTTCCCGGGAGGGCCCCTCAGCCCTCGCCACATCCGTGTGTGCGCCCGCGCCCCCCGCACCCCCCGCCCCTGCCCCTTCCCCGGCTCAGCCGGTGCCAACCTCTAATCCCGGCGGGAGGAATTAGAGGTTGGGCGCTCCCACACGAAGCCATGCCCAGCCCCGCCGCTGCACGTGGTTTGTGCCCAGCCTGTGCCTACCGGTGACGGCCAACGGGGCGAGAGGGGCTCCCGGAGCCCCTCTGGAGACTGGGAGGCAGGAGGACGGGGGAAATGACAAGTCACAGCTCGCTCCTCCCGGCTGGATGGGTGCTGCCCCGCGTCCCCGGGGCCCCTGCGCAGGTGTCACCGCACCCGGGCAGCCGGGCCAGGAGCTCCGGTGCTTCCCCCTGATCGCACGGCAACGCCGGAGGCTGCCCGGACAGCGGGATGGGGTGAGGGGCCCCGGCCCTGCCCCACGCACAGGAGGGTGGTGCGGAATGGGAGGCAAATGGAGAGGAAAGGAGCGAGGGGGAAGAGAAGCGAAAGGCGGTGAGAAGAGGTGGGAGGTGCCGACCTGTCCCTCACCCCAGAGCCCCCTGATCTCTGCTGCTGGCACAGACCCCTGGACATGGGTCACCAAACCTGCCTGGCACGGCWCGAGGAGCCCCAGATCATCTCCTACGGTACCACCATCAACATCAGGCTGGAGGCAGCTAAAGAGACCGGCAGGACAAGGGAAAACCTCCTCAACAGAGCTGGAACCTGTGGAGATGCCCAGGCACAACTGGGGAGATGCTCAGGAATCCCAGACTGGTTTGGGAGGGCCCTTAAAGCCCATCCAGTGCCACCCCTGCCATGGGCAGGGACACCTCCCACTGTCCCAGGCTGCTCCAAGCCCCAATGTCCAACCTGGCCTTGGGCACTGCCAGGGATCCAGGGGCAGCCACAGCTGCTCTGGGCACCCTGTGCCAGGGCCTGCCCACCCTCCCAGGGAACAATTCCTGCCCAATATCCCATCCAGCCCTGCCCTCTGGCACTGGGAAGCCATTCCCTGTGTCCTGTCCCTCCAGCCCTTGTCCCCAGTCCCTCTCCAGCTCTCCTGGAGCCCCTTTAGGCCCTGCAAGGGGCTCTGAGCTCTCCCTGGAGCCTTCTCTTCTCCAGGCTGAACACCCCCAGCTCTGCCAGCCTGGCTCCAGAGGGGCTCCAGCTCTGGAGCAGTTCCATGGATTCCTCTGGCCTCTCTCCAGCAGCTCCAGGTCCTCCCTGTGCTGGGCCCCAGGGCTGGGGCAGCTCTGCAGGTGGGGGTCTCACCTGAGCGGGGCACAGGGGCAGAACCCAATCCCTTTTCTGCTGCCCATGCTGGGGAATCAGCCCAGGATTGGGGGGTTCTGGGTCCCAGTGCTCATGGCCAGGGCCTGTGGAGCTTCTCCCCACCAATCCCCAGCTCCTTCTCCCCAGGGCTGCTCCCAGTCCATCCTCCCCAGCCTCTGTTTGTGCTGGGATTGCCCCGAGCCAGGCGCAGGACGTTGCCCTTGGCCCTGCTGAGCTCCATGAGGCTGGCACGGCCCCACCTCTCCAGCCTGTCCAGGTCCCTCTGGATGCCCCYTCCCTTCCTCCAGCGTGTGACCRGAGCACCCAGCTCCGTGTCCGTGGCAAATGTGCCAGGGCTGCCCTGGATCCCGGTGTCCCTGTCGCTGATGAAGATGTTTCCCAGTGCTGGTCCCATTCCTGGCCTGAGAGGAAGCCACTCCTCACTGCTCTCCACAGAAAGTGATGGCACACACTGGAGTCCCGGCTGTCCCAGCACAGGGAGGCTGGACAGGCCTGGAACACTCTCCTTGTACTGGAACAAGTGTGTTTCTTCTACAAAACCCATGGAATAAAGTTGGGCCCTCGTTCAGCAGCTCCACAGGAATACACGGAGGAAGAGGCTATCATGAGACCCCAGGGAGGGCTGGGATTCAGCCATGGATCTCCTGGGGGAGCCCAGCTGTGGAGAACACCTCAGCTCTTCTTTTCCCCAGCAGCAAAGAGCCCTGGGCACTGCTGGCATTGTCCTTGGCCTCGCACATGGAGCCGAGCCTGGCCGATGTCCGAGCACCGGAGCTGCATCCCAGGAGAGCAGCCGGGAGAATGGAACAATCCGGGTGGTGTGAAATCCCTGGCTATTCTGAGGGAGCAGCTGGAGCCCCTCCAAGGGAGACAACTGCCATGGATCACACGTGTGGAGGCACCGAGCTCCCAAGGCCACCAGCGGATACTGCAGAAGGTCACCGTCACGGCTGGTGGCCCATGGCTGTCATGGGATAACTGGGATAACTGGGCCTCGGGAACAGCAGCAGCCATGGAACGTGGTGGGGCTGAACACGGGCTGCTGGAGCCGACTCCCAAAACACGGACACATCACACACCTGGGCTGGGGGGCCTCGGGATGCTGTCAGTGCCTGCACACGCAATGTCACTGCCATCACAACCTCCAACTCCTCTAAGGAATTCAGGAGTCTCCTGCTCTTCCTGAATGTTTCTGGCTCATGGCTTACCACCTCTGCAAAGGGGGAAATTCTGCTGGGAATTCCTGCCTGAATGCTCCTCTGCCACCACCTGCACATGCTGAGCCCATTGCTGAGATGCCACCAGGGTTGAACTCCCACTTCCAGAGGTTCATTTCCTCCACAAATCCCTGGAAAGTGCCCCCTTTCCAGGAAAACACAGCAGACTTTGGCTGCAGGGGTTGGCACCAGCCCAATGCCGGCGGTGGGTCCCAGCAGAGCTGGGAGGAGCGAGGCTGTGGGGCAGAACCGTGGCACAGGAATGGTGCTGGTCAGAGCCAGGATCAGGAACAGGCGGGATCGTATCCTGGCAGGAATGCAGCGCTTACTCCAGACTCGGGTCATGGAGGAGGTGGGAGAGCCCCAGGGGACCCAGCGTGCCCTGGCGGGGGACGGAGGTACAGAAACACCCGCTCCCTTCACAGTCCATGTCCCAACTCCACTGAAGAATCTTCTTTTCCAGGAAATCCAACCCAATCCTTCTGGCTGCCACAATCCCACAGGGATCCAGGTGAGGGTCAGTGAAATAAATCCTTTAAAACAGCAAGAGAGCAGCAAATACAGCAAAAAAAGGATTTTTTTCAGCTGAGGAGGCTTCAAGGATGTGTGAAGAGGGTGAGCATTCCTAGCTGGCCTCCGGGCAGCCGTTCCCTCTCCCGTAAGTCCTGCAGTTTTCAATCCAGAAGGGACCAAAGCGATCCTGCAGCGCTGGCAGCGTGTGGAGAAAATGACGACAGCAGATGGAGAGCCATGCTCTGCTCCAGGAGGATTTTCTTCCCGGAGCAGACGCTGGGAACCCGATCCCAGGACAGCTGGTCCCGCGCCGCGGGAGGTGGGACAGGGCCTTGGTGACACCACGGCCACGGTGTCACCTCCTGGGACCGCGCTCCCTGCAGCACAGGCTCCGGGGCCATCCGGGGGGCTGGGGGGGGTCCATGTCCCCATTCCTGGTGTGGCTCTTCACTGGGATCCTCTGCCCTGGAGCGGATGCTGGCACCGCAGGGGTCCCACCTCGCCGGAGCCCCAGTTCATCCCTCTGGGCTCATCCGGGGGCACTGAAGGAGCTGATGCCCAAGAGCACACAATTCCCAAACATTCCAATGGTCTAAGCTAACCCTCCTCAAACACAATCTCTCCAGCTGTAACTCAGGAATATATTCCTGAAGGATACAGGGAAGTCCTGGTGACACCAGCACCCACCAGAGCAGCAGCAGTGCCCACCCTGCTGTGCCAGGCTCCGGGGACATCCCGGCACACAGGACACCCCCACCACGCCAGGGACGATCCAAGAGGACATCCCGGCACAAAGGACACCCCCACCACGCCAGGGACRATCCAAGGGACACCCGACAGACCAGGACACCTGGCACAGGGACCCCCTGCATTCCTACTGTGGCACCCATGGGCTGATTTTGGGAGCTGAACACCAATGGCCGGGAACTTCTGCTGGGATTTTCTTCAGCCCCAAATGAGCCTTTTCCTGGTGGTTCCCACAAGGAAGTGCATGACAGGGGGGACAGGATTCCCGGGATCAGCTGGCTGGGTTGGAGACAGCAAGATGAGTGGATACTCCTGAGTCCATGCCAGGACAAGAGGGAGGAAAGCATTCCCAGGATACTGCCAACATCCCAGATGAGGCTCAGCCAAGGCCTGGCCTGTATCCCGCTGATTTCCGTGAGGATTATGCTCCTGAACTGTTACAGCACATTTTCAAGAGGAAAAGCTATCCCAGGACACCGCTGGCCTCGATGGGATCCCAGGAAGGGATCAGAGCACGTGTTTCTGCAGAGCAGCAGGAGCCCCTGATGGCTCAGCCCTCCTGGAAACCACRGAGCAGCAACTGGACAGGGAAATACCTGAGAGCCTGAGCCTTCCTCCAGCCCAGCAGTGCTCACTGCTCTTTTCCATGGATCTAGGCACTCCTACCACCTCCAGAGACCGACCCTGCCAGCGCTCACCTCCCTGAGGCAGGATGGATCTGCTTTCTCCTGTGCTTCCTCCCACCCCACCAGGATCCACCCCAGCCCCGAGGGAGGGAGGGTGAGGAGATGGGGATGGCAAACAAAAGAAGCAGAGGGCAAACAAAAGAAGCAGAGAGCAAAGCATGAGTAAGGAAAGCCTGGGAGTGGAGGAGGAGGAGGAGAGGAGCAGGAGGAGGATGGAGAACAAACACCTATTTTTCCCCAGCCCTGCAGCCCATGAGGGACTTCTTCGGGGGTTCCTGCTCGGGTACAGCCTGGCATGGCCCAGGAGCTGCCCCGGAGTGCTCCAGCAGCCACAGAGCCCTTGCTGCCTCATCCCTCCCTCCGTGCCCTGGGAGCACCCCTGGCTGCCGGGCTCCCTGCATGTGGCACCAGGGACCAAGGCTTTTCTTAAGGCAAATTTCCTAATTTGCTGTGGGGCTGAGCTTGGCTCTGCCTCAATGCAAACCCAACAGCAGCTTCCTCCCTTCCACCCTGCAAGAGCTGTGAATTACTCATTTCCCTGGATTCCTGACTCTCTCTCTCCCCTCCCTGTGCTTTGGCTGCCACCTCCCTTCCTGGTTGGAGAAGGGCCTGGGCATGAGGATTTGGTCCTACGCTCCCATCTCCATCAGTTTTATCCACCTGAGGCAGGCACTGGCAGCAGAAACCTCTGTGCACACACAGCCCCCTCCAGCCCCTCTCCCCCCGGGGACCCCCCGATCCCGCAGCCRCCTCCGGCCCGGAACCGCTCTGACCTTATTGGCGCCGGATCCTCTGAAGCCAATTGCAAAAGAGAAGCAAAGAGTGAGGAGTTGAGGGAAGTGGCTCCCTGCCGGGATAACCCCAGCAGGATTCTGGAGAMAGCGATCCCCAGCCTTGCTCGGGGGGCAGCTCCTTGGAGATGGTTTCTCCTGTGAGCTCTCCCCAGCCTTGGCATCTGCTGGATGTGGGAGAGGCTAAAGATCTCCAGCAGCCCCCACAATCAGGGTGGCACATTCCTTCTACCAAGGGAGCCAGGAAGCTTTGGGGTTCTGCTCTGGTCCTTGGAGTGACTCCCTGGAAGGCCTTTCTGAGCCTCCCCAGCCGTCCTGCCTGCCTCCCCAGGAGGCTGCGGAGCTCGAGGGATGTATGGAAAGGCCTCCAGGACCGAGGATATCAAGGAGGAGCAGCAATCCATCGGCCCAGCAGCGGCGCTTTTGGGGATGCATCAAAGCAGGATCTGCTAATGATGCAGTTGGATGAAACAATTAACAGCGACAAACCCACATCTTTGGGCACCCAGCTCCTCATTTCCGCTGCCTGGGGTGAGCAGGGATGGATGAGGTGGGGGGAGTCGCCTGCTCTGCTGTAGCTGGAGCAAATCCCAGGTGGGAGGTTCTGACTCCATCGCTTCTCCTKCATCACCGGCCGGGTTTGGACACGGGAGCAGGGCGAGGACAGTCCTGCTGTCACCCAGTGGTGACCAGCTGGGCTCTGACCAAGGGGAGCCCCCGCTTATCCCCTCCTAACGACCTCTGGCACTGTCCCCTTCCCTCCCTGGGGTCCCCACGCCAGATCCYGTTTCCCTCTGCCGCTCTCAGGGGGTCTGCAGGGACTCAGGCTTTGTCCTGGGCAGGAATTCCRTGTGTCACAGGCCTCAGGTGGGAGTAAATCGCATTTAAACAGCTGTTTTGGACACAGGACATGAGCCCTCCCTCCTGCAGAGTCAGGGAGGCAATGGAAGCAGGGAGCAGCAGCATTCCCAGCTTTTACCAGTCCAACTGGGACAGCTGCAATTGAGCTCCCACTGGCAGGGGTTAATTAATTACGCTGCTTCTCATCATCCCCAAACCACCATTACTGAATTAACTGAGACGCTGCTCTTTAGTTCTCCATTGTGGAGCAGGTGCAGGAATTTCCCCCTCGATATTCCAGATTCCAGAATGTGCCTGGGGCTGCTCAGCTTTGAGACACACAGGGCAGGGAGGGGGTGGAACATCCAAACCAGAGACTGTGAACAAGGCCAGGAGAGATCCCAGCACCTGAGGGCAGAGGGACCCACAGGTAGGGGGATAATGGGACAGCGTGCTGGGATGGGTGAAGATGTGGTGACTGGGAATGTTTCCCTGCCTGGAGAAATAATGGTGGAAGGACATTTCCCCTATCCTCTGCGTCACCCACAGACTTCCAGCCTTCTCCCAGCAGTCTGCTCCCCAGTAGTGAGGATTAGGAGACTGTTTTTAATTTGGCCATGGAGAAAGCATGGAACAGAGATGGAATGACCTGTCYGGGGCCACAGGCAGCACCTGGCAGGGACACGATTCCCTGCTCCATCACAGCCTTCCCACTGCCCTGACCCCAGGGGGATCCCACACCCACAGGGACACAGCACCTTGGGACTGGCTGCATCCATGACCCCGTGGGACGGGGATGTCCGGGATCTCGCTCGGATGAAAGCCACCCGAGGAACCTGATGCTGTGCTTGGGACACACAACATTCCTGCCAGGGCCCCTTCGGAGCACCCAGGCAGGATTCCTGCTCCTCCCTATCGCCAGCRCGGTGAACTGGGACAGCTCCAGGATTTAGGGGTGGAGGATAACCAGTCCCAGGGATGCACCAGGTCTCCAAAGAGCCAACTGGAAGGGACCAAGCTAAAGCCAACAACAGAAGCTCCAACTCTCTCCTCGGACATTCCTTAGCCAGAACACCCCCATTCCTCATCCCTACCAGACCAGTCACTCTGAAACACATTCCTGAATTGCCGCTCCAGCACCTCTGAAAACCATCCCAAAATTCTCCCACTGCTACCTCGTGGTCCCCACCCATCATGTTCCCTTTGCAATTCATTTGTGAGGACCCCAAGGAAGCCCAGGCTTCAAATCAGGTCAGGTTTGGTGATCAGTTCTGTTACCTCCTCGCATCCCCTTGTTTAGGGAATACCGAGCACCTGGGAATCTCCTTTGCTCAGCTACAGTGAAACAACAGCAGAGCACCTTGGGAATGCCCCACTGAGCTGGTGGGCGTGGGGATGGCCATGGAATCCTCCTTAGAGGCTCCAGCAGCACGGGAGAGCAGCGGAAGGAACAAACGTGGATAAATCATGGAATAAAGGCCCAAAAGAAAAGGGCAGGAGGAATGTGGGAGAAAGAGCACCCGAGCAAGCGTCGGCTCTGAGGCACAGCAGGCAGGAGGCAGCTAGAAAAGAAACAGCAATATACCCAAAGCTCCCAGTGCGACAGCGAACTCCAGAGGTGACATCAGGAGGGGGCAGGTCGGGGATGGAATCCATCTGGAGGAAATAAGAGGTGGTGTGATGGTAATAGATAGGATGGACATGGCAAGCAGGAGCAGGTGCAGTGGTGGTGGATGAGGAGCAGGAGGTGGAGGAGGTGGAGGCAGGCGATGGGCTGGAGCCGGGCAGGTCGGAGCTGAAGGACTGTCCGGAGGTGAGGCTGTGCATTCGGCGCAGGGACACTCGGCCCGCCCGGAACGGGGCCGCGGGGCCCGGCTCGGGCTGCCCTGGCACGTGACTCTCTACCAACCTCTGCGATCCGTGGCCGTGCTGCGGCTCCACCAGGCGCTGCCGGACTGTGCTGGGCAAGGCCGGAGCTGCAACGAGACACAGGAGAGCGCTGAGGCACGGCCCGGCCCACGGAGCTCCGCCAGCACCGGCACCGTCCCCATCCCACCACTCCTGTCCCACTGGCACCACCCCACCAGCACCACCCCACTGCCCCTATGCCACTGGCACCACCCCCCCAGCACCACCCCACTGCCCCTATGCCACTGGCACCACCCCCCCAGCACCACCCCACTGCCCCTGTGCCACTGGCACTGTCCCACCTTGTGCCAGCAGTTAAGGGCTGTTTAATGCAGAAGCAGCTTTAAGCTGGTGCTGAACATGCTGGATTAATGCCCAGCCCATGGAAAACTCCAACATTCCTGAGGTAGGTGCCTCTGAACACCTTATCTGAGCATCGTGCCTGACGCAGAGAGTGGCTGCGTGATTCATCCCACCCGTGATTCATCCCACTTGGAGCCACCACCCGGCTCCTGGAGAGCCAAGCCTGGCACTTCCAGGGCACGGGCCATTCCAGCCTCACAGACATCTCCTGGCCGCAGTGCTGCTGCCTGGGTGGGACCTTCACAGCCCAAAGCAGGAGCCCCAGGTGAGCAGGTCCATGATGGCACCCAAAGCTCCACTCCCAGAGCTCAGCTCTGCTCCACTTCCAGCATCGCTGTGCCGGGGCAGCACGGGGAGCAAAGCACCGGCAGCATGGAATCATACAGGGGATTGGGTTGGGAGGGACCCTAAAGAGCATCTCTTCCCACCCCTGCCATGGGCAGGGACACCTTCCATTGTCCCAGGCTGCTCCAAGCCCCAYCCAGCCTGGCCTTGGACACTGCCAGGGATGGGGCAGTTCCCTGGTTGGTTGAATATATTGGGGTCGAGGATATTGGGAAGGAATTGTTCCCTGGGAGGGTGGGCAGGCCCTGGCACAGGGTGCCCAGAGCAGCTATGGCTGCCCCTGGATCCCTGGCAGTGCCCAAGGCCAGGYTGGACATTGGGGCTTGGAGCAGCCTGGGACAGTGGAAGGTGTCCCTGCCATGGCAGGGGTGGAACAGGATGAGCTGTAAGGTCCTTCCAACCCAGACTTTCTGGGATTCGTGCCTGACTCCTGCATGCCTGAAYTGGTGACTCTGGCCCCAGAGTGGCCTCACCTGCTCCCAGCCTGTTCCATGATCACCATGATTCATCAGAGACCCTCAACCTGAAATAGTCTCCTCTGGTTGCCAATTCCCCTTGGTTTGGGGAACCACATGGGAATGTCCTTTGGAGCCCCAGCACCAGCTCCTGAACTGCCTTCGAAGCTCCTCAGGATCTCTCCAGCCCCGTGGTCACACCTGGCTGGAATTGGAGCTCAGCAATCCCTGAGCAGCTGCCTGTGCCCCACACCTGCCCCTGGGGTCACCCCCAGAGCCAGGGGAGGCCCCTTCACCTGCCCGGAGCCTTGGGAATGCTCTCCTCCATCACAGAAAATGGGATCCCAGGGCTGCAGCCGCATCCCGAGCCAACTGGGCTGGCTTTATCTCATCCCCTTGCTGCCATTCCATACAAGATGTTCCTCCTTTGGCAGGAGATAAGGTGTTCAGGAGTGTTCAGGATTTCTTATGTGCGTAAGAAATTAATGTACAAATGGGTTAAAAAGATGCAGAGACAGGAAAGCTCAGAAATGGAGGAGAAGGAGAGCTCCTTTGGGAATGGAAGAACCAGCAATCCCTGCTCTGGAAACTCCCAGCTGKACAGACAGGGCTCCTCTGGCAGAACGACTCAGGACGGAAAGATCCACAGGGACACGCTTCCAGTGGAAGAAGGAATAAGAAGGAATAATTCTGGCAACTTGGCTGTTTCCACACCCCTGAGGTGAATCCCAGTCCTTCCCACTGCTCAGGTTTGCTGCTCCTTGTTTCCTACACTGCCCAGCCATGAACCTGGAATTCTACACCATCCACCTTCTATTGCAAGATTTTATTTTTCAGCTCCAGAGCTGCAATTTCAGTTTGGGAATCTCACTGTGGAGGGTTCACAGGGACCTGACTGCAGAGTAACTCGCTGGGGTGATGGCTTTCTGCTACAGGTTTCTCTTTCCCTTGGGCCATGCTTTTTTCCCTATGGATTCCCTGTTTTTTTCCTGGTGTCCCACCCCTCATTTACCAGCTCAGGACCTCCCACCTTTGTGCTCTCCTTCTTCAAGACTTATCCTGCGATGAGCTCTGGAGCACAGGCTGGGGTCTCACTTCCCAGACCCACCACTTCCCCCCAGACATACATTTTACCAACACCCTCAAATTACCTGCCCAACATCCCAAGGAAAAGCCTTCCCTGCACGAGGCTGGACACCCTCCTCCTCCTCCTCCCCCATGCCACGACAGCCGAGGCTCAGCTGTGCTCCCAAAGGGAAGGCTTCCAAAGAAGCCGAGGCCAGGAGGCTGTGTGCCATCCCCGTGGCACTGGGGCACCAGGGGACACGTGTCCCCAAGGGGTGGCACTGCTTGGTTTATTGAAGGACTCTGAGGGAACCYGGCCTCAGCAGCACCTGCGGGGAGGGATGGGGCAGCAGGGAAGGAGGTGGGATGGGACAGGGAATGCTGTCACCTCCTCCTGGCCTCACTGGGTCCTTCATCTCCACCTCAGGGGTAAAATGGAGTGAGTCCAACTCTCCAGATTCCCTAACTGCACCCAGGAGCACGTAGGAGCTGCAGCTGAGATTCTTCTTCATCCCACCAGACTCTTCCCGGGTTAGTACAGGTGGTGATGGCTCAGAGAGGAGAGATATGTTCATTAGTTCCCGTGCCAGGAAGGCGGAAAATTGGTGGATGTATTTTAGTCCAGAAAGAGGCCAGAGGGCAGAATACAAAAATGAAAATATAACTGAAGAGAACCAAACCAGGGTATTTCCAGAGGGACTGATCCTCCGAGGACAGCGAGGAGCGGTCGCTGAACCTGCGCCCGAAAAGCCAGGCTGCATCTGGAGGGGGCAGCCAGGTRGAAACAGGAGAGAGAGAGACAGGATTTACTGGGAGAAGCACCACAGGTCCTCAGCAACACGTCTGGGCAGGAGAAACTCGGCACTGCTCTCCTGAGGCAGGGTTTGTACACAAAGGACAAAAATCCTACAGGGAAAGGCTCCCTTGCTTTGAGACCTTGAGTGCCCAGTGCTTGTTGCAGGGTGCATCACCTGCAGGAGGTGGGTGGGCAGGAAGGTGGGCAGGAGGGTGGGCAGGCTCTCTGCCCAGCTCTGGGGTGATGGAACTGGAAGTGCTCCCTGGAAATGTTGCACTCGAGGCGTCTCAAGCGTGAAGAAGCCGAGGCTGAAATCGGGGCTGAAGGCTCACACCTGGCCCAGCTCAGGTCCTCAGGTGTCACCTGGGACTGTCCCAAGTGTCCCTGCCATCAGTGCCCAGCTGGGGCTGTGCCAGGGCTTTATCAGAGCTGTCCAGCTCGATTCTGGTGGTGACTGGTAATGACAAAGAGCTGGAGGTSTCCATTCCCTGAGGCTTTAATGGCCCCAAGCACACCTGATCCCACAAACTCTGGCTCCAGCCCCCGTGTCTGCTGAGCCCTGGAACACGCAGGTACCCCTGTCCCTCCTGCCTTACCCAAACCCTCCAGCTCTGCCTCCCCCTGGCCCCTGCCCTGAGCCCCCCTCAGCACCTGCCCCCAGACCTTCCCAGCACCACAGCCGAGCCCCAGGCCAAGGGGACGTGGCCATGGCACACAGGGCACCTCCTGCAGCACACGGAGCCAGCCCTGAGACCCTTCTGCTCCTCCCTCCTCCTCCTGCTCCCCCAAACAGCCCTGGCTTGGATTAAATCATCCAGAGTTGCCCGGAGCAGCTGTGGTTGCCCCATCCCTGGAAGTGTCCAAGGCCAGGGGCTTGGAGCAACGTGGGACAGTGGAAGGTGTCCCTGCCCATGGCAGGGGATAGAACTGGATGGGCTTTAACGTCCTTCCAACCCAATCCACTCTCTGATTCCATGGAAGTGCCTGGAKCAGGGTGCTGTGCCCTGGCCAGGTGCTGCTCCTGTGCCCCCAGATCCCTGTCACTGCTCTTCAGCTCTCCCAGTCTCTGGTGCAATAGCCAGAGATGGGAAGCTGTTTGGAAAATGCCCTTTTGAGAGAAGCAAGGCAGGATCTGGGCCAGCTAAAGGCAGGAACAGCAGCCAGGGCTGACTCACAGCTGCTGCAGAGAAGGTGACAGTGCCACCCAGCCCAGGAGCTCAGCAGCTGGGGGGTCACAGGCACGGGGTGATCCATGCTCAGCCCTCCCTCTGTGGGATCTGGGCTCAGGGGAGCAGGGACAGCCACCCGGGGAGCTGATGCTCTTTGTCACCAACACAGAGGGATGGGAGGTCCCCCTGGGTGACCCCAAGCCCTGCACAGAGCTGGGGACTGGGGGTTCAGCCTCTGCTCCAGGGAATGTTTAACCGGTCCCTGAGGCTGGCACTGCTGCTCCCAGCCGGAATGGTGCAGGATGCAGGTCCAGCTGTGCCTCAAGAGGGGGCAGCTTTGAGCCCTTTAAATCCCAGAAAAGTGCTCAGGCCAAGGGGACATCAGGATCCCTTTTCCTGTCTCACTGCCATGTCTACCCCTGCCTTTGGTTGGGTTTTTTTGGTAAATGCTTAAATCAGTGAGTTGACCAGAACAGCACAGATAGAATGAAATGATAACAAACAGTTTCTAAATTACCAGTTCTGCTGGAATTTACAGGCTCCAAGCAACCCCAGCAGTGGGGCCTGGCCCATAGGGATGTTCCTGACCCTGATGGATCAACTGTGGTCTCAGGGCATGGAAACCCCAACTTGGATCAATTAATCCCTCCTGATGCAGGTGAACTATGGATCCAGGTCTGCTCTGTGCCACAGCCCCCAACCCCAGCAGGCACAGCCCCCGTTCCCAGGGAGCCCCTGGAGCCCCCCATTCCCAGGGCTCACGTACATTGGATGGACATGGGCGACACGAGCTCCTCGTCCAGGTCGTCCACGTCATCAGTCATGATGAAGTGGGAGGGGTTGGGCCGGGGGGTGCCCATCCAGCCGGGGTCGATGTTGAGGGCCGAGGCCAGGGAGTGGATGCCGGGGTTGTTGACGATCTGGAAGCCGCAGAGGAGCTCGATCTGCTGCCAGCGGTGCAGCCGCTCCCGCAGCGCCGCCGTCACCTCGCTCAGCGCTTGCCTGGGGACAGGGACAGACAGGGACAACGGAGGCAATGAAGGGAAAACACCCCCTGAATCACCTGGAGTAGAGTCCATGGGGTCAACTGTGTATCCTGAAATTTGAGACACTTTTCATTCCAATCCCAGGAATACAGGGATTAAAAAATGCAGCAGCAGCTGAAGTACCCAGGGATAATAACAAGGGGGAATGGCTTCCCAGTGCCAGAGGGCAGGGCTGGGTGGGATATTGGGAAGGAATTGTTCCCTGGGAGGGTGGGCAGGCCCTGGCACAGGGTGCCCAGAGCAGCTGTGGCTGCCCCTGGATCCCTGGCAGTGCCCAAGGCCAGGTTGGACATTGGGGCTTGGAGCARCSTGGGACAGTGGRAGGTGTCCCTGCCCATGGCAGGGGTGGCACTGGATGGGCTTTAAGGTCCCTCTCAACCCAAACCATTCCATGACAATCCCTTAAGCATCCTGCAGCCTCCTGAAACCTCATTTTGACAGGACTTTTAATTGCTCCACATAACTGTGACCCCTTGTTTCTCAYAGGTAAAATGAGAAGGTTATTGATGAAGAGGAGGGAGTCCAAGCCCAGGTCATTAAGGACAACAGAAGTTCAGCAAAGTGAGCCCCACAGCCCCTGTGGAGGGGAGGACACTCCTGCCTGGGACAGGAGAGGGGTGAGGAGGGAGGCAGGGAAGGGGAAGATGTTGAGCAGACACTCACTTTGCAGTTAAGATTTTATGGTCGACATCATCCAGAGAGGAACTGTGAGCAACATGGAACGTCCCAAAAAGGGTGTTTCGCTTCTTTTTGATCTTTTCAGCCTGGAATATCAACAGAGAAAGGTCACAGGAAGAAGACAACCTGATGTTTCCTCCAGGTCATGAACATCTTGGATGGGCTGGGACAGGAACAGTCCCTGCAGCTGCCTGTGCACATGGGAATAGTGGGAATGGTGGTGCTACTGAGGAATGTTGTTCTCCCTGACATTGGGGTGAGGAATTCACCAGCAGCAAGTAGCAGGTTGGGGATTTCATGCTCCCTTCTCCCAGTTTCCCAAAAATCAGAAGGAACTGAACTGAAAAGGCTGAACTTTCAGGGCAGAGTTGGAGTCCCCATCCCTGGAGGGATTTCACAGCCCTGTGGATGTGGCACCTGGGGACATGGGTCAGTGGTGGCCTTGAAGGTCTCCGAGGGTTCCTCCAACCCAAACCATTCCACGATTCCACGACCCAGGTACCTTACACAGTGAAGGGCTCTCACACATTGGCTTGTCTCTCCCATGAATGACCACCAAACACAGCCCAGGAATGCCCAAGGGATCTTGGGTTGGGGAATATTTTTGGTTTGAGGTTGGGTTTGTGTCACTGTATCAAAAATTAAAGTCTCTGCCTGCAGCTCTGCCATTCCCAGCTCCAGTGGCATGAACCTGGGACTTGGGAAGGCCAAGGATGTGGATGCCAGAACTGACACAGCCAAAGGAAAACTGCTGGACTGTTAAAATGTTCCCAATCAAGGCAGACTAAGGCAGACAGAGTTTTCYCTCCTGCCAGCTGGCTCCATATGGCCACAGAGAGATGAGGATGTGTCACAACAGCTCCCTGGGCTCATCCCTCAGGGCTGGCACACAACATCCCAGATCGGGAATGCAGCAGTGATTCATCACACGGATCTCGGGATTCCATTGCCTGGGCATGCTCATCACCTGGAGTGGGATTGCACTGGAGAGGTGCAAAGCCTCTGCTCACCGAGCACCCAGGGCAGCAATCCCTGTCCCTGATTCCCAGGGCTCCAGGCTCTGACAATGCCCACGGTGGGACCTGCCTGCCCCAAGAGCCCGTGGGAGCATCATCCTCATGCTCATGCTCATCCTCAGCCCCTGTTCACACSTCGCTTGCGCTGCACAAGATGCAAATTTAAGGCATGAAAAGAGAAACTGCCCTTGAGCTGAGGGAGGGCAGGGCTAGATGGRATATTGGGCAGGAATTGTTCCCTGGGAGGGAGGGGAGGCCCTGGCACAGGGTGCCCAGAGCAGCTGTGGCTGCCCCTGGATCCCTGGAAGTGTTGGATGGGGCTGGGAGCAGCCTGGGACAGTGGGAGGTGTCCTTGCCCATGGAATGAGATGAACTTTAAGGTTCCTCCCAGCCCAACCCATTCTGGGATTCCATGATTCCATAAAACAAAGAAGATGCAGAGAAACCAAACTCTCCAGGCTTCACTCCCCAAACCTCCCCACGGACCCAGCACGAGGCCGCTCCACCTCTCACCCCTTCCTTGGCCACCAGCAGCTGCTTCTCTGCGTTCTGCTTCTTGATGTTGTAGTACTGCACCTCCACCTCGTGGGTCAGCTGCAGCCACTTCTGCAGCGCCTCGGGGGCGGCCCAGCTGCAGTGGGACTCCAGCTCCTTCTCCGCGTTCTTCAGCGCCATCCGCACCTGGGGAGAACGCCCGGGACACCGTGGAGCCGCCGTGGGGACACAGCCCTCCCGCAGCTCGTCCCCCCTCTGCTCCCAGCCCCGCTTCCCGGGCGCTGGGAAACAGGAAAAAACTTCCCAGGCAGCTTCATCTTAGTGCTGGTGGCAGGAAAAGTCCTCTGGAGGAGTGGTGGCATCCTGGGCACTGCAGGAGAGGAGCCACCCACAKGCCAGGCTGCTGCTCCGAGCACCAGAACCACCCACGGACGATTTCTGCCATCCTACAGCTGAGCTCCTTCCTCAAAAATTCCCAGCCAGCACCATGCTGTGCTCCCTCTCGACCCCTCCACATCAGCTCCTCTGCCACGAGCCACAGGAAAACCCTCTGGAGCTGATGGCTGGGTGCACAAGGTTGTTAAAAGGGAATTAGGTTTGCAGTGAGGATGCTCAGGGGGTTTTTTGCAGCCTCTAGAAACCTCTGCAGAGCTTCCTGCCTGTCTGTAAATCCCACAGATCCTCCTGCGGAGGCAGAATCCCTGACAGGACCRTGCAGGCGATCCCTGTCTCACCACAGCTCCGAGCCAAGCCCAGGGAGCTTGTCAGGAGACGACTTCCACGCTGGAGCGAGTGAGAAAAATATTTAGACACAAAACATGTGCTGCTGGTCAGGAAAAGAAACAGCCTGGCTGGATCAGCCGTTCCTGGGGTCTCTCCTTCCACCCCAGCCCAGGCTCCTGCACAGCCTGACATCCCACAGAGATACAGGATTAGAAGGGAGTGGGTGAGAAGCCAGCTGAGGACACTCMAGCCTCACAGAAAAGCCTTTAGTGGTGGAGACCATCAAGAATTAACTCCTCTCTTGCAGTGCCCACCCTGTGGAGAGGCTCTGACAGCCCTGGGGCCCGACAAGCCCTGCAGGAAGGGAACGTGTCCCACCCCAGAGCAGCAGAAGGATGGGAAGCGCAATCCCGGGACTCACTCCAGGGACGGGGCCCCTGTGCCACCACAGCACCCCGAAGCTCGGGGGATGTGGTTTCACACTGCACAACAGCYTTGCCTCCCACCCAGAGCAGCTCCCGGAGCTTTCCCTGCTCCTGCACATCCCAGCCCACGGCCGCAGCCTTTCCCTCCCAGCGGTGGGCGGACGAAGAGCAGCGTTTCTGTGAAGGATTGCTCACACTCGGAGCGCTTCCCTGGATGTGTTCTTTAACTCGGGCACGTCTCACTGAGCCCAGCCCGGCGGGGTTTAGGGAGCCAGGAGCCCYGGGGTACAGGCAGATACTCTGAAATTCCATATTTTATCGGGAAGGACCATCCACCCAGGAGCAGCCCTGAGGCACCACACACAAGAGGTCAAACAGTTCTACCACTTGTGTGTGATTTAGGGTTGTCCAGTGTAAAATTGCCTAAATCAGTCCCAGAGTGCCAAAATCAGAGTCACAGACCTCGGGTTTTTCCTGGCTTTTCCCATCGGACACCAGCAGCATCCAGTGCTGCTCCCACCTCAGCAGAACTCTGACCATCACCCACAAGCATCTGGGATTTGGGAATACGGAGAAAGAGTGGGTAGGGAATCTGTCACTGGTTGTTTGGGGTAGAGGAGTGCTCGTAACACTYACAGGAACAATGTTTTTAGGGAATTGTGGGAAAGGGAAGTGGTGTGGAACAGGCAGGGACCAGTGGCTAAAATGAGTGCCCACGACCCAAACCCTTGTGGTTCTGCAAGGAATCCGTGCAAACAGGAGTTATTTTGTGTGTCTCCATTCTCCTGGGAAGATCTTTAARATCCCAGTTGCATCACTAAGAGCAACAATTTATAATGAAATTTATAAAAGAGTTATACTTTGCCCTGGTGASACCCCCCAGGGTGCTGGGTCCAGCCCTGGGACACCAACATCAGGAGGATGTGGAGCTGCTCGAGCCAGTCCAGAGGAGCCATGGAGCTGCTCCAGGGCTGGAGCCCCTCTGCTCTGGAGTCAGGCTGGGAGAGCTGGGGGTGCTCACCTGGAGAGGAGAAGGATCCAGCGAGAGCTCAGAGCCCCTTCCAGGGCCTAAAGGGGCTCCAGGAGAGCTGGAGAGGGACTGGGGACAAGGACTGGAGGGACAGGACACAGGGAATGGCTTCCCAGTGCCAGAGGGCAGGGCTGGATGGGATCTTGGGAAGGAATTGTTCCCTGGGAGGGTGGGCAGGCCCTGGCACAGGGTGCCCAGAGCAGCTGTGGCTGCCCCTGGATCCCTGGCAGTGTCCAAGGCCAGGTTGGACACTGGGGCTTGGAGCAGCCTGGGACAGTGGAAGGTGTCCCTGCCATGGCAGGGGTGGAATGAGATGAGATTTAAGGTCTCTCCAAYCCAAACCAGTCTGGGATTCTATTCCACAATTCTCTCAGCATTCTCCAGGCCCGTGGCCCCACTGGGGTCATGGTCTGGGGAGGGTGACTCACTGAGGAGAGAGGATGAACAGCCGGGGAACAGGACACTTCTCCATCCCATACACCCAACTCCAGCAGGACCATCCAAACCCTCCAGTGTGGCTTTAGTGATAAGAATCAACTGGTGCAGAAGGAGTTCTTGGTTAATATTCCCTGGGAGCAGGGAATATGTTGAACAGGGAGGAGTTGTGGGGTCAGAGGGGGTGACTGGTTAATGTCACGAGTGTCCTCGAGCTGCTGGGACGGTGCTGGGGTTACAGTCACACAGTGTCAGGTGGGACACTCCAGTACTCACCTCCTGATGGACTGAGGAACCACAGAGGCCACGGCAGCTCCGGCTCCCCGGGCTCCTTACAGATGGGAATGCAGGGGGAAGTGGAAGCTATGAGAGCTGGGCTTCCCCAGAGCTGGGAGGCGGCCGGGCGTGAGGGCCGGGGGCACCTGAGGCCACCCAGCCCGATCTGGGGGCCCAAAGCACACCGCCCCAATGTCTGTGACAGGATGGACATCCCAGGGCGTGCCCTGGAAGGGAGCTCAGTGGCCCTGTGGAGAGGCTGGGTGGCCACAGGAGGGAGGCTGGATAAGAGCACTCCTGGGAACGGGCACCACGGGGCTCGGGGCTGCTGCTGCTCCAGGCAGGAAGGGAATTTGCTGTTTGCACCCCTGCACTGCCCCGGGGCTCCCAGGACACTTGGTCCTGCCTTGCCAGAGGAAATCCTGGATTCCTGCCTTGTTTTCTTCCTCATCCTCCATGGTGGCAACAAAGACTGGACACAGCTGGGAGGATACACCCATGGCCTTGGGATATCCAAGGAACTTGCCCRGCTCATGCAGTTCTGGCTCCCAGTTTGAGTTTAAACTGATCTGTAACTTAGAGTCAGGTGGGAATGGTCCCTCAGGTGAGATAGGAAGCAGCTACTGGAATTGTGGGTTTGGACTTTCTTGTAGGTTTGGGGAGGTTAAGGTTGGACACTGGGAAAATTTCCTTACGGAAAGGGTTGTCCAGCCCTGGCACAGGCTACCCAGGGCAATGCTGGAGTCACATCCCTGGAGGGATTTAACAGGATGTGGCAACTGGGGACAAGGTCAGTGGTGGCCTTGGCAGTGCTGGGGATGGCTGGACTGGATGGTCTCAGAGGGCTGTCCCAGCCCAACCCCTACACACCCCTCTGATCCACGAGAAAACATGGGAAGCATAACTGAAYTCATGCTAAATCTGTCCTAAAACCACGAATACAAACAAAGAAAGAGTGTATGGCTTGGAGAGGGAGTCAGAAATCCCAGAGAGTGCAGCTCCAGGGCAAGTCCAACCCCTCTGCTCCTGCTGGGACCTCACAAGGTGCCAGCACCTGCCCTGTCTGGTGACAGCRAGTGGGACGTGTAGTGGACACTATGGAAAAGAGACTGGGGGCTTCTCCTCCACCAAGGGGAGTGGGAAAGCAAAGGCAGAAGAGCAGCAGCATCACTGGGTTCAGGGGTGGTGGAGAGCAGTGAGGACTGGTGTCCCTCGGGAGCCAGGGTTGGGACTGGCGCTGGGAAATGTCTTTGTTGGTGACACAGACACCGGGATCCAGGGCAGCCCTGGCACATTTGCCACGGACACGGAGCTGGGTGCTCTGGTCACACGCTGGAGGGAAGGGAGGGGGCATCCAGAGGGACCTGGACAGGCTGGAGAGGTGGGGCCGTGCCAGCCTCATGGAGCTCAGCAGGGCCAAGGGCAACGTCCTGCGCCTGGCTCGGGGCAATCCCAGCACAAACAGAGGCTGGGGAGGATGGACTGGGAGCAGCCCTGGGGAGAAGGAGCAGGGGATTGGTGGGGAGAAGCTCCACAGGCCCTGGCCATGAGCACTGGGACCTTAAATCCCCATGCCCTGGGCTGATCCCCCAGTGTGGGCAGCAGGAAAGGGATTGRGTTCTGCCCCTCTGCCTCGCTCAGGTGAGAGCAGAGCAGCTGTGGCTGCCCCTGGATCCCTGGCAGTGCCCAAGGCCAGGCTGGACATTGGGGCTTGGAGCAGCCTGGGACAGTGGGAGGTGTCCCTGCACATGGCAGGGGTGGCACCGGGTGGGCTTCAAGGTCCCTCCCAACGCAGACATTCAGTGTTCCCRTGATTTCCCAGAGGGATGAAGCAGCACTGCCCTCAGTGCCGTGTCTCCGTGGAAGTGCATCCCCCCAGGAGAGCCCTTACCTGCTCCAGCTCCTGCTCCGCGTATTTCTGCCGGCTGAGCTCGTTCTCGGTGCCCTCGCGGAGCTCCCGCAGCCTGTGTGCCTCCTGCTTGGCAATGCTGATCTCGTCCTGCAGCTTCTTCTCCAGGTGCACCTTCTCCACCTCCACAGAGCGGTGCTCCTCCTGCGCCTTCTGCAGCCTGCAGCACACAGAGAGCCAGAGCCAGTGCCGGGCCGGCTCCCCGGGCACCAGGGCTGCCCACCACGGCCCAGCCCTGCTCCTGCCTGTCCATGGGGATGCCAGGGAGAAAGTTCACCATGGCTGGCAAGAAAGGAAATTGTCAACTGCTCAGTCTCAGCTCTGTTCATTCACCGAATACTCAGGATGCATTTTCTTCATTTTCCAAAGCACATCCGGATTTCCTCTAATGAGCCTCAAATTAAGCTGAATTTTTGGTGTTTTCAGCAAAGTAAAGACTTTGATAAAACAAAGCAGGGGAAGATCTGCCAGAGCACATCAGACCACCCAGACGGGATGGCTCCATGTTCCCTCCACAAAATCCTGCAAATTCAGACATGTCTTATTCTTGCCTGGATGTTCCTATTTTTCCTCATGACAGAATTAAATCAGTAGGAATGTRTGGCAACAACTGAGAAATGGTGGCAACAACGAAACCCTGGATCTCCATGGATCTGTAGGACCTTACATGAGGAGCTGACCTGCACTGAGGCTCCCAGCAAGGCCTGTGCTGCACCTGGGTCGGGGCAATGCCTGAGTCACCGACTCTTCCAGGTCAGAAGAGACCACTCCCAGCACCAGGAACCAGCAGGTGAGACCACCCCAACCATGGCAGGGACACCTCCCACTGTCCCAGGCTGTTCCAAGCCCCAATGTCCAACCTGGCCTGGGACACTGCCAGGGATCCAGGGGCAGCCACAGCTGCTCTGGGCAACCCGGGGCTCACGGCCCAGGAGCTTCCATACAATCAGCTCTTCCATACAATCCATACATCTGCAAAACAGACCTGCCCACTCCTTTCAGGCATCAGTAGGATGTGCCAAGACTTGATGATCTTGATGAGTCACTTAATGGACTGRAAAGTGTCACTGCTGAAGGATGTTCTCAAAGGTGCTTTGAAGAGGAATAAAAGCTGGGGTTTTGTATGAACATTCCCAACTCCTCGGGAGTGTGTCTGAGCTGCTCAGCAAATTCCAGCAGCACTGGCACTGCAGAGGCATCCTGTGCCTTCCAGAGGTCTGTTCAGAACTGAACTTCACCCAGCCAGCACAGCAGGGTCCTTCAAGCTCTGGAAAATAAGACTCTGAGCAGAACTTCAGCACAGCTTCTCCACAAGTCCAGGAGCACTGGGGCTGTCCGGGGGTTCTGCTGTTCCTACGGCAGCTGAGGACCCCAGCTGAACCCTGCTGGGAAGCATGAGGAAGGGAAGGAATACTTCCCCTCGAGAGGCCTCCTGAGGTCCCCAATTCACCCCGCAGTCCTTGAGCTCCTGCTCGGTGCCCTCTGTGGAGGACAGGCCCTCCTTAGCTGCTCCAGCTTAAGGCTGTGCCGAGCACAAGCGGTTTTGTGTTTCTTCCTGAGGGGCTTTAGAGCATTAGTTGAACTTCCCAGGAACATCCACTTGTTTACGTGGCTCTGCCCTCGGCAGCAGGGCCAAGGTCACTTCCCACAGGCACATTCCTGGTTYGGAGCTCGGAGGTGAGCCCAGCCAAGCCCTCCTGCCCCGGTCACTGCTGCTCCAGGGGATGGACACAGAGAAGGGGTTCCTGTCTCCTTCCAGATGCAGAAAAAATAAATCAAACTTTCTTTGGGAGTATTTCCAAGCTGTAACAAAACTCCATGAAGCTGTGTGGAGCCAGCTGTGGATTGCAGCTGGCAGAGGAGAGTGGACTTTGTGCCAGGGGAATGTGCCCAGAGTGGCTCCATCACCCAGGAGCTCCCTCGGGTGCTCGCTCTCCTCATGGACCCCAACTGGTCCTGTCTCACTGGGGGAACAGGAGGAGCCCTTCCAGCAACACTCACAGGCAGGATGGATCCCTGAAGGCTGTAGTGAGCATGCAGGCAAGAAATGGGGCTGCAGACCTGGGGATACATTGCACAGATCCCCGAAACCTGGCTGCCTGCAGGTCTCCAGGGCAGCCTGACATCCCCGGGATCCTGGTGCCTGCACAGGGCACTCACTGCACCCCCGTCATCGGCCAGGACGAGCACCTGGGATTGAACCCCGTGTTCAGAGAAGTCACTGGGAATGCAGCCACCAGCTCACAGGGCAGCCTAGTTGAGGTTTATCCTCCCAAACTCCACTGAAACCTCACAGAAAATCGTTACAGCCCCAGACTACCCTGCTCTGTTATTTGCTAAATCTGCCCTTAAAATATTCCATTGCCAGAGCACCCCATAGGTTTGTCATCACCAGGGCTGAAGGCCCTTCCCTGTCCCAGAAGATCCCTGTGTCCAGAGGGTCTCTTGGAGCACGTTCTCCCATCAGTAGCTTTACTGGAACCACTGCAGTAATTCCTGGGAGTAGAGACCCCATTCCCGAGGCTGCAGGATTTGATCCATATGCCAAAAGCCCAGATATTCCTATTTAATACTCCAAAATGATGTATTTTTTTTCACTTTCCGAGCAACACTCTTTGATTTAGGTAATGCTTCCCCACACAGCTGCAAGAATTCAAGAGGGGATGTGTAAATCCTCTGACTGCTCCACTGTTCCAACATGCTTTTTCCCCATCAAAAGCCAAGGTGAAGCAACCTTGGATGACAAATTCCACGTGAGCTGGATTGCATGGCAGGAGGTGGGACTGGATGAGCTCTAAGCGCCCTTTGAACCCAAAGCATTCCCTGGCTCTGTGACTGTGAAAGAACACACAGATCTTTACACACGGCCTGCTCCACGGATCCCTGCAGGAGCCAGGCCCCCACCCCAGCTCCAGAGTCCCTCAGGAAGGGGCTGACTCTGGTGTGAGGCACCACGACAGCTAAAATAAAGTATTTCCTGAAATCTAAAGAAATAGGGACCGTGCAGGAAGAACTGAGTGCTCCAGCTGGATGGACAGTGGAAACCTACCTCTCCTGTAGGTCATGGAGAGACTGCTCAGCCCTGTGGAGACCCTCCAGGTCCTTCATCATCTTCTTCATGTGCTCCTTGGAGTAGCGGTTCTGGATGTAGGCGAACCAGCAGCCGCCCACGCCGATGACGATGGACACCACCAGCATGAAGTCCTTGAGGTGGTTGTGACGGGTCACTGCAAGAGACCAGAGACACTGCTGGATTCAGAGGATCATGGTGATTAACTCCAAAGTGCTTTGCCTGCACCACAGTGGGACAGGAGAACTCAGGGGAGTCTTACAAGGAATTGTGGCACAGGATTCACCAAGGAAAAAGTTGAGCTATGTTGATATTTAARGGGAAAACCAGAAGCTTGGCAACATTTATTCAATTTAGAGACACAACAACAACGACAAAAGATTAAATTCCAAATCTTCCAGCTCCAGTTTGCCTGGCAATAAGTGGTACAGGGGAAACTCCACATAGGAACCCCTCCAGAACAGCTGTGATCTCACAGGGCAGCACAGGTAACTAAGAACAAAATAATTACTTGAAAAAACCCTGCTGAGATCACAGAGCTGGGGCAGCTCAAGTGTCCAACTGTCAAGTTGCCAAACTTTCCATCGGAATCACAACTCCATGTGGAAACTCCCTTTTTCAACAGTTAATTCAAAGAAAGGTGTTGATGCATGTGAGAGGATGAAGGTAATTAAGTGGGGGCTCAAGTGCCAAACAAAGCCCAAAAAGATGAGTCAAGCAGAATTTTTTTCCTGTAACTCAACCGAATGTGTGCCAAAAGAGCCACAAATGAAAGAGCAGCCCAGTCCAGAGAGCTGGGACTCAGCGATCAGTACGCACTGGTTTTGAACCAAAAACCAGGTGATTCACACCAGATACAGGAAAAAAATACCTGTACTGAGGGGGGGAGGCCCTGGCACAGGGTGCCCAGAGAAGCTGTGGCTGCCCCTGGATCCCTGGCAGTGTCCAAGGCCAGGCTGGTGCTTGGATCACCCTGGGATAGTGGAACAGGGTGGATTAGACAGGATTTAAGGTCCCTCCCAAGCCAAGCCGTTCTCTGATCACAGCTAAACCATGTCTGCCACACTGGCAGAGCTGGGGGGACACAGGAGGGGACCTGGGAGGTGGAAATCCGAATTGGAAAGGCAGAGCACAGCACGGAATGACCTGGCTCGAGGGCTGCCCAGCAGCCCCACACCAGCCGGACATGTGGGGACAGTGATGCCGCTCCCCTGCCCACGATGGAGGGGCTTTCCCTGCAGAGGGTCAGGGCCAGGACCCCTCCCCAAAGGCCCAGGAGACACCCAAGCACCATCTCCCCACCACATGTGATCCATCACTCCCTGAAAACACGCAGTGTAAATTCTACACTCAGAATTAAACAAGGTGAGCGCTGGCGCCGCTTCCCCTCCCGGATGGATTATCACAACATCCTCTTCCGAGGGAGCAGATCCTGGCAAGTGGCTGCAGATCTCTCAGTCTGAATCCTCTCAGCTTCCATTTGGAGAGCAGCGGGGCTGAGGAGTTCAGGTGGTTTGTGTGAGTTCAGGTGGTTTGTGTTCTGTCCTCCCACAGCCACCACAGCTCTGTTCTCCTGCCCTGCTGCATGCCCTGCCCGCAGCCAGAGCTCGGGCACATCCAGGAGCTGCCTGGAGCAATCCCTGCCAGCCCCACCCTGCCCTGACCCCTCTCCTGCTGCCGGTGCCAGCCGCGCTCGGCTCCAGCACAGCAGCACGTGGACACATCCTGCCTCTTCACCAGCGCTTCCAAAGACACGAGGATGAGGAAACTGTGTCAAAACTCAGCTTGGATGTGAATGTAGGAGCATGGAATCCCAGACTGGTTTGGCTTGGAGGGACCTAAAAGCCCATCCAGTGCCACCCCTGCCATGGCAGGGACACCTCCCACTGTCCCAGGCTGCTCCAAGCCCCAATGTCCASCCTGGCCTTGGACACTGCCAGGGATCCAGGGGCAGCCACAGCTGCTCTGGGCACCCTGTGCCAGGGCCTGCCCACCCTCCCAGGGAACAATTCCTTCCCAATATCCCATCCATCTCTGCCCTCTGGCACTGGGAAACCATTCCCTGTGTCCTGGCACTCCAGAGCAGAGGAGCTCCAGCCCTGGGAGCATCTCCATTTTCCCACCTTCATTGTAAATGCTTTTTTCTGGTATCTCATCCAAATCAACCCTCCCCCCTTGTTCAATCATTTCATCTTCTTTCAAACACAAAGCCCAGGCAGAGCTTCAAACCCAACAGGACATCAAGTCCTGCAGTCGAGCAGAACAATTACTGATAAAACTGTGCCTGTTCTCCCTCCTTTCCCAAAAAAAAAGGAAATAAGAAAGGGAGAGAAGTCAGTTTGGTGTGGTGTACGTGGCTTTTCCTGCAGCCTTTGTAGGTGCAATGTGTGCTCAGGTCTGCCTGGTGTAGGACAGGCTGTGCCAGTCCCGCTGCAGGCCAGGAACAAATCCAGAGGGATTTAAATCACAATAAACTGGACAGGAACAATCTGAGGCTCCACTGTGGAGCGGCCGTGGTGCCGTCGGTCTCTGGCCCAGAGTGAGAGGAGCAGCAGGGARAGAGCTGAAATTACACAAAGTTCTCTCCCAAGTTCAAAAGCAGCAAAGCTGCACCTGCAGAGCCTCCAGCCCCGGAACACCAACATCAGGAGGACGTGGAGCTGCTGGAGAGAGGCCAGAGGAGGCCACGGAGATGCTCCAGGGCTGGAGCCCCTCTGGAGCCAGGCTGAGAGAGCTGGGAATGCTCACCTGGAGAAGAGAAGGCTCCAGGGAGAGCTCAGAGCCCCTTGCAGGGCCTAAAGGGGCTCCAGGAGAGCTGGAGAGGGACTGGGGACAAGGGCTGGAGGGCCAGGACACAGGGAATGGCTTCCCAGTGCCAGAGGGCAGGGCTGGATGGGATCTTGGGCAGGAATTGTTCCCTGGGAGGGTGGGCAGGCCCTGGCACAGGGTGCCCAGAGCAGCTGTGGCTGCCCCTGGATCCCTGGCAGTGCCCAAGGCCAGGTTGGACATTGGGGCTTGGAGCAGCCCGGGACAATGGGAGGTGTCCCTGCCCATGGCAGGGGTGGCACTGGATGGGCTTTGAGGTCCTTCCCCACCCAAACCAGTCTGGGATTCCATGTTTCACCTCAAGTTGTGCTATTTTGTGCCGGATAAATTCCTGAACCACAGGAACAGGACCCCAAAGGGACAGACACAGAAGAAGGAATCACCTCACCTTGCTTAGATTATAATTGTACCACACTCCCTCGCACTTGGATTAATTACAGAGCTGAAGTGGTCAGACCTGTTTGCCGTAGGAAATGGCAGGGCTGGACTCTGGCAGCAGGAACCAGACCTGGAGGGATGGCAGGAGCCTGCAGATCCACATGGCAACTGGCCACGGAAACTGGCTGAAACCTCTGCCACGAGCCAGACATCCAGCCCTGGAGCCCTGGGTTGGGAAAAGCTTCACCCAGCAGCAGGAATAGCACCGTGCCCCACCTGCTGTGATCCCATGGACAGCGGTGTGTCTCTGGATTCAGGAGCCTGCAGGAGCACTGGGGCTCCAATCTAGACTGCTTTGATTGAACACTTTTATATCTGTGGCGAACAGAGCTTCAAGAGTAGAGACAAACCCTCGAAACTCTGTACCTGTGCACCACATCCCCCTGCCAGCAGCTCAGAGACCCCCAGAGCCCAGCTCCCCTCCAGAGCCCACTTTACCCCCAGAGCCACCTCTCCTGACCRTGGGAAAGGAGCTGGAGCAGGAACACATCTGAGACCACCACAACACCATGGTGCAAAAGCAGCCTCTGCAGCTTAAAAGGTCACCGAGCACTTCCCGAAGCTGCTGATTGCTGGTGGCTCCTGAAAGGTGTTTTGCAATCCATTCCCAAAGGAATTGGTTTAGATAAACAACCTCTCCCCATGACTGGAGACAAAGCCATTCAGATGACCAGAAACCAGCAAATTTTACCTTATGAAAAGGGATAAATCTCTCCCTCTGCTGCAGATTTAAAGTGTATTTCCTGTTCTCACATAGCCTGTACATACAGTCATAGAATCACAGAATGGTTCAGGTTGGGAGGGACCTTGAAGCCCATCCCATTCCACCTCCTGCTGCGGTCAGGACACCTTCCACTAGCCCAGGCTGCTCCAAGCCCCATCCAGCCTGGCCTGAAAAGCTTCCAGGCACAGAGATCAGAGGTGTGTGAGCAGCCCTCGATCCGGAGCAGCCTGACCGCYGCGGTTCCCTGCACACTTTGATCTCCGTGACCCAGGGAGGGTCAGATTCCAGAGCCAAGGGAGCCGCAGGGCAGAATGGAACAGCTCCAGCGTGGGGAACAGCCATTAATTCCAGCCAGTACAAGCCATTCACTCTGCCATTTACACAGCACAAAGAACTTGGGAGAAATTCCGCCCCCAGCACAGGAGTCGCTGGGCTGGAGCCACTGCTGGAGGAGCTCACCCAGGACGGCTCCACCAGCCCTGGCCAGGCCACCAAATCACCAAAAAGCTTCACTTTTAGCACGGGTAATAAATAAAAACCAAACTGTGCCTGCACAAAAAAAGGCTTTCCAATAACTGTGAGCTGATTGTCCAACCCAGGCTTGTGATTCCCTTCCCATGGCTCTGCCAAGCCTCACACTGTGGTTCACACTGTGCAGGCAGTTTTCCCAGGATTGGGTGGGAATGGCTGGAGAGCAGCCCTGGGGAGAAGGACCTGGGGGTGCTGGAGTGGGAGAGGCCGAGGCATGCCCCAGCCATGAGCACTGGGACCCYGAAATTCCAGTGCTGATCCCCCAGCACGGGCAGCAGGAAAGGGGGGATTCTACCCCTCTGCACCCAAAGCCCAGGAGAAAGCCATGGCAGAGAGGGAGAGAGACAAAAGCACCTTTAATAGGGAGCAGACACTAGCCAGAGGGAAGGGATGCAAAGGGAGCACCTGGAGCTGAGATAGGCATCAGAGAGCTTGAGATGCTGATAAAGCATCAAAGGAGCCCAGGCCCTCATATCAGCCATCCTAAACTCCTTCCCATCCAGCCTGCTGCTCCTTCCCTCCTCCAGAGGTGGGTAATTCACAGCCTGAGTCACCAGCAGAGCCTCAGGACATGACAGTGGAGCCCCAGGAAAGCCCAGGCCACAGTGTCAGAGCTCCAGGACACCCCTGGGAGCAGGCAGGATCGCTGCCCTCCAGCAGCTCACCCCCCACCCTCAGCACCACAGAAGGCCAGCAGGCTTTACCCTGTGCACACGGGAGATCCCAGCAGGACGGTCGGTCTGCACCTCTGGGAGCAGCCCTCTGAGAYGGGAATGCCAGCCCAGGATGCCTCCAGGCTACAGAGCTGCTCCCATAAATCCAGAGACAACCTATTCCTGCTCCAGGGGAACTGTGCTGGGATGAGTTCCCTGGGTGAGGCTGCACTGGGCAGTTTGGGTTCCCCCGGCCTGGCTCTGGTGTCCAGTCTGAGCAGACACAGATCCTCATGTCCAAGACCTCGCTGGCCTCGGGGGTCTTTCCCAGCGCTGGCAATGGGACTCTGGGTACTCACACAGAGGAGGCCCGAAGAGCACCGTGTCCAGGGCCTTGAGCTGCAGCTTCTGCCGGTGGCTGCGGTCGGTCATTTTGAGCACTGTCCCCATCATGGTGGCGTTGTTCACTGCCAGCCTGCACAACAGGGGAAAAACACGAGCTGTGGGCACATCCACCAGCACCAGGAATGCACCAGGGATTAGGGAGATACGGGAGCAGGGCCTGGGAGCTCCTTGCTACCAGCACAAAGCCCTCACTCTTGTTGTCTCTGAGCCACGGTGTCTCTAGGACACTTTGCAGCAGCATTTTTAGGACTGGGAGAGAGCAGGAGAAACTAAGGCCAGGCCTAATTCATTAACCTGACAGCATGAGGGACTGATTTCCCACCAAAACCCATCTTTTGGTGTCCTACCAATCACTTATAACTATTTTTGAACCAAATCTCCCTTGCCTTTACATCCTGTGACACAGACCGTAAACCACAGCTTTCCCTTGGAAGAAACGTGGACACACATTGTGCTGCCTCAAAAACATCCTCATTTAATTCCCAGTTAATCCCTCCTTCCCAGTCAGTTTAAAAGCCCCTTTTTCAGTGACAGGAACCTTTGTCGAAAGAGCTGCACTGAGATTTTTCAAACCTCTTACAAGTTTAGGTCAACTCCCAGACAGTGTTTCTCTTACATGGAATCCTGGAATGGTTTGGGCTGGGAGGGACCTCAAAGCCCATCCAGTGCCACCCCTGCCATGGCAGGGACACCTTCCACTGTCCCAGGCTGCTCCAAGCCCCAATGTCCAACCTGGCCTTGGGCACTGCCAGGGATCCAGGGGCAGCCACAGCTGCTCTGGGCACCCTGTGCCAGGGCCTGCCCACCCTCCCAGGGAACAAGTCCTTCCCTGTATCTAACCCAAATTTCCCCTCTTTTCACTCACAACTGGAGCAGAACACAAATCTGGCTGGGCATTGCATATGCCAAGGAACTTCAGGTGATGAGAGAAGCTGAGCCCTGCCAGGCCCTGGTTCTCTCCCTGCACATGTCCCATAGGAACACTGGGCACTGACCCGAGCACGGCACTGACCCAGGTACGGCACTGACCGGGGCATGGCACTGACCCGAGCACGGCACTGACCCAGGTACGGCACTGACCGGGGCACGGCACTGACCTGGGCATGGCACTGACCCAGGCATGGCACTGACCCAAGCACGGCACTGACCCAGGTACGGCACTGACCGGGGCATGGCACTGACCTGGGCATGGCACTGACCCGAGCACGGCACTGACCTGGGCATGGCGTGGCCGCTCAGCTGCAGTTTCCGGAAGGTCTCCTCGTACTGGGGCAGCTCCACGTAGGAAATGAGCCACTGAACCACCTCATCGACCGTCCAGTTGTACACTGAGGAGAGCACAAACAGCTCGTTAGGGGTACTGAGCCACTGGAATCGTCATCAAATATCAGAGTCACAGGTTTGGGCTGGGAGGGRCCTYAAAGCCCATCCAGTGCCACCCCTGCCATGGGCAGGGACACCTCCCACTGTCCCAGGCTGCTCCAAGCCCCAATGTCCAACCTGGCCTTGGACACTGCCAGGGATCCAGGGGCAGCCACAGCTGCTCTGGGCACCCTGTGCCAGGGCCTGCCCACCCTCCCAGGGAGCAATTCCTTCCCAATATCCCATCCAGCCCTGCCCTCTGGCACTGGGACACTCCACGCAATCCTGCAGGACCTCAGCCTCTCCCTTGTGGGACTATTTTTGCCTGTCTGTTCCATACAGACTCCAGGAACTCCTGAGATTCTGCTGCACCTGAGCCCCCACAGACCCCACACACTGTGGGAGGAGCTGCCTGGAGCTCTCCCTGTGACAACACACCTTTCCTGGGGTTGGTTTTACACTCTGCTCCCAGCTCCTGAAATTAAAACATGCAACGAGGCCATCAGATAGAGGGGCAGCAGAGGCTCCACCTCCTGCCATGGCACCACAGGGCCCGGGCCTGGCATCCTGGCAGGGCCAACACCCACAGCGCTGCAGGGGAAAGCTGGAATCACTTGGATTCCTATCAGCCAGGTGATCCTGCTGCCTCCAGACTCCCAACAGGGAATTTCATCCTCATCACATGCCCAAAGCCCCGGAATTCTGAGGTCAGCTCCAAAAGCTTCACCCCCTGCTCCCAACCCACAGACTGGTTGCCCAGAGAGGCTCTGGATTCCCCTGGATCCCTGGCAGTGTCCAAGGCCAGGTTGGACACTGGGGCTTGGAGTAGCCTGGGATAGTGGAAGGTGTCCCTGCCCACGGCAGGGGGTGGAATGGGATGGGATTTAAGGTCCCTTCCAACCCAAACCATTCTGGGATTCTGTGATTCCCTCTGAGCTTTGACAAAAAAAAGCACACATGGAGCAATGCCRGAAAAAACCGATTGGGAGCAGCTTGAGAAAGGATCTGTGGGAGGAGGTGGAGCAGGTGCTGCAGCCCAAGTGAACCAGGTGAACTTTGTTCCTTAACCTCCTCCCGAGGGCATCTGTGGGTTATTTTTGGAGCTGTCACACAGCTCCACAKCCATAAATGAGGAAACCTTAGGAAACCAAGCTCCTGCCTTTGCCACTTTGTTGTGTTGTACTTACAGCAATGCTCTGAAGGCAAAGACAATCCCAGAATCCCACATTGGTTTGGATTGGGAGGGACCATTAAGTTCATCCAGTGCCACCYTTGCCATGGGCAGAGACACCTTCCACTGTCCCAGGCCGCTCCAAGCCCCAGTGTCCAACCTGGCCTGGGACACAGCAGATGTTTTTACTGGACAGAGGGGGCTTTGTTACACTTTAATTTATCATCCTCTGTCCCTGCTCAGCTCCAGCCGCTCCTCCCCAGCTCCAGCAAGCCCTGGAGCTGCCCTGGGAATCACCCACTGGTGACAGTCCCCTCCTGACACCCCTGTGCCCACAGCCCTGGACCCTCGCTCCCAGGTGAGGAAAAGGCCCCTTTTCCCCGGCTGCGGGGGCGGCATCGCTGCCATGGGCACGGCTCGGCTGCAATGCCAACACCGACTGGGCCCACGAGGATGAGAAACATCTTCCCCAGCTCCAGGGAGCCCCACGCCTCCCACAGGGAGCTGAGGGATGAGGGCTGAGCGATCTGGGAGAGGTGAGGGAGCTGAGGGAGATGAGGGGTCTGGGGGATATGAGGGAGCTCAGAGAGATGATTGAGCTGATGAAGCTGAGGGAGCTGATGAAGCTGAGAAAGACGAGGCAGTTCACAGAGCTGAGAGGGATGAGGGAAATGGAACTCAGAGCAATGAGATGAAAGAGATGAGAGAGATGAAGGATCTGGTGGAGATGAGGGAGCTCGGAGATGGGTTACTTTCCACATGTGACCAGAACAGCAGCAATGGAAGGCAGGAGAGGCAACGGCTGGAAAACAAATGCAACAGGCCCAGCCACCCCATCTCTGTGGGATGTCAGTGCCCTTCACAGCTGCTTTTCACACCCACAGGAAGGAGCAGACCTTTCCTACCAGCCTGATTCCAGCTTCATTACTTCAGTTCAAGTTCTAAAATTAGGCTTCAAATATCCCTGAAAGTGTTCCAGGCCAGGTTGGATGGGGCTTGGAGCAACCCGGGACAGTGGAAGGTTCTCTGCCGGGCAGGGGATGTGACTGGATGGGCTTTAAGGTCCCTCCCATCCCAAACTCCCCATGATTCCATGACATCAGACCACCCTTTAGAAACCAGTAACTTATTCTATCAGCCAGATCTACAAGGTGATGAAAGGGAAAACAAGAGCAGGAACTAAATCCAGCACTGGGACACCCACTGTGCCACAGCAGCTCTGCCAGAGACGTGGCAGGTCCCGCATGTGCCAGAGGCAGGGCCAGAGCCAAGGCAGCTCAGTAATTAAGGCGCCTGGGGAGTATCAAGGGATGTTCTCCTCCATCCCTTAACGATTTCTACCCTTTCCCAGCTGACATTAAGATACATGCCAGGCAAAGCCATCTGTAAACAGCCCTGCAATGGGATAAATATTTCTTACACAAGGCGTTCYTTAGACACAGAACACACAGGAACTCGTTAGAGTCATGGAATCACAGGATCCTGGAGGCTGGAAAAGCCCTCTGAGCCCACCGAGTTCAACCATCCCCAGCACTGCCAGGGCCACCACTGACCATGTCCCCAAGTGCTACATCCACAGGGCTGTGAAATCCCCCAGGGATATGCTTCCATCCCTGTCCTGGGCAATTGTACCACTCCTAAGTGACCTGGACAAGAATTTTCAACACATCCCTGTCCAACTCCGTGGGGGAAAGAGTCTGGTCTGGGACACACAGCTCTGGAATCATCACACAGAATATCACAGACTGCTCTGGATTGGGAGGGACCTCAAAGCCCATCCAG
>RAHM01000491.1:10502-32697 GCA_003713295.1 Parotia lawesii | reverse complement strand
GAAAAGGCACAAAATTACTTTTTGGGCATAGAGCTTGATAGGGGATACACATGATAGAGTCACCCCAAGACATGCAGGAAAGCTCCCATGCAGCTCTACTGAATATTTAGGATGTTATCACCCCATTAAAATTCCATCTGAAACCAGGTGTTTGAAGGAGAACCCAGAATTGGGCAGCATTTGGCTCTGTTGAACACACATGCCTAGGGCAGAGGAACAAAACAATCACTGATACTTTGGTGGCCACGCTCAGGTGCAGCATTGACAGTTTGGWAGTACCAACCCCGAGGAAATCCTGGAAACCCACACCTGAAAAAGGGAGCCGGAACAGCACAAGGACTGGTACAAGGCAGGAAAAGCAGCGTATTCCTCCTGAGAGCTGCACACTCTGCCCAGGGCATCGGAAATCCAAACTCTTTGGCACTCTTGGGAAAGGGTTTCTTGGCTTCTTGCCCTTTTTTTACCTTCAGATGTTTTCCAGGCCTTCCAGAGATCCTCCACACTGATGAGCTTGTCTTCTCCATGGAACGTGCTGTGCTTGACTGCAGGGTCATGGTAATTCAAGTCTTCCCTCAAGAACTAGGAGAGGAATTAACAGCAGGATTAGGCTTTGGTTCATCTTTTAGGGACATGAGGAGCATTAAAAAAAAACCTGAATAGTAATAATTTTGATGGGAAAGTCCTAGTAAATCTGAATAAATTAAAAAACATAAATATAAAGGATATATTCGATATATAAGATATACACGTCTATACTTTATACAGATATAAGTATATTCCCTGCTGTACCCCTGAATATTTCCGTTCTTGGGAAGACCAGCCAGGAACTATTCAGTAAGTAAATATGTTAAATTCATTTCAATACAGAGAAGGGATAATTAATTGGAACTCTGGGGCTTGAGATTCCAGACTTTTCTTTGAATTATAGTATCACCAAAAATTCACCTAAATGGCACAATGGAACCAGCTTTATGTCAATGGAGTAAGAAACCAAAAATTATTATCGGATTTGATCTGCACCTTCAAATCCAAGCTGGAACAAATGCCACAGGCAGGAGGGGAGGCAGTTCCACTGCAAAATATAGTTAAATATCTGTATCATAGCTCAGTGATACAGCTGTGGCTGCCCCTGGATCCCTGGCAGTGTCCAAGGCCAGGTTGGACACTGGGGCTTGGAGCAGCCTGGGACAGTGGAAGGTGTCCCTGACATGGCAGGGGTGGCACTGGATGGGCTTTAAGCTCCCTCCCCATCCCAAATCAGTCTGTGAAATCCCCCAGCAGACGGAGAACCACTCACATTCCAGTGCCCAACAGATGGAACCAAAGGGTAATTCCCTATTCCCGCCCTTCAGGACATGATCCTCACGCAGGCAGCTTCATCCCCGGGCTCTTCCCAGTGCACCAGGATTATATCCACACCCAATGAACATCTCTGGATCTGGAGATGGTGCTTTGACATCAGACAGGGCAGGACAAAGATCTGGGCAGCTTTAAATTCCAGGCTCCCTGCAAATCCACCGCAGGTGCTGCCGAGGCCACYGAAGGTCCCGGCAGCTCCAGCTGGGGCTCCCTGCTCTGCTGCCCAAAARCTGCCACGGCTCTTCCCGCCCGGCAGAAACCATGGAAAACGGGAGAATTTGGGAGAACTTGTGGTTTCAGCAGGGGCTGCGACTTGGGGCTCCAGCTGTGCCAATCCCTGGCCGAGAGGCGATGTTGTCCCCCCGGGGGGTGACGCCGTGACCGAGCGGGAACGTGGCAATGTCACCGATGTCACCGGCCCTGCTCCAGCTCCGGCCGGCAGCGGGATCAGCTGCTGCTCTGTATATTTAGCTCGGGGAACACAGAAGGGAAAAGTGATCCCTCAGCTTCCCTTGGGCTCACCATTGCCACAACAAACGCCAAGGACTCAGCAGAGGGGACGGAGCTGGGCTGGGGGGACGTCCCGATAAATGAGCAGGGAGAGGATGCAGGATGGGGCTGGGGGAGCTGGGCTGTGCCCACCAAAGCCCAAAGAGACCTTAAAGCAGATTTTCCATTAGTGCCTTCTGGGGAAAAGACAAAATCATAGAATCCCAGACTGGTTTGTGTTGGAAGGACCTTAAAGCCCACCCAGTCCCACCCCCTGCCATGGGCACGGACAGCTTCCACTATCACCAGATATTCCAAACCTCAGCCACAAGAGCCCCTGTGCAAAGTATTGACCTACTTGCAAAGCACTAAAAAGCAGCACTTCCAAGTGTTAAAGATCTCACTGATCCTAGGCCTGGAGTCACCCAAAGCTCCGAGCCCTGGGCAGGGGCTGGACCAGACCATTTCCAAGGTCCCACATGGACCATCTCCAAGATCYCATCCAGATCACCCCAGCCTCAGCCAGGCTGTGAACCCACAAGGACAGAAGGAAACTGAGTCAATCCCGAGTCTGCCCACCAAGTTCAGGGAGAGACAAACCATGGTCAAACCAGCCAAAAGCGGCGGCACCAGAACCACTGCTCCAAACACCAGGATGAGCTCAGATGGCAGTGGGAAGACTCGGCCTGGGAATGCTGATGTTGGTGCTCTGGGGCCTCCAACATCAGGAGGACGTGGAGCTGCTGGAGAGAGTCCAGAGGAGGCCATGGAGATGCTCCAGGGCTGGAGCCCCTCTGCTCTGGAGCCAGGCTGAGAGAGCTGGGGGTGCTCACCTGGAGARGRGAAGGCTCCAGGGAGAGCTCAGAGCCCCTTCCAGAGCCTAAAGGGGCTTCAGGAGAGGTGGAGAGGGACTGGGGACAAACTTGCTGGCTGAAGGCACGCTCAGAAATGAGCAGATCCACAAAATGGGATTTTCTGGAGGGTTTTTTCCCACAGAATCACAGAACCTCCCAAGCTGGAAGGGACCCAAAAGGATCATCAAGCCCAAGTCCTGGCCCTGCACAGCCCCGACAATCCCACCCCGTGCCTGAGAGCGTTGTCCAAACTCTCCTTGAACTCTGTTTTGTGGGTTTTTTATCTGCAGAAACTCCAACTACTGAAGTGATTTTTCAGACCTTCCCATCCCTCCCACATCCCTGGATCTGTGCCACCCTCCCTCCCGAGCACCAGCTCCCGCTGTGCCGGAGCCAAGGGCCAGACCCGGCCACGTGCCGGGAGCTCACTGTGCTGCTCCCCAGCTTCAACAGCTTTTCTGCACTACCAACTCCATCAGAATTACAGACAACTCCTGTCTCCAAGGCCTCTTCCCACTCAGTGACCCCTGGCAGCGGGACCAGGGCTTGGGAGGAGCCAGAGAAAGACTGAGCAGCAACACAAACCTTGTTTCCTGAGGAAACCAGGCTGGCAGCATCCAAGAGCCTTGGCACCGGGAACCCACATCCCAAACAGCCGGAGCTGCCTTTGGTGTGAGCATGGAGACAGGAATAGATCCCTAATTAGAAGATTTCCCCATGAGGGACAGTTCTTTCACTTTAATCGAGGCCACTGATGTCATCTGAAACTTCATTGAAAATTCACTTCCCAACAGGAAAACTGCAAGGATGATTTATGGACAGCGTGAAATTGTGGGACAAAACTCCACCCAYAATTTATTTTAAAAATACCATTGTCTGTCTGTCCCCTTCTGCCCAGGCAGGGGTTTAATTTCAAACAAAATATTCCCATCACTTACCCCCAGAGGGCAGGGGCCAAAACAGTAAATGAAAATATGAAGTTCTCAACCAACCAGAAAAATGCCCATCCCTGGAAGTGTTCCAATCCAGGCTGGCCAGGGCTTGGAGCAACCTGGGACAGTGGAAGGTGTCTCTGCCCATGGCAGAGGGTGGCACTGGATGAGGTTTAATGTCCCTCCTAACCCAAACCATCCTGGGATTCCACGAACCCTGTAAAAGGTTTAAATTTGAGCCTCCTGCATTCTTCCCAATAATCCCCCGGCAGCTGTCCCACCACAGCCCGGAGTTAAACCTGACTGCAGGGTCCATGTGGGGGGAGAGTGATAACCTTGACAGGGAGAACCCGGCAGGAGCCGGCTCAGAGAGGGAAATTCCTGGAACGCCTCATTCAGTGGCTCCAGAGCTTATTGAAAGGTGAGCTTAATGCAACTTCAATAAAAGCTTAGCGGAGGTAAAGCAGCAACTGCATGTATGGAATCCCAGGAACAGGAATCACTGAGGGTGGAAAAGACTTCTAAAATCACTGGATCCAGCTGTAAATGCAACAACCCAAGTGCAGGTGCCTCTGGCTCGGGGCAATCCCAGCACAAACAGAGGCTGGGGAGGATGGACTGGGAACAGCCCTGGGGAGAAGGAGCAGGAGATTGGTGGGGAGAAGCTCCACAGGCCCTGGCCATGAGCACTGGGACCTTAAATCCCCGTGCCCTGGGCTGATCCCCCGGTGTGGGCAGCAGGAAAGGGATTGGGTTCTGCCCCTCTGCCCCACTCAGGCTGGACAGCTCTTTCCAGGAGGAATTTTGTCAATATCCAACCTGAACCTGCCCTGGTTCAATTAAGGCCGTTCCCTCTCCTCCTGTCCCTGTTCCCTGGGAGCAGAGCCTGACCCCCCCCGGCTGCCCCCTCCTGTCAGGGAGTTGTGCAGAGCCACAAGGTCCCCCCCTGAGCCTCCTTTTCTCCAGGCTGAGCCCCCTCAGCCTCTCCTGGTGCTCCAGATGCTTTTCCAGCCCTGCTGCCCGCCTAAAAGCAGAGGAGAGGAGCTGGCAGCAGGAGCAGCCCTGCCAGGGCTCAGCACTGCTTGGATCCAGCTCAGAGGGGATTGAAGAGCGGCTGTAACAGCACCAAGGCAGCGATTCCGGAGCCTCTTAGAAAACCCCATTGAATCCCTCCCACCCTGGCTGTGTCTGTGCCAAGGCTCTGAGCACACATTCCCAGCAGTGTTAWGTACCAGGAGCTCCCAACAACTCCGGTGGGAGTGAGGGCAAGACTTGCTCAGAGACATAAAACTGCCAGTTCTGCCCAACCCTAAGGACACGAGGCTTATCCCAAACTTAACGCCAAGGAGCAGCACCCATGGGCTGAACTGGGCTGCCCGAGGCTGCCCCAGTCCCTGGGAGAGGCTGAGTTGCAGCTCCAGCCACTCAGTGCAGGGAACTGCCTCCAAGGAAAACACCTCATGTGGTGGAGGAAATGCAACTGGAAGCTTTTCAATTGTTTACTCAGTCAAGTGTGATTGAGGCAGAGGGAACAGCCCTCCAAGCTGGSAACAGCCACCCAAAACCAGCAGCTCCTGGCATGAGGGGCCTGTGCCGTGTCCCTGGGGACTGTCACCGCTCCAGAGGGACACTGTGATGGCTGGATTTGCAAGAGCAGCYGTGGCTGCCCCTGGATCCCTGGCAGTGTCCAAGGCCAGGTTGGACATYGGGGCTTGGAGCAGCCTGGGACAGTGGGAGGTGTCCCTGCCATGGCAGGGGTGGCACTGGATGAGCTTTGAGGTCCCTTCCAGCCCAAACTATTCTGGGATTCTGTGACCTGGGACTGCAGAACTACCTGTGAGTGCCAGCAGATCCCTGCACCTACATGCTTCCTTTCAGCTTCCAACACTTTGACTTTCCTGTTTGGCTGCCAGTTCTCCCTGGAAGACAGAATTCCTCACCTCCAACAAGCACCCACCACAACTGAAGCAACACCACAAACAAAGAGCTTTCCCTTTTCCAGCAGACTCTTATTTCCATCGGTGCTCATGTAAACAAAGAACAACAACTTCCTTTCCCTTCAATCCTTTATCAGCTAAAATGTCCAAGGCTGACACAATGAAAAGCTGCTCCTTTTTTTGCAGTGAGCACACACAGACTGGAACTGTTTTAGCTGGGTGCTGGAAGAATGTAGTAAACATAAAATCATGGAATGGTTTAGGTTCAGAGGGACATTAAAGCTCATTTAATTCCACCCCTGCCCTGGGCAGGGACACCTTTCACTGTCCCAGCCTGCTCCAAGCTCCAGTGTCCAACCCGGCCTTGGACACTTCCAGGGATGGGGCAACCACAGGTGCTCTGGGCAACAATAAAGTGGCTACAAACCCCCAGCAGTGAGGAAAAGCCCCAGCCAGCACTGATGACAGTGTTGAGACTGCTTGGATCATCTCGAGGTGACACATGGCTTCCTCTGTGATGAGGCCAAGCCCAACTCCAGGCCCCGGCCACACCAGCCTGACTGTGAGAGCTGCCCCTAGCACTGGCCTGGCCAGGGCACTGGGCCCAGTCCGGCCCCAGACTGACCTCGTCGCTCTCCTCCACGTCCACGTTGCCGTTGGCATCGTCGTCCATCTGTTTGTGGATGTTGCGCACGGCCTCGAAGCTGAGCTGCTCGTCCTCGTCGTGGCACAGGGCCTTGTCGATGCGGCAGAACTCTGCTGGGAGCAAACACCAGCAGTCAGGCAGCGGGACAAGCACAAACAGCACCGGCACCTCCCGGGGAGCTGGGCCGCTGTGGGAGCCACGGCGGGCTGGGGCACCGGCACAGCCCACGGCCCCCGGCCCGCACGGGGCAGGGCAGGGCTGCTCCTCTCACCCCGATCCCTCTGTGCTCCCACTCAGGACAGCTCCCCCAGCAGGGGCTGGCTCCTGCCCACACCCCCAGTCTCCCTTGGAGGTTGTTGGTGTTGGCACTGCTGCAGCCGGGATGTTTAGGGAGGATGAGCTCTGTGTTTATAAAACACGGCAATTAAAAACCCTTCCCTCCTTCCTGATCACGGAACGGGCTTTTCTGGCTGCTTTTCACATCGTTTTCTACTTTCCARGACTAACACTTTAAGTTTTGCTGTGTGCCCGTGTCCACGCAAGCACCCAAGGGGGCCGATCCAGCCCTTCCAGGGCACTGCCAGGTGGTGACACGTGACCTAGGGATGGGGAATCCTGAGGGACCGCGCCAGGCTGGAGAGCTGGGACCATGCCAAGGCCATGGAGCTCACCAGGGCCAAGTGCAAGGTGCTGCACAGGCTGGGAGAGCTGGGGGTGTTCACGTGGAGAAGAGAGACCTCAGAGCCCCCTGCAGTGCCTCAAGGGGCTCCAGGAGAGCTGCAGAGGGACCTGGGACAAGGGAATGGCTTCCCACTGACAACATGCCCTGGATAACGATGAAGCCTCCTGCACAGGCAAGCCTGGTGTCTGCTGCTTCCCAAACCTCAGCAAGTTTATTCCATGCTAACTCACAGCCGTCCCTGTGGCCAGGGGAGTCCAGCAGCCCTGTGAACTGGTGACCAAACCAGTGAGTGAACTGGGAACCTTTCCCAGGGCTCTCCTCTCCCCCAGGCCGCTCCTGGCCAGCTGCTGAAGGATGCTGGCTGCAATAAGGGACACCCGGAATCACATGGGCCTCAGAAGAACACTGGAGGCCCCGAGGTTGATGTGGAGAGATTTGGGGTTCCTCTCCTACCCTGCAGGAGTTTTCTCCACAGTCACTGCAAGGAGAGCCCAGAACTTGGGGCTGGGCCTTGCTGTGCTGGCTCCTCCCGTTATCTCCGAGGCAGCGAGCAGGGACACAAGATGGTCTCTGTGTTTATGCTGCCCTTGGACCCAACTCCAGAAGGAAAAATGAAGCCAGGCTAAAAGATATCTCCCAAAATATTCTATGGTTATCTTGTTCCGAGCCTGTGCTTGTTGTTACAGGGAGGAGCGTGGCAACGCTGTAGCAAAGTTTGGATTATAGGAAGGGAAGGTCGTGTTATTGTAAAAATGGGTTTATTCAGATTAACACCCTCCTGACCACGGAACTCCTGAGCCCTGGCTCACGTCTAGTCCAAGGGGTTCAACCAGGGCAAGAGACCTGAAGGGATGAGTATGGAAGGGATGAAGGACTGGGGGAGTCAAGGATTGAGGGGATCCTGCCCAGATTTCCTGGCACCCCAAGGACAACCCCGGRGTATTTCCGGCACAAATGCCAGCAGTGAAGATTGAGAGCAGCAACAAGAGCAATAAAACAAGGGTTAAGAGCTGCCAGGTGCTGATAACCAACTACACAAGAGCAATCAAACCAAAACCAGTGAGGAATTTGGTGCTTTCATCAAGACCAGAAAGAGCCTGAATATGGGGCACAAGTGATTTAATCAGCAGATGACCCTGAACTGATAACAGAATGGTCCCAGAATTTCAGCAGCCAGAATGGGCTATTCCCCTCCCTGTCATCCCATCCCCCTCCCTGTTATCTCCCTTCCTCTCCCTGTTATCTCCACGGGCTGCAGGAATACCTAAATGAAGGAACTAAGACCAGCAGGAGCCACTTTGCCTAAGACTGATGGAAGATTAAGCCTGAAGATCATTATCTTTGACATCACAAAATTATCCTTGGGTGGGAAGGGACCTTAAAGCTCATCCACACCTTCCACTATCCCAGGCTGCTCCAAGCCCTGTCCAACCGGGCCTGGAATACTGCTATCAGGCTATTCCAGCACACCTTCAGCGAAAAACGCCTCAAAAATGAGTGTGAAATTGGCTTTGTTTAAGTAAATCTCCCTTTCCAGAACGTCCAGCCCCGGTTTTTGCTCCAGCAGCTTCCCCAAGAGACACTTGCTGCCTGGTCCTCCCCAGGGCTGTGACTCCTGGCATCCTTAGGAACAACACCATCATCTTCACTCCCASCCCGCCTCTCTGAGTCATCGGGAACCTTTTGTCTCCATCTCGCTGTTTGGTGGCTCCAGGCCTGGCCTTTATCTCCCCACTATCAACTCAGTGGCTGCATCTGCCCGGCCTTGCAGAACAAAGAGTCCCTTGTCCCTCCCAAGGGGTGCCCTTGATGGGCCATTAACCTGGGCACATCAACACGGGCCGCCCTCCCATCCCTCCTGCCRSCCTCMCATYCCTCCTKCCRSCCTCMCATYCCTCCTGCCAGCYTCACATYCCYCCYGCCRSCYTYMCATCCCYCCTGCCRSCCTYMCATCCCTCCTKCMRSCCTCCCATCCCYCCTGCCRSCSTCMCATCCCYCCTGCCGCCSTCCCATCCCTCCTGCYRGCCYCACATCCCYCCTGCCGCCSTYCCATCCCTCCTGCCRGCCTCACATCCCTCCTGCMRSCYTCMCATCCCCCCTGCCGCCSTYCCATCCCTCCTKCCRGCCTCACATCCCTCCTGCCGCCCTYCCATCCCTCCTGCCGGCTTCACATCCCTCCTGCCGCCCTCCCATCCACCCACCCCTCGGGGCTCACTGTCCCCACCAAAGGCACTTTGCAAGGAGCAGCCTCAAAGGTGCCACCACCCAGATCATCAAGGGACACTGAGGCCTAAGTGCTAAAGTAGAGCTGGAATTTCATGGAATCATCGAGGCTGGAAAAGCCCTTGGACACCACCGAGTCCAGCTGTTGCCCAGCACTGCCAAGGTCACCACTGACCATGTGCCCATGTCCCCAAGTGCCACATCCACAGAGAAATCCATCCAAGGACGTGACTCCACCACTACCCAGGGCAGCTGTGCCAGGGCTGGACAACATTTTCCATTAAGGAGTTCTCCCCTGTATCCAACCCGAACCTCCCCAGCGCAATTTGAAGCCATTTCCATCTACCATGGAAGGCAGTTTGGGGTGGTTCTATAACAGATGACAAAGATGTGTCTTATGGTGGTCCCGGCTGGCACAAGCTGCCCAGAGGAGCTGTGGAGGCTCCAGCCACGGAGACACCCAGAACTCATCGGGACACGGCTCTGGACCAGCAGCTCTGGGCGGCTCTGCCTGGGCAGGGCTGGAGAGGATGATCCCCAGAGCTGCCCTGTAACACCACTTCATTCCAGACCTTTCCTTTCTCACGGGAGAGTCTCTCTGACARGAATTTTATTTGTTTAATTTCCCCCAATTTCCTTCTGCGAGGTCCCATTATCTTCAATAACGCCCCAAGCTCGTTAACGGCAGCGCTCGGCCCTGCAGCAGCCGTGGGGACAGCACTAAACAGCAGCTTAATTATTACAGTTGTCATTTACATAACTGGCTTTTATAAACACCRGGAGGGCAGCCAAGGAAAAAAGCCCTATATTTGGGGAAAAAGGACTGTTTACATATTTCACCCGTGTAAACAAGGGCTCGGATGAACTTCCGTGCTCAGGGTTCCTCCCCTGGAACTCCGGGTTTCAATTAAAAAACGCCAAGGACAACTTCAGGAATTTTAATGAAAGCATTAAACTGGGAGGGATGTATCCAGAGATTTCCATTCCCTCTGGAGGGGTAAGGAATAGCAAGGGGAACCCTGGGAACCCTGACATCTTGCAAGGCTGCAGAGCAGCAGCACAGAGAACAAGGCTAAAAGGGCACAGTAATAATCCTGGGTTTACAGCTCTAATTCCCAAACAGCAGAGCCTGATGGAGCTACGAGAGTATCCAGGCATTCCCACTGTCAGGAAAGTACTCAGAGTGTTTTTATACTTCAAGCTGACACTGTACAGCTGGAAATTGTTTACTACAGACAGAACTGTCAGACTCCAGGTCTAACGCGCCACACTCGGCCACAAGCACATGTGAAATTCACATATAAATCCTTTTTTTTTTAAAATATATGGATTTATAAAACAGAACTGAGAYTTTAGCACATGCCCGTTTTCCCATTCCTTTAGACCTACTTTGCCTGGCAAGCTCCTTCCCTGGGAGGTGCAGAGCCAGGGCACCAACTCTTGCCCTGGAAGGCAGCAACCCAGAGGGCAGGGCTGGATATTGGGATATTGGGMAGGAATTGTTCCCTGGGAGGGTGGGCAGGCCCTGGCACAGGGTGCCCAGAGCAGCTGTGGCTGCCCCTGGATCCCTGGCAGTGTCCAAGGCCAGGCTGGACATTGGGGCTTGGAGCAGCCTGGGACAGTGGGAGGTGTCCCTGCCCATGGCAGGGGTGGCACTGGATGGGCTTTGAGGTCCCTCCCAACACAAATCAACCTGGGATTCCATGACCAACACGGATCTCATCCATGTCCCCACCCCCCTTAGAGCCTGGGAACTCCAACAGTGATTCTCCCAGCAGTTTGGGATGCAGCACCTGCAGCTGAAGGGAGTTCGCTCACAGCAGACAAAGGAGAGCATTCAAGCATCTGCAACAAGGAATTATTCCCGTGCTCTTGCTCCTGTGTTCCCATCGCCCCCGGGAGGGACAGYGGGGTCTGGAGCAGTTCAACAGGAATTCACTGCACTCATTTTTTTCACTTCATAGAATCCCACATTGGTTTGGGTTGGGAGGGACCTTAAAGCCCATCCAGTGCCACCCCCAGCCAGTCCCAGGTTGCTCCAACCATCAATGACTACGGAAGTTTTAGCAGGAGTTCAAAGAGGCTTTTTTCCTCTGAGGGAGCACCTTGCACGACACAAAAAACCAAACCCTTGTACCCAACTCAGATTAAACAGTCTGGAAAAAATGTAAATCCAAGCAGAGGTTGGCCTGTTTGATCTCTGAGAGACTTTTAAAGAAGTATCAACATCCTTGGGTGTCTCTGCTGGAAGGTCCAACCCTAAACGTTCACAAACCATTTAATAATAGTGCCCAGGGAAACAGGCTGCACCCAGTTCCTGGGGCCAAATCTGTCTCCTCCATTCTGGAAGTCCCCTGATGTCTCAGGATCAGCATGACAAAACCACACAGGGTCACACAGACGCAGGAGGAAGCCCTGTGTGATCCGGGGAGCCTCCAGGCACCACCACAGCTGAACACAGCCACATGAAGGAATTAAGCAGCAAAGTGAGGTTATTGTACAGTCATGAACTTACACTCAATTAGAACCTTAAAATTCCTTCCCCAAATGGGCTCCTCTCCTTGGCACACGCTCTGCATTTATTTACTACCATCAATTCTCTCATCACTGAGTGCAATCAGCCTTTTTCATCCTTTCCATGCACCAATCTACTGATTTAATGCCAGCCCATTGCTTCCCAGCATCCTCCCCCCTTCCCCGCAGCAGCACAGCCCTTTCATCCCCGCCTTCCACCCAGTCTCCTCCACCAGAACTTTGTCACCGGCCTGTTCTTCAAGTGCTTCACTCTTTCCACCCCATTAAAACAACACACACCCCCAAATCAGACACAACCCCCAAAAAACAAGGCTGTTTTCTGTTGGAGTGGGAAGCACATGCCACCATCCCATCCCATCCCATCCCATCCCATCCCATCCCATCCCATCAGCTGCCTGTCCTAGCAGTGCCCACCCCTCCTCCTGCCCAGGCTGTCCCAACACACGATCCACTTTAACTGTGAACAACCACCCCATCTCCAGCAGAGTTTTTGGGAATGACTCCACCCTCCCTGYGGCTCCCAAACCTGCCCAGAGCAGATCTGGGCATCCTGGCTTGGGTGCTCCAGCCTCAAAGTGCCAACTTCACCCATTTCCTTCCAGAGGGATCTTTGTTTGCTTTCCTCAGGCCCAAGGACTGTGGGTACTTCTCCTGGGCTGAACAAATAAGATAATGGAGGCTGTTTTGGTACCACCCTGTCAGGCACAGCGGCTCTGCCCACGGGCAGCTCCAAAATACCACGCCAGGGCCTCTCTGGAGAAGCAGCAGAAGCCAAAATATCCCGTGGGCAGGGAAGTTCTAAGGAGCTGAAATAACTGGAGATTGGGTTACTTCATAACCGTAAACCAAGTAATCTGACTGCTGCTGACACATTCCTGCCCTGTTGTGTGGAACAAAACTGAATCACTCAAACTGCAGCCACAGCCAGGGCCATCCAAAACTGATGRGAGAGGGACTTTTTACAGGGGCAGACAGTGACAGAACACATGGGAATGGTTTTAAACTAAGAGAGGAGAGAGTTAGATTGGAGACTGGGGGGAAGTTCTTCCCTGTGAGGGTGGTGAGGCCCTGGCCCAGAGAAACTGTGGCTGCCCCATCCCTGGAAGTGTCCAAGGATGGGATCTGGAGCCACCTGGGACAGTGGAAGGTGTCCCCGTCCATGGCAGGGGGTGGCACCACAGGAACTTTGTGGCTCCTCCCAACTCAAACCACTGCAGGATTCTGTGATTCCTTGAGCTGGGAATGCTCTGCAGAACCCTGGCAGTGCTGGGGGCAGGTGGAGGCACAGACAGAGCTGTGCACCAGAGGAATCCACAGGACTGGACAATCCTGAGGCACCTGCTCCAGTTCCCAGGGACCYAGGATCAACATTCTTGCTCTGCAAAGAGACACGATTACCCCATGGCCCATACCAGCTTTCCAGTGATTTCCACACAATCCCAAAATGGTTTGGGTTGGGAAGAACTTCAAAGATCATCGAGTCCCACCCCTGCCATGGGCAGGGACACCTTCCACTGTCCCAGGCTGCTCCAAGCCCCAATGTCCAGCCTGGCCTGGGACACTGCCAGGGATCCAGGGGTAGCCACAGCTTCTGCTCTATGTACTCTGAAAGATTCCCAGAGAGGGGTGGGAAGGAATCCAAGTCCCTCTGAGCTCCCGTCCCAGCCGTGAGTCACCGCTCCAGGCAGCCYCAGCCCACGGCGCCGAGCGCCGGCTGCCACACACCGGGATCCAAGCTCATAATCACTGAGAGAAAGAGAAATTGCTGAAAGTCAGGAAACCACGTAATGGATGAGTGAGTCATCCCTGCCTGAAAAATTGAAGACACCAGAGAAAGCTTAGAAGAAGTCAAAGACAAACCCACAACATTCCTGCAGTTCCATCCCGCCACCCCTGAGCCAGGAGATCCATTGCTGCGGCACCGCGTGCCCAAAGCCAGGGATTCCTAGTGCCAGCTCTGGGCACGGGGTGTGTGATACCCACAGCAAAGAACACCCGGAGCAGGAAGAGCCCAAGATACAGAAGCAAAAATTTTGATAGCTCTGACAAGGTGACAGAAATACAGAATTCCCCTCTTGCTGTCAGAATTTATTGAGAAATCACAGAATGGTTGAAAGGCTCATACTGGGAGGGACCTCAAAGCCCATCCAGTCCCACCCCCTGCCATGGGCAGGGACACCTTCCACTGTCCCGAGAAGCTCCAAGCCCCATCCAACCTGGCCTTGGCACTGGGAAGCCATTCCCTGTGTCCTGGCCCTCCAGCCCTTGTCCCCAGTTCCTCTCCAGCTCTCCTGGAGCCCCTTTAGGCCCTGCAAGGGGCTCTGACCTCTCCCTGGAGCCTTCTCTTCTCCAGGTGAGCACCCCCAGCTCTCCCAGCCGGGCTCCAGCTCTTGGAGCATCTTTGTGGCCTCCTCTGGMCTCTCTCCAGCAGCTCCATGTCCATTCCAAGCTGGAGGCCTGGGATGGAGAGCTCAGAGCTGACCCAAAATCCAGGCTCACAGCCCGGTTCTGTCTCACCTTCACAGCCTCACAAGATGGCTGACGGAGCCCAGTGCTGCAYGAGCAACGTGGACATCCAGAAGGGCTCTTCCCTGCATTTCCTGGCCTCTTCCTCCTCCTCCCCAGCAGCTCAGGCTCYGAGGACTCCCCTGGTCCCTTCCCAGACACGCTGCTGCATAATTAATCCAAGGGAAGCGGCACCATTCCCACGCTGCCGTACAAGGACAGCTTCTCCCAGTTTTAGCCTTATTTATCCCTCATGTGTCTCACCAAGAACTGATGATTTCCATGTTCACAGGAACCCTGGAGAGCAGGAAACAGGGTGACAACAGCCGCTGCCTTGGCCATGGCACACGCTGCACAATCTGCCTTTCCTACAGCCAGAAGGAATGAGCTGCTCCCAAACCACCCACGCTGTGGGATGGGGCCCTGCTGCAGCCACGAGCAGCAAAGTCTTTCCCTTCCACTGAAGAACAAGACTCCAAGAGGGCAAGGTGCTGCCTGTCCCCAGATTCCTACAGCTGATCCCACAGGAAATCCCTAACCCTAACCTCAATTATCCAACCTCAACAACAGCCTGCGACCATCAGCTTGACTTTTTTGGGAATAAAAACGCTCCCCAGTGATCCCATTATCTTCTACTTCCCCAAACTCAAGCAAAGCCACTCTCCTGTATTAATTCCCTTCCCACAAGGATCAGGACAGCAGCAAAGGGGGACCCGAGGCAGACGTGGATCCCGGCACACGGTGGAGGAGAAAGCCAAAGGCATGGGAAGAAAGGGGAGGAAAGGAGCAGGAGAAGGAAGGAGCTTGTGAATAACGAACACGAGTCTGCAGAAAAGCCAAGTTTTGTTATTCTTGGTGCTCACAGGCCTGTTCGATTCCAGGCACAAAACGGCGACAGTCGGGAATCCCGGAACACGAACAASATCCTGGATGTGCCCTCAGCAATGGAACGCTACCAGCTCCCACCTGCGACAAGTCAGTGACACRGCAGGACAAGGGATCACAGGTAAATGAGGAGGGAAGTGACATGTCTCTGCAGGACAGGCTGCAGGAGTGGCCACACTGCTCCCGAGGGAGAATCCCGACCTCCACTYCTCTGTGAGGAGGAAAAAAGGCTCTTCTCAGAAAACCCCACACATCTTTTTTCCACTGAGTGTCACTATAAAAGATGACACCAAGCCCCAGGTACTTCCTTTCCCCATGACCAGTCCATGCCAAGGGACACCACGCAGCACAGAGTGTGACAAGCAGCAATTTAGGGGCAGCACCAGTGGCACAAATGAAAATAAATCCCTGTAGTAGCAGGCAAAGATCATTCACATTAAGAAAACAGAAGTTTTAAAGTATTTTTCCTTCCCTGCCAACCAAACATGAGCACTCTGGGTTACATCAGGGCCAGGAGAATGAGAGAATCACAGAATATCCTGAGTGGGAAGGGACCCACAGGGATCACCCAGTCCCACCCCTGGCCCTGCCCAGACCCCCCAACAATCCCAGCCTGGGCATCCCTGGCAGCGCTGTCCAAACRCTCCTGGAGCTCTGGCAGCCTCGGGGCCGTGCCCATTCCCTGGGGAGCCTGGGYAGTGCCCAGCACCCTCTGGGGGAAGAACCTTTCCCTGCTCTCCAGCCKGAGCCTGCCCTGGCCCAGCTCCAGCCGCTCCCTCAGGTAGAAAAAACCATCTGTGGATGGGATGGGCAAACAGCAATGATCCCAAAGGTGCTGGCACAAGGCAGGCGTTCCTGAATTCTAATCCTTTTGCCCCAAAGTGAGAGCTGCTATTCTTTAATCCAATGGGAAAATGAGAAGCCCCCCTCCCTGAGCAGCACCGTGCTGGCAGTGAACGAGCCCTGCCTGCCTGGAGCTGAGCTGGTGCCGCCTCACTGAAAAGGTTGTTACTAAAAAAACAATTGAAAAAGAAAGTCTTGAAATGAGTCACTGTAGAACCAGGATTAAATTGGGAATTTTATGCTTTGCTACACTGGAAGATGGAAATGCTCCTTTTGGAGGAGAGAGTGGGGAGATTCACCCCTCAGATAAGAAACACCTCTCCTAAAGTGGCTGTTTTCTGAGGGTGATCAGGGAAAGAGGAACTTGCTAGAACAGATACAGACCAAGAGCAGCACTGGAGCCCTGAGGCTCCTCATTCCAGCATGGTCCCAGCAGTGCTGAGGCAGCAGAAGGTAACACAATACACGAGGTGTCAGCTCTAGGCCATGAAACCTGAGGGGTGGGAGAAGGAGCTGCCAAAACCAGAAGGGAATCCCAGAATCCCTGAGGCTGGAAAAGCCCTCCCAGCCCATCAATTCCCAGCTGTGCCCGATGCCCACCTTGTCCCCAGCCCAGAGCACTGAGTGCCACGTCCAGGCCTTCCTGGGACAYCTCCAGGGATGGGCACTCCAAACCTCCCTGGGCAGCTCTTTCCAAGGCCTGACCTCCCTTTCCATGAGGAAATTCCTGCTGGTGTCCAACCTGCCCCTCCCCTGGCACAGCCTGAGGCTGTCCCCTCTTGTCCTGTCAAGAGGGAAGGAGAGAAGGAAGGGAAGAGGGAAGGAGGGAATGCTTTCCAGTGATGACAAGATGTGATTCCATCAGCTCAGCAGCTCCTGAAACCTCACCCTTGGCCTGAAAAATCCACATGGAGAGGCAGCTCCCACACCCGGCTTCCCTGAGGACCAGGAGACGCACGGCCACTTGTGCTTTAGAAACAGCAGGGATTTCAGAGTGATCCCAAACCTCAGATGGTCCTTCCCTCAACACAGACTTTCCAAAATCCTCCAGGCTCTCTGCAGTAATAAAGAGACTTTAAAAGACAAGCTGGGAACTCCTTGGACAACCCTCAGCACTCAGGGAAGAGCTCCGGCGTGATGCAATCCCTGTTGYAGTTCAGCACTTTAAACTGATGTTGTGTAAGCAAAAACCCAAGGAAGGAAACCCCCAAACCTTTCCTGAGCCCAGCTCCAGTGCCACCACAGCTGCTACTCCACTGCCTGTGCTAAACCCAGCTTAACCCCTGTGCCAGGGCCTCCCCACCCTCACAGGGAAGAACTTCTTCCCAAGAATTTCTAATCTATCCCTGCCCTCTGTCCCTTGTACCTGCACATGCACCTTTTACTGCCCCAAGTGCCCCCTCAGGCCCCAGGGCTGTGGGATGGGGGTTCCAGGTTATTTCCACCTGCCCCACAGCTCACTGCATGCCCAGACCCCACTCTCCCTGCTGCCTTCCCCACAGAGCTCCGTGATCCATGTCCCCCCGTTATTCCCAAGCGCYGAGGAGCCATTCGGAGCACCCCGGGCACGGAGCCAGGTGAGCAGGGTTGGGTCTGACCCCGTCACCACTGGAGCTGAACAAACAGATCCTTCCCACAGCCAGTAACTCGGTAAGAAAATGCCCCACGGAGCTTCAATGAGAGGATAAATCACTCGGGAAGGGGATGGCAGAGGCTGATGTGAGGGGCCCGAGCTGCGGTCCCGAAGCCGGTGGCCCCGGCATGAATCCACGGCACAGCCAGTGCTTGGAGCAGCACTCCCAGGGCAAACAAATAAATTCCTCAGGCACCTTCCTCAGCACTCCATAAATCCTGCAGGCACACGGGGGCAGAAGGTGGGAGCTCTGTGCACTGCTGAGCCCCAGCAGCCGCCGCTCACGGAGCCATTCCCAGCACAGCTTTAGGCCTGGTTTGGGATTACAATGGCTCTCCCTCCCCTCACGCCCCTGGCAGAGCCTGGGATCACAAATGACAAACGCAAGAGCTGTGTGTGCTCAGAGGGGGGCTCAGTGCCATGGAGGGGGGTTAAGGAGCGGGATCCCACTCCCTGTTCACATCCCATCCTGAGGGCTGGACACGCTGCACTGGGAATATTCCCTGTGGGAACAGTGCCCTTGGAATAACAGCTCTCTCTCAAGGAGCTGTCTTGGAACTTGCGAGCTCCTCAGCAAAGCAGTCTGAGTGTGGAACACACAGACCGCAGGACAGAAAGCCCAAGCTGGATCGAACAGCAGCCTGGGAGAGTCGGGACCGAGCCGGGCACCAAGCGCAGTGCCCGTGGCTGCCATGAACACAGAACCCTTCGTTCACTGGAGGTTAATTAGAGACCAGCACAGCTTCCAGTGAGCTGAGGCTACCTCGGAGATGTGCTGCAAATCAGAGAAAGTGGCCTGGACTTATTTAAAAAGATTCTTATTCCCAAACACGTGGGAGGGACCAAGACTTTCTGCATGACATCAACCACCAAACTTGAGAAAACAGCAGCTTTCCATGTGCAAATTAAAAATAAAATATTGTCATTGCTGCACAAAAAAAGAGATTTAACAGAATGTTATTACTGTCATGAACAGCTTAGAAGTTAAACTCTAAAAAAACCTGCACCTGCTCTCTTCTTGAAAGAGACAGAAACCCATCCAGTGCCACCCCTGCCATGGCAGGGAYACCTCCCACTGTCCCAGGCTGCTCCAAGCCCCAGTGTCCAGTCTGGCCTTGGGCACTGCCAGGGATCCAGGGGCAGCCACAGCTGCTCTGGGCACCCTGTGCCAGGGCCTGCCCACCCTCCCAGGGAACAATTCCTGCCCAAGATCCCATCCATCCCTGCCCTCTGGCAGTGGGAAGCCATTCCCTGTGTCCTGGCCCTCCAGCCCTTGTCCCCAGTCCCTCTCCAGCTCTCCTGGAGCCCCTTTAGGCCCTGGAAGGGGCTCTGAGCTCTCCCTGGATCCTNCCCAATATCCCATCCATCCCTGCCCTCTGGCACTGGGAAGCCATTCCCTGTGTCCTCCAGCCCTTGTCCCCAGTCCCTCTCCAGCTCCCCTGGAGCCCCTTTAGGCCCTGCAAGGGGCTCTGAGCTCTCCCTGGATCCTTCTCCTCTCCAGGTGAGCACCCCCAGCTCTCCCAGCCTGGCTGCAGCTCTGTGGCCTTTCTGGGCTCTCTCCAGCAGCTCCAAGTCCTCCCTGTGCTGGGAGCCCCAAGCTGGAGCAGCTCTGCTGTGGGGTCAGCCCAGGGCAAGGGGACTCTGGGGCTGGAGCTGCTGTTCCTGCTGGAGGAGAGCAGAGCCCATCCCAGCCAATCCCACTCCCCAGATCACCTCGCTGGAAGCTCTATTGGCCAAGAGTTTTGGCAACTTCATTTGGAGGGAAAAAAGCATTTGCGGGGAAAAATGAATGTTACTTTTTCAGTCTTATATTTTCAGGCTACATTAGCCGATCTGAAAAAAATCCCCAAAACCCAAAAAAGGAAGTTTAGTTTCTCTCTATCAGCTCTCTTGACCAGCACCAGCACAGGACACAGCCACTGGCTGTACTGGTGATATTTCTTTCCCAAGAGTAGAAGTGTCACCTCTGCAGCACTTCCCCCCCAGCCAGAACACACAGGACTAAGTTTAGCCATCGTTAGGCCACAGATAAATCCCTCCTAACCCCTGTCCTCTCCCAGGGCCAAGGAGGCACCAGCAAACCAAACCAAACCAAACCTTCTACAAAGAGCTCTGCATTCACCCAAATCTGACTCCTTAAACTCATTATTCAGGGCTAATTCCTTGCAGCTCTTCTAGGACCGGAGGAGCAGCAGCCCTGGGATCTGAGCAGCAACACTTGAGTACGCCGGGCTGCAGAAATCCTGTCAGTGTGTGAAATTCTGGGTTATTTCTGTGCTCACTCAGCACTCAGCACCAGCCACAGCCATGTTTAAGGACTGTGTTTACCAAAGGGATGACTCTGGCTACCAAGGAAGCTCCCTGCCAAATCCTAACACAAACACACAGGTGACTCAGGAAGACGAGCCCAGACTCCTCTGGATCTTTTTTAATACCTCRTCAGTCAGGAAAAAACCACTCTATACCCTACAGGCAGAAAATACTCCTTCCAGCAGCAGCACGAAGGGGAAGAGGAGCCACGAGCTTTCCTCCCTCCTCTTCTGCAAAACAGGCAACTTCCCTGCAGCCTCCCTGAAAATTCTTGTCCAAACCACTTACAAGTGGCACAGGCTGCCAGGGCAGGGATGGAATCACATCCCTGGAGGGATTTAACAGCCCTATGGATGAGGCACTTGGGGACATGGGTTAGCTGAACTCTGCAAGGGATTTTCCAACCTAAATAATTCCATGATCCTCTCCACTAAACCCAGCCCTTTCTCACCTTGTGCACCAAAGCCTTCACAAGTATTTCTACCAATGCTCACACGAAGACTCTACTGAACAATAAAACCTTTTTCCTCCTTCTTTCCAACACRAATTCCCTTGTTTCTTTAGGACAGTTGTGTCCTGGTGCAATGTCTGAGAAACCCCAGCAGTGCAGGTGCAACCAACCTGGTCTGCCGTGAGCGGGCACAAGTGACTTTCCTTAAGGATTTGGTCATTTCAGAGGAATTCAGCCACAGAATCAYTCAGATTGGAAAAGCCCTCCTAGATCATCAGGTCCAACCTCACTCCAGCAGCCCCATGTCCTTCTGACATGGACCAGGGCTGGAGGCAGCCCTGCAGGTGGGGTCTCACTCGAGCAGGGCAGAGGGGCAGAATCCCAATCCCTTTCCTGCTGCCCACGCTGGGGATCTGTGGATCACAGCACACAGGGCCGGGATGTGCCGATTTGAAGTGTCACAGATCCCCCCTTTTGGCTGTTAAGGATCAACCACTGAATGCCTGTTCCGTTCCCTCTCTGGCACACACACGGCAGGTCCGAGGTGCCCAGTCCCACCAGTGGCAGATTCCAGGCAGATCCACGCGTCCCCAGCCCCACTGGGACCCCGGAGTGAGCAGCAGAGCTCAGCCTGGGGAGTGTCTATTCCCAGCCCCTGCCTGCTGCTCCATCCAACCATGTCTCCAGAGGGGTGGGAGGACTCTGGCCCAGGGGATGAGCGAACACACACCAAGGTGCTCAATTAACACCCAGAGCCAGAGCAGGTCTCAGTGAACCCCCAGCCCTCCCGGGAATGCTGGAATGCCACAGGCTGGGCCACCACGCTGCCCTTGAGAGGGTCCCAAGTCCCTGCTCTGCCAGGTGACTTCCTGCACAGCAGTGACATCTCTGCACCTCAATCCCATCTTGGGAACAGGAAGCCTGGTGCTTCCACATCCCACAGCACCGTGAGGTTAAATATCCCGGAGCCATGAGGAACTCCGAGGAGCTGGATGTGACATTCCCGGCGCAGGTGTTTGGCAGACGCTGGAGAAGCCACCTGAGTTTGAACCASGGAGCAAGACTTGGGTGTGGTTTAACAATTCCTGTTCCCTAAGTGAACAGCAGCTGGAGTTTCTCCCAACCCCAAAGGAATCATGAGAATTAACCCATTACACATTTTCAGTGGGAATAAGGATGAGGTGGGGTGAAATGTCCCCCTTTTCCCACATCTCAGGCAACCTCCACCCCAGTTCCAATGCTCCTGGCAGGACCCAAGAGCAGCACATCCCACACCCCTGTGGGCACAGCAGGGCTGTGCTGATCCCTGGCTTTCCTGCTGCTTCTCCCACGTGGAGCTCGGCTGTGTCCTGGGTCCTCCCCACGTTCCCAATCTCAGCCCCTCGGGAGGGCACCAGGGCCATCACGATGCTGGGATTTGGGGCTCCCTGTGCTCAGGGTGCCTGTGCAGAGACCAAATTGCTCTTCCAAAACCCTGAGTGGTGCCAACACAGCAAAGAGCCAAAGGTACTGCACAGATCCTGGCTGGGATGAGGTGAGACAGCGGGATAGCAGGATACCTCCTCCCAGCTGGGGATCGGGAAAGCATCTCAGCCATTTCACCTTGTTAGGCTGAGCAGCTGAAAATAGCCCCGGGATGAAAAACAAACCAGCTGGACAAGTTCTCCAAAGCGAGAGGCTACCGCCAGCATCGAGCAGAGCCCTGTCCTGCCCAGAGCTCTGTCCTGCCCCTGCCCAAGGCTCTGTCAGCCCTGTCCTGCCCAGAGCTCTGTCCTGCCCCTGCCCAAGGCTCTGCCAGCCCTGTCCTGCCCGGAGCTCTGTCCTGCCTGCCCAGAGCTCTGTCAGCCCTGTCCTGCCCCTGCCCGGAGTTCTGTCCTGCCTGCCCAGAGCTCTGTCAGCCCTGTCCTGCCC
>RAHM01000491.1:0-10397 GCA_003713295.1 Parotia lawesii | reverse complement strand
GAGCTCTGTCAGCTCTGTCCTGCCCCCAGCTCCCGGCATAGGGAGCTCCAGAGGAGTCACTGCCCGCAGAAAGGGAGGGGTGGCAGGGAGAGCACTGCTCCATCCAGCACCTTTGAAGATRCCCATCTCGCAGGATGGCACAGGAATGCCAGACATTCCCATTACGGCTCCGGCTCCGACATGACAAACTCCAAGGGCTGAGCCTCACCCTTTGAAGCAATGAAACATTTCTTCTCCTTTCCCAAGAGGAAAAATAAAAGATGGGAGAAAAAATAACCAGCAACCCCACTTCTCACACCAAGTGCTGTCAGGGAAACTTGTCTAGGAATCATTCTGCAGTGTGGGAGAACAGCACCGAGTGCCCCCCATATCCCTTTCCACCCTTTTTTTGGTGTTAATTATACGGCAAATGAAATGAGGAACAGGAAAACCTGTTTATCTCCAAAACGCAGAGTGCAAATCTCCAGGAAACAGCGTGGTCCCTGAGAAACCTCTGAGAGCAGCAGGACCAGAGGCCAGCAGGACACTGCTTGGGGTGGGACAGGGACAGCCCCCATGGTGGGATGAGAACAGCCTTGGGATGAGATGGGATGAGGACAGCCCCCATCACTGCCCCACCAAGAGACCCCTCTGCCAGGTGTGCTGCCATCACCATTCCCACAAAACCATCAGCATCTCCAAGTTAGTTTCCACACTTCCYGGTTTCACAGTTTTGGAGTGTGTCCTCTTTCATCCAGAGGCCCTCCAGGACACAGCTTAATTAACTGACTGTCCCCTCAGCAGGCCAGGCTGCAGGAGTGCCACTTCCATCTGCCATCCCTGAGGGAAGCTGAGGAACCTCCTCATCTTCCCAGCACTGCAGCAGAGGGTCCCACTCACACCTCTCGGGACACCCACAGCCAGAGGCAGCCTAGGCCCCGGGAGGGAGCCGGGAAGCTAAAAAGTCTGAGACACTGGGCATCAGGACAGAGCAGAGATGGGGCTGCCCTGGCAGAGCCTGGCACAGTCCAACTCCCCAAATCCCCTGGGAGCGTCACCGGCTGTGCTGCGTTTGTGCCCCAGTCCTGGCTGGGGACAAACTGAGCCTCCAGGCAGAGCCACCTGGATCCACATATCCCACAGACAAGAGCATGGCATGGACAAGAACTTCCTTCCTGATGCTTTCCACAGGTTTGAAAAGAAAACAAAACCTCCTCCTGATTTTGTGGTTTGCAGGCCAGACCCACCGTGAAACCCCGGGAACATCAAACCGCTCCGCTCCGAGATGCTCAGACCCTATATCAGCCACTGCCCCATCAACATTTCATCCTTGCTTTCTTTCCTTTCACCTCCCACAAGCCAATCCAGCTTCAGGAATGCCAGCCAGAGGAGGATGCTGGGAGGCTCCAGGAGGATCTGCCCGCCTGAGATGGGATCACTTCCCTCAGCAGCAACCCCGGAGCACAGCCCCAGCAGGCGGGAGAAGCCATCACACATGGGATTAAGAGGGAGTAACCCCTGACAGCCTGCCTGGCCTGCAGGTCTCCTCACCTCACCTGCAGTCCTGGAGCTGCTCCGTGACAAGCACGAGGCCTCCAGGCCAGCACAAGATGCCAAACCCGGATTTTTGCCTTCCAACTGCCAAGCAGCCGGAACAAACCCACCCAGGCACCCTTAACAACAGCAGCTGCTTGGAGCAGAATACTTCCAGAATTATTTCTCTCCCCCCAAAAATTAGTTTCTATCCTCCATCCATCTCTATCTAGTTAAAAAATAACTTTTTTTCCCTTTGGCTTACTCAGCCATTAATTATGTCCTGGCACTCTTACAGATCTAAACACACGCATTGCTTAGCAGCTTTAATCCTGAATTATTCCTCCCTTCCCTGCAATCCAAAGCCTCCCTTGCCTGGGAAGGGGCAGGCTGTTCCAACCAGCAAGCTGTTCCTTTGTAACTTGGAGAGGAACATTCCTCAAGTTCTCCTGTTTATTGTGTTTTCATCCTCCCAGAACAGCCGAATTTATGGCACCAGAGCTCCAAACCTGCAGAGAAGAATTAAACTGACCTTAAAACTCCGTCCTTCAGGGAAAAACAAACACTTGACTACAAAAATAGTGTCTTTCCCTGCAAAACGCGTGTGTGTGTTACCAAACATCCCCGTTTCCAACTGCATTGCTGCTGCTTCCACTTTCTGAGAGCTGCTGGGATCAGCAGCTTCCAAATCCCGGAGGAGGTGAAGGGATGGTGGAACTCAGAGCATGCACAGCTCCTTGGTGGGATAAAGTGCACTTCCAGGGAAGTGCTGTATTTGCCTCTGTGGGTCCCACAGATGTCTCTTACAGCAAACCTCAGCAAGGTGTAGATAAATATATACATATATATATATATAAAAATATCTACACGTGCCAGAGGCAACCACTCGGGCTGGTGAGAGACTTCCAAGGAGCACTTGGTGGTTCCCAAAGTCAAATCCACAGATGTCCGTGACACACAGTGAGTTAATGCATTTTCCAAAGTGGAAAAAATAGGTTACTTAAAAATAGGCCCATAATCCAAACAAACAAGCATCCCGGTACTATTTCACGGAGGGAAAACAAGCAGGCAGGGACAATCCAGGGACAGAACCACGCGYGGCTCCCTAATGACTTCCTTATGCTCCTCTGAAGGTTTTCCATCGATTGCAGAGCCGGAGACTTCGGCCAGGACTGCCAGGAAAAACTCCTGGGCGCAGTCCTGCCGTCACTCCTTATCATTAATTGTATTATTAGGATTATTGCAGAGACCTCAGAGCCCCTTGCAGGGCCTAAAGGGGCTCCAGGAGAGCTGGAGAGGGACTGGGGACAGGGGCTGGAGGGACAGGACACAGGGAATGGCTTCCCAGTGCCAGAGGGCAGGGTTAGATGGGATATTGGGAAGGAATTGTTCCCTGGGAGGGTGGGGAGGCCCTGGCACAGGCACGGCGTGAGGCAGGAGCTCCTCAAGGCTCTCATGTGCTGCAGGAGTGGCAGAGCAATGGCTTTAATTAAAGAGTCCTTCGTTCCCGCCAGCACCAGCTCCTAAAGCTGAACCAGAGCTCTGGAGGTGCCAGAAAATTAATCAGGCACAGCTGCAGGGGCTGGGGAAACAAAGGTGAGGGAAAATTAAAGTGTTCCAGAGAGCCCAGCTTGGATCAGCCATGGGAGCAGAGCAGACGACTCAGCACGACAGCGCTGCCTCTGTGGGAAACATCCCCAGATTCCAGCAGCAGAGTCTGGAGGGCRGGAGGGTGAAGCAGCAGGGCCCAGGGCTGCACCTGGTAACGGRAGGAGGCAGAAAAGAGGCCAAAACCCCCATTATTCACAGCATCCCACACTGGTTTGGGCTTAGAGGGACCAAAATGCTCATCCAGTGCCACCCCTGCCATGGGCAGGGACACCTTCCACTGTCCCAGGCTGCTCCAAGCCCCAATGTCCAACCTGGCCTTGGACACTGCCAGGGATCCAAGGGCAGCCACAGCTGCTCTGGGCACCCTGTGCCAGGGCCTGCCCACCCTCCCAGGGAAGGATTTCTCCTCAGTAGCACTTGACTGACACAAGGAGGGGTGACGGAATCTCCTTCTCCAGCTGGGGGCAGGGGGCATTCCCAGACCTTTAGCCAAGAGCAGTTAAGGTCCCATCTCCCCTTTCCAGCACGTTCCTCCCCCTCCAGTTACCCACAGCAGGGCTCCACACAGCTGCACCACCGGGAAAAGGAACCCCCAGCTCCCAAAGGGCCTTTCCAGTGGGAATCCCAGAGCTGCCCAGTGAGAGCCACAGCTCTCCCGCTTGCTCTGCCTGCTCAGGAGTTTGTTTCTCCCTCTCTGGATTTAAAGCAAAGCTAATTAATGAAGGAAACAGCTTTCTTAACACTAATAAGTTTGTGCAATTAGGGCTCTGGGGAGCAGAATGCCAGACTGGGCACAGTCCACCACCAAAGGGTGTCCAGGCCTGGCACAGACCCTGGGCTTGGAATCACCAGGGACACGAGCCACCGCCAGCGCCTTTTCCATCAGCACAGCCTCCAAGTGGGACAAGCAGCAGGAGAGGGATAACCTCAGGGAAAAGTGCTGCTTTTCAACCACCTGCTCATAGAAAGGGATTTCTAACTAACAAACCACAGAATCCCATGGAATCCCYGAGGCTGGAAAAGCCCTCCCAGCCCATCGAGGCCCAGCTGTGCCCGATGCCCACCTTGTCCCCAGCCCAGAGCACTGAGTGCCACGTCCAGGCCTTCCTGGGACACCTCCAGGGATGGGCACTCCAAACCTCCCTGGGCAGCCCCTGCCAATGCTAAATCCCTGTGGAATTATACCAGGATGGCCTTTTAGGTCCCTTCCCTCCCCAAAGCCCAGGCAAATCATGAACTACCCCTCACTGGAGGGTAACTCAGCCCCCCTGGGCTGTCCCCGGACACTGACCCGTCCCTCCATCCCCTGCCCAGAGGAGGAGAGAGCTCTCACAGGGAATTGTGATGCACCAACACAGCCAGGCAGCCACGAGCCAAACAGCAACTGAGCAGGCCAGAGGAAAGCAAAGTGCTTTTCCTTCTTGCTCCCTTTGGGATAAGGCTCCGCTCCAAGACCACCAAAGCACCCCAGACCCTGCGGCCACAGCACCAGGGATGTCAGGAGGCTCCTTCCTCACACATTTACTGCTCCACCCCCTCCTGAGAGCAAAGGACGGAAAGGACAGAAGGATTGCTGCCTTGGACTTCCCACGTGGATATGTGCCTCCCTGCCCCAGTGTGGGCAAGGCCAACCCCAAAAGGCCAGTCTGGAGCAGGAGATCCAGCTCCCTCCAGGCCAGGCAGCGTCCCAGCAGCTCCCCCTGCACTTCTCCCCTGGGAAGGGACCACCCGAGGGGCACAGGAGACATGGAAAGAGCCGCTTTCCAAGGCAGCAAATAAATAAATCTAACAAGAAATTAAATTAGGATCCTCTCTCTGATCCAGCTGAGCATTACTCCAAGTTTCTGGGCCAAGCAGGGAAGGGAATGAGCTGGAGGGAGCCAGGAGCTCCCCAGCAGCCCCAGTGCTGCCCAGCTGGCCCCGCTGCTCCTCCTCCTCCTCCACATGAGGCCAGTTTGCTGCCAAAAGACAATTTTTCCACCTCTCAGAATGGCAATTCCTTGAGATGAGTTTCATTCCCGAAGGAAGCCAAGGCTGTGCAATCCGCTGGGGCTTCCAACCGAGCTGGGGAAGAACATGGACTGTTTCCTGGCAGAGTCTTCCAAGTATTCTCACAACTGCCTTGTCTCCCTTGCCCAACCCAAAGCTGCTACTCACAGGTGCAACTTCTACCCAGTGAACGTGCACCCCTCAAAGGAATTAATTTAACAGCAAAACCTCCTTTAAAAGGCACTTTATCAAAGCAAGGAGAGCACAGCAGGTCGCTGTGTCCCGTGAGCTCTGCCAGGTCCGTGGAAGGATGGGCTGCAGGAGTTACTCCAGCGCAGGTGTGGTCAGACCAGGCAGGCACCTCCCAGGGGCCGGGGTCCAGGGCAGGACCTGCAGGTTTCCAGCACAGTAATATCGRGATGAAATCCTGCCCTGGTTCTGCTCCCACAGCACTGAGCGTACTCAGGGTACTGAGCGTCAGAGAGCAGCCGGATCACAGAATCCTGGAATCACGAGGGCTGGAAGAGATCTCCCAGATCACCGAGTGCAACCATCCGCAGCACCCCGATTACCATCACAGATTCTGTCTGACCTCCTGCCTCCAACCACCCGGGCCTCTCCAGGGGCAGCTCCTGTGGCACCCTGCTCGCTGCAGCCCTGGAATCAGTGGCTCTGGCAAAGGGACAGAGCCCGGATGTGGCTCCCAGTGACGCAAACTCAGCAGCACCAGGGAGCTGCACCAACGTCGCGTTTTGCTCCCTCAGCGACACAAGGGTTTAACTGGGGAGATCAAGGAGAGCCAGCCCTGTTCCCACCCTGCAGGATGAGCCATCACTGAGCTCCCAAAGGCTCCACTGAGGCCATGTCCTGCTCAGATGCCAAAATCACTGCAATTTTCAAGTCCAAACCCATCACTTCCCAAGGCAGAGGCTTTGCAGTGAAGGATTCACTTCCAATGAACTTCCAGTGATGGCAAGGATAGACAGGGCTTGGGCACAGCCCCCTCACACAGAAATTCATGTTCTCCCCCTCTGGAATGAATTAGTGACAGTTACAAGCATGTGGCTGCAGCCCCCTTTCCTCACACTGACCTTTGTCCCAGGGGATGTTCCCTGGGTTCAAGGTGTTCCAGGCAAACACAGAAACAGCCCTGGGCACAGCCCTCCAGCTTTGGACACCAACACTATCAGGATATTTTTTTAAATTGTTTTTTAAACCACTTAGACAAGAGCGAAGATGACTCGAGAAATGTTGTGATCAAGGAATCAAGACAGGGAAGCAGGAGACAGGGCAGGAGAAGGAGAAAGGAAGAGAAAGAGGAGCTGCTGACCTGTGCCAGCCCTGCACCGGAGTCCAGCCCTCGCCACCCCCTCACACACAAACTCCACATCACCCAAAAATGCCTCAACCCCAACAATCCAGAGCCCATCCCTGAATTGCTGCAGGGAAGAGAGACAGGGAAAATCCATGCCGTGATCCCTGACTTGCCTCAAGGATGCCAGAACGGGGACCCACACGAGGCCCCAGACGTGGAGACGCGGCCCCACATCCCTGTGGATGCCAGACCACAGAAAGGAATTCCATGTAAAATGAAATAAGGCTCAGGGCAATGCAGGCTCACACCACTTCCATATTATCGCAGGGAGATGGGGCAGGTCTGGATCTGCAGGTGAAAGGTGTCACCATGAAGGAAACCAGGGATGAACCCCAGTCATCCAAATCCCTGCCTCTTCACGGTCAGTTTTCCTTGGATCTCCTACAAACACACCTCAAAGTGCCCACCTGTGCTGGGCTGCACAGAAGGCAAACAGTTAAAATAACAATAATAACCATAAATCCCACAGACTGGTTCCAGGTGATGTGATTTAAGGAGGAAGAGCCAACTGAGCAAGGTTAGTATTTTAAGTAAGACGAAATTTAAGACTTTTGACCCAAACAATGGGTCACATATTTGATGGGTCACATAAAACTTGTGTAAAACATTGGCCACAACCCTAGAGTATGTTCTGATAAGGACCAGAAAAAGGACCAAGACCTGGCTGATTGGGGCAACAGCCAGATTATAGCAAATGAAAGAGGGGGGAAAAAATCCCTGAAAGTCCAATTTGTTCCTGAGGAGCCTCGTTTGCCCCTTCTACGGGGTGTGAAAAGGTCCCGGAGCCGGGCTGCAGCCTGACAAATTCGGGCTAAAAATAACCAGGGCGGGTGCAAACAATAACGCGGGGCCGGTCACACATCCTGTGACAGCGGCACCGGCACCGGCACGATCCCAAACCCGGGCTCAGGGCACAGCCAGGGAGCTGCGAGAGGCCCCTTCTGCCTGGCCTGGCCTCCAAACCCCCCACACCTTGTGAAATGGCTCCTGAGCTGCCGAGAGGAACCAAACTTCAATCTGATCCTGGCAGGAAAAGATTAGAGATCAAAGATTAAGGCCTCAGTTCGCCTCTGAGTGAGTCAAAGCCAGGAGAAAATCTGGTTTTCCCTGGGGTTCAGTCACCAACTCTGATTTTCCTGCACAGATAAACCTACCAGTTTCAAACTCTTGCTTAAAAAAAAATATCTCAGGAATCGGGATCATTCACTAATCCTCTATAAAACCTGCTGATGCATCCCCTGAGTGTGCAGAGGAATCACAGCAGCCCGAGAAGTGCTGCAGCTCAGGCTTCTGCTCTCTGCAAACATTTCCCTGCATCGCCTGAAAAACTTCCTCGCTGCTGACATTTTATCATTAAAATCCTGCCATCCTAATTAAAGAATAAAAAAAAGCACCTTTGCACCTCGGAAAATGTGTCAAAAACTAGCACTTTCACTTTCAAAACGGCGTCCAACACTCACCTCTGCCTCATACCGAGCAGCCAACACAGCCGGCACCTTCTGCTTCCAGGGAAAACATCAGGAAAAGTGTCTCCTGTGCCGGCTGAGGACATTCCCTGCTGTGAACTGGGAGCAACAGCTCAAAGAGCTCAAAACCAAATGGCCAAGAGACCTCAGAGGACACACTGAGCTGCGGTGGGAGAAGGCGAGGAGCCCTCCCGACCCGCCCGGCTGCCCCGGGGAGGGACACGGAGCAGGGGACACAAATCCCTCCCTGACCACGTTCCTGCACGTTTGGGGCTCCAACCTGTAGCCAGTTATTAATCCCTTGCAGGTTTGGGAAGCCAGCAGTAACCCAAACATGGCCCAGAGTGACCCAAAGCACTTGTCCTGCAGGAACAGCCGTGCCGGGGCGGAATTCACGGGAGCCCAGGGCCCGGGGCTGCTCCCGGCCCGGTGCCGGGGCTGCCTCCGCTCGCCGCCGAGAGCAAAGCCAGCAGCTGAATCACCCAGGCTGCCACACTTCTGCAGGGCCTCCAAAAATAACTCCGCTGGAAATTCCTTGGAGGCACAAACCTTGCTTCACAAGGACTGCAGAGATCCAGTTTCCTTAGTGGAGCAGACTGGATGCGAACTGGCCCGAGGCTTTGGGAGCACAAGGGAAGGGGATGAGGAGCCCCTTCTCCCGGAGACAGAAAACAGCGAGCCACAGAACGCATCCCTGGCCAGGACGGAACAATCTCCCTGCCCAGGGCTCACACACCGAGCTCCCGGTGGTTCTGCTGATCCCACAGCTCCAGGGCCTGCTCCCTGCCCTGTTCCCACCAGCGAGCCCCGTGCACAAAGCCGATCCCTTCCCAGGACGCCGCTGCGGCGCCTTTCATCCAAACACCCAACATYCGAACACCATCCCTACACCTTCCCCTGCACCCAAATCCCCCTGAGCTGCAGCCCGGCCCCGCTCCCACAGCCCCAGAGGAAGCTTTTCGCCTGTCCTCAAGCAGGGCGGTGCAGGCGGGACCCCGGCGCGGTGCGGGGCAGGCTGAGGGGGCTCGGGGGGTCCCGGGGCGGAGCAGCAAGCGGGGCTCAGCACGGCCCTTCCCGGGAGCTGCTCCCGGCTCCGGGCACCCTGCGCCCCTCCAGGGCCGGACTCCGCACGCTGGACCCGCTGCGGGCTGGGGGTCCCGGCCCGCTCCTAAAGTTCACAGCGGGATTTATGGAGCGGGTCCAGCGCTGACCTCGGGCACTGCCACAAGGACACAGAGCCCACGGAGGTGTCACCGGCTCGCAGCGGCGGCCACAGCCGGGCTCCGGGGAGGGCAGCGTCCCGGGGGGCTCGGCTTCTCCTGCCTTCTTGGCTGGGGGCTGGGTTTTGGGGTGGAGGGGATGGAAACGGGGGGAAGCAGAGTGGCTGGGCCTTAGGGCTTTGCTGCCCGTGCTCCTCAGGTGGGACGCGCTCGTCCCTGGAGCGGAGGGGAAGCAAGTCCGGGGGTCCCACACCCGGGAATGTCCTTTAAAAACAACTAAACACCGGAATTTTCGGCACGATCCCGAARTCCCTGCCAAGACTCTCACTACCAGAGGGTAAACAAGTAAAATAACACGAATAATCTTAAATCCCGCGAACTGGTCCCAGTCGATGCGATTTAACGAAGAAGAGCGCAATATTCTAAATGAGCTGAATTTTAAAACTTTTGACCCAAACAGCCGGAGCCCGCTGCAATAACAAACACGGGTTATTTCGGTCCTTGCGAAGCCCCGAACCGGGGCCGAGCCGGGGATCGCTGCAGCTCTTGCCCGAAACCCGGAGGAATGGCCCCAAAACGGGGAGCGGGGGGGGGGGGATGGCAGGGCCCTCCCCGGGTAGCGCCCGAGCCCAGCGGGGCGAGCARGGGAACACCGGGGGTGTCGGGCGGGGACTCACCTGCGATGGCCGAGTCGTCCAGGTGGGAGCCGGGGGCCCGCTCGGCGCGGCCGGGATGCTGCAGCAGGAGGAGGAGGAGAAGGAGGAGGAAGAGGCCGCACAGCGCCCGCACGGCCCGGCCCGGCCGCGGCTCCATTTCCGCGTCCCCGCCGCCGTCAGCTGCTCCTCGGCATCGGCACCGGCTGCGGGCCCGCGGGGTGTCCCGGTTATCCCGGCTATCCCGGCTATCCCGGCACCGCCGCGAGCTGCGGCCGCGCACCGGCTACCGGAACCCTCTGCCCCCCCCGCCCGCAGTGGTCTCTCCCAGGACAGCCTCCCCCCCGCCGCAGTGGTCTCTCCCGGGACAGCCCTACTCCCCCCGCCCTCAGTGGTCTCTTCCCGGGATAACCCCGCCGGCCCCTCGCCTCTCTGCCGGGATAACCCTTCTCCCCGCCACCTCCGCTAACGTCTCCGCGGCTCGCTCCGTCCCTCCGCCGCCTTCTCACACCGGTGCTCCCCGGAAAACTCTGCTCTATCTGTGCCCGGATAGCTCCGCACCCCCCCCCCC
>RAHM01000050.1:3982607-4029793 GCA_003713295.1 Parotia lawesii | reverse complement strand
AGAAAAGAAAAGAAAAGAAAAGAAAAGAAAAGAAAAGAAAAGAAAAGAAAAGAAAAGAAAAGAAAAGAAAAGAAAAGAAAAGAAAAGAAAAGAAAGAAAATTCCCAGCCAGCTCTAATTCCTATGCACACAAGCATTTCCATTAGCTTCATAGGAATGACTTGTGGGTAAGATCCACTCCCACAATTAACAGTGTTGCAGAACTGAGTCTTAAATCAATGCTTTTTCTTTTCCAACAGCCAGACACCCTGAGGAGCGAGAAAATAGAGCCTGAGGAAAAATTGATAGGATAGATTTCTACACTAGAAACAAATGCTTTAATTTGTGTTTGTAGCAAAAATGTGCTGTCTAGTGCAAAGCAGGTTTGTTCATTAATGCTATATCCTCTTGCCAACACCCTCCAGCAAATAAAGACCAGGTTTCCCTTCAGTTTTGAAATGCTTCCAGGCCACCGTTATCTTCCTAATTTTTTTGGTTTTGTTTTTGCTTTTTTCCTAATAACTGTTAGCACTAGAATTTATTGCCAAAATTAAAGCAAGGTAAATTCTATWAACCAGGAGTTTATGCCATTTTAGTGTTATGCTTTTAACTTTCTGGTGCTACTACATGAAGAACAGAATGTACTGCAGTATGTTTAGGGACATAATTTTTTTTAATTTTTTTTTCATCATATTTTTGTGTGTTTTATATTTTCCCCTCTGAGCTTTATGGATAATATCACTTGTTTTCCTACTCTTTCAGATTTTTTTTTCACAAAGGATTGTTGAGACTGTGCTGGGTTTCCTTTCAAGAGAGTAGATAATCAAACAGGGGTCAATGGTCTGAGGTAAAATATATTGTGTCTGTTTGAATTCTTGTTGAATCCTTGTAGTGAAACCAGACTGAGGAGTTGAAAAACTTGTGTGGATAGCCAATGAAATTAAAGAGGAGGGGGAAAGCTGAAAAGCAGTGGGAAACTACAGAAATCTTTGCTATGTTGAATGACTCAGATCCTGCAGGACAGTGTCTCACGAATAGTTGCTTGAAGTTTTGTACCTGGGGACCATAACCTGCTGCACTGAAACCAGAGCCCTGAAATCCTGGATCGCTACAGAGTGCTCAGGTAGCTGCCATTTCCTCTGCTCAAAGGAAGAGCAACTGCTAGGAAGTCGTGATCAGTATTCGTCTCTGGTGTTTCGGAAATGGAGCTAAGGGGTGGTTAACATAAATTACAACCTTTTTTTTCCTTTTCTTTCTTTTTCCTTCTCAAGGTAACATTAACAAAAGTCTGGATCTAAATAACATTGGGACAGCTTGAATTTGAACCTGAACTGGTGAGTTGGACCTTGAGACCATGATCTAACAGCACTCTTTGATGAACAGAGTGCCTGGATCCTCTCCCTGAGATGAAATGTTCCTTAAAAGCTTGCAGATGTCTTGGTAGCAGAGGTAGACTCGCTGCCTAAAGAAACAGAGGAAAGTAATCATTCCYTACTAGCTCACATTGAAAAAACATTAATCAGGCAAATGTTGCAGCTCAGCAGGAGCACAGCAGAGAGCCTTGAATTAACTTCTAATAAGCATGGGAACAGCTGAGCTTATGAGCTTATGCCCCTTGCCTTAAAAACATAGCCTTATAGTTTTTGGAATGTGTGACTGGCTACCTTCATGGGGCTGAATTGCATGGTCTGCATGTATTTTCATTCAGCATATGCTCAGAGATTTTTGAACTTTGTCTCTTTATGTGAAATCAAATCCCCAGAGAAATCAGCTATCTTCATTCACTCTGCCCCACCCCCCAACTGACTCACCAAAACAATTTGAAACAAAAAAATTTGGCATGAGGACAGTTCTGCATGTGCAAGGAGCTTAGAGAAGGCATTAGGAAGATAAATGTTATTTTGCTCCCTTACTTCTCAGAGGAGAGATACTTCTCTTGTCTCATGGCAGAGCATACAGGGAGATGAAAAATAAATGCATGTAGTGACTCTGACTGCTAGTGACATTTTTTTAGAAATTATATTTTCCAGTTGAGGAATAAGCCTGCTAGTCTTGGCTACCAATCCCAGATTTCCAAAGGAAATTTGAACAGGAATTTTGACTAGCAAGTGGTAAGGAGAACCTGGTGAACACAGGAAAGYAGTTTGTCCCCAGTGTAAGAACCAAGGACTGCAGAGATTCTTMAGAAAATGGGGTWCTTGCTGAAGAGTTAAAACATAGGTTTAACATAGGTTAAAACAATGGTTGGTCTCATCTTGTGAAATTTAGATTACTGTGTGTCTTACGAACCTATTTCCTAAGCAGCCGTTTTTTCAGCATTGTTTTGCTCAGGTGCAGAACAGGTGGGGGCAATTTTAGGAGACACCAGACTCTCTTGGCAGAGTTGAAGGATTCCATCCCAAAAGGCACTCGTGCAGCTGTGTGGTGCAGGTAGCTGCGCACTGTCAGACCCAGCTGCTCGCTGTAGATTTTGGGCATTAGGGTTACACCCCTCCCTGAGGTCACCGGGTACGTGATTAGGATTTCTAAAGAAGTTGTACTTCACATGCACCAGGCAACATTTTCTAGGGTTCCCTTTCAATTTTAGTATAAATTATTTCTTCTCTAAGAAGTATTCTGTCCTTGTGACCGAGCATGTTCGTGAACACGGTCTGTTGGCAATGTTTGTTCACTGTTATACTCTTATTTATGTACTCAGTTTTGCCCACAGGTTGAAAATGTTCAGCTGTACTCCACAGAATGGCTCAAAGGCCATTGAGGAAATAATCGAGGAGATGAAGCTTTCTTGTTCTGTCCACTCAGTCTGTGCAGCAGCTCAGTGGCAATTGAAATGCCACTTGAAATATAGATTTAAATTTTGTACAGGAACTACTAAAGCTGTTCTCATTCCCAGCAATTTGAGAAGTTCAACACAGCAGGCTCCAACCTCTAGTACTGCTTCAAAATGCTGTTTTCTCTTTACTGCTAGTACAAGGCTTCAGGAGAGACACCAGTAAAGACTGTAGAGAATTGAATGTTATAAAACCTATGGAGACTCATTAGCATTTGTTGACTTTTTTGCTCTGTTTCACAGTGAATGACTCCATATTATTCAGCTCATCTCAGTACAATGAAGGAGGGAGCTCAGCTATTCCTTTTCTATTTCATTTTCTGTCCTTGACTTTCTTCCTGTATGTTAAATGAATAGAGACAGGAAAAATGTCAGTGACGACATGATCAGTTCCATTATTAACCTTCCCATAAACAGTCATGGCTCCCATGCAGTCTCCCTTTATATTCATCATTCACAGAGTACCTTGCTAACAAGCTTGGCAAAAAAGACTTGTGCAAACAAAAATGAGAAATCAATTATCTTAAAACATTTTCCTGAAGTGTCTCTTGTTTGCAGCGATTTAAAGCTGTATACTGCTGGGGAGGGACCTGCACAGTAAGGACGCACACACATATATATATATATGTATCTATAATGTCTCTTTGTTGGAACTGTAAACAGACAAGGATGAATCTGAAGCTGTTTAATCTTGTACATGCTATTTTTGAGTTATGTGACTCCTTAAACTCAAAGATGGATCCTGATGAGCTGTACATCAAAGGGCTGTCTGCAGCCACCACCCGCCTCTCTGGCAAGGTCAGCCCATGGCCTCCCTTAACGAAGTTTCCCTCTGTAGTTTGTGCTCCTTTCCATTTGCATAAGGGAAGTAGTGGACACTTTTGAGGTTAAGCAAAAGTAATTATGTTAAGCAAAGTTTATGTTGCAGTTACTTTAATTCCCTTTGGGGTTTGGGTTTTGTTGCTTTTTTTGCAGTACACTCTAAACCCAAGAGGTTTCCAGATCTGTTTCCAGTGAATAATCATTAGTTATATTGAAGAAACATAAAATTTAGGGTTCTAAGCTTATGTTGCTAACCAAGAGATTTCTCCATTGCAGCTGTATCATGTCTGCAAATAAAATAGTGAGTCTAATTCCCTAATATTATCCCCCAACTCCCTCTTCCCCCAAACAAACAACAACAAAAAATCCAAAACAACAAAATCAAAACCCAGACTGGCTATTTAATTATTTACAGGTGCCTATTCAGAGACCTGAGCTTTGCTCCAGGTCTTTGTTTTCAAGTGTGTGATAGTGTCAGCTTCTGCTAATGTATATGGTGGCAATCCCAGTTTTAAATTCTATATACTGTTGTCTATTCTGCACATTTTAGAATCACGCTAACATCTTCATGAGGCTTTTTTAATCTAAGCTACCTACCAGTGTATTAAATAAATATTGCCATCTCTACCCATGGCAGACAACGGGATTTCAGATACTGGTGCTAGATCTCAGGAAGCTGTGGGCTCTGTAAAGTGATGCTGTTCAATTTGAGACCACATTGCCAACTCCCTTACCAGGGAGCTCAGGAATTATCCTAGGCAAGGTGAGAAAGGACTGTTAGGGATCCCTGCAGCCAGGCCAGAGTTGTGTGGCTTGAATGACAGCAGATGTAGCTGGGGAGCTAACTGGAACTGTACTGACCAGAGGTTTAGATTCTTCTTCTTTTCGTGGGGTGGTGTGTGGAGAGGCAATGGAGGCACTCAGAGACATTTTTCTTGCTCCTGTGTGTCCTGACCACAAAACACATGTAAGATGTACATTTGAAACAACAGAACATACTACATAGACTACTGGAGTTATATGAGGACAAAATAGGCTTAGAAAACAATTGCTGTTTGCAGTTTGAGTTCTGTTGATGAGAAAATCTGTCTAAGTGGTGGTGTCTGATCCTTGCTGTCTGATCCCTGTTGCTTCAAAAGTCAAGAGAGAGCACTCTCCTTCCCAGGAATCTTTTGGTTACCGTCCTGCTGCTCCCTGCAGACCAAGATTTGTGTTCTGCTTTTCTGTTAGCAGAGAAGTTTCTTTCCCTGATGACGATAATGTTGCTTTCCTAAGTCACAGGATTGAAAACTTGTTTCTTTTCTTTGACAGGGTCAAAAATGGTGGGAAAGCCAGGGGATTTTTTGTTTTTTCTCTCTAGATTGTGTTTGAAGGGTGTGTGTTCCTGTGTGGGGTGAACTCAAGGTTCCTGTGAGGTTTTGAGCTCAAGACTTCAAACGTGTTAAATTTTTCGGCAGTGATGTTTCTGTGACTGCCCTCTTTCAAGTGGGACTGTCAGAAATAAACAAGAAGTTGTCAAGGTGGCAAAACTCTTTTAATGCCATTTTCTGTCTGTCAGGAATACCCTGCACCCTTGTCTATGTCCTGGTTCCGGCCAGGACAAAGTTCATTTTTGCTGTAGCCAGGAGGGGACATGGCTGAGACCCAGAGTCTATTCTCTACCACCACACTTAATTTTAAAGGGCAGGTCGAAGGGGTGTCTCCCAGACTGGGGGAGCGTGGTGACAGTGGGCTCAGGCTCTGCCATGACYATTTGCATGTGAATTGCTTGTCTCTCTCTTGTACACATTTTTATTAATATTGCTGCTGTTACTGTTTGCTTTCTTATCTCATTGCTTTTTCCAGTAAATTTTCGTATCGCAACCCACGATCTTCAGCTTTTCTGCCTCCAATTCTCCTCTCCATCCAGCTGCAGGGAAGAGGGAGAGGGAGGGAGGAATGAGCAAGCGGCACACGGTTTGGAATGCTTTCATTGTGAACACCACATTGAGGAGCACCATTCCTAAACCACAACAGTCAGTGGCCATTCTGGTTTAGCCAAGATTCTCAGTTTAGAATACAATATTTGTTTCTGTTTTATTTCATCTTCCTACGCTGCARTCCCAGTGGTACAAGCAATGCCTTTCAGGCTTTCTGGCAGGAAATGCCTGTGAATGAACCTGATGGCATACAGTGCTTATGTGTTGAACAAACGTTATTTTCCCCTTTTCAGAGCCAAGTGTKTCACCTGTGATGTGTCTAATTGCTCTGAAGCCCAGGCTTTGTACCCTTTGGCAGAGCATCTACAATGAAACACATTTTCATGAGCTAAGGCAACTCTGTTATACACTGCTGTATACGCCAGTTGGTAGAGAGTAAACACTTTCCTGGAAATCAAAGCGATAACAAAATATTGCTCCAAATGCAGGGAAGTATGCCTAGAAGAGTCAGTTGAGGTAATTTTTTTCCATTTCAGAAGAGTTTTTTTTCCTTTCTGTCCTCCATGTGCGTCAATTCATGGCTTATCTGCTACAGAAAGCTAAAAGTAGTTAATAATTTCTTGTGACCCATTTAAAAATTACTGTAGATGAATCAGTTCTGATTTCCAACTCTACCTTACCAGTGGACTTGCTAACTTTAAGCATCAAAGAACTAGATTAAATTGTATGATTTAAATTAGATTTAAATTATCTGACTGTTGATGAACATATTTTGGATGACTTTACGCATTTTCCAGTTTTTGAGATTAACATATATCTACGTAATGGTACATCTGAATTATGTTCTCAGTTTTCAATTTATAATCAAGAAAATATTTTAGGTATCACTAAAGAAATAGTAATTTGTTTGTGCATGAATGCGGTCACATAATAGGAAATATAGGAAAATCATCGTCATCATCATCATCATCATCATCATCATCATCATCATAGACAACTTGATATTTCTGGGACAAATGAATGATATTGTAGATACTATAAGCCTTGTAGCAAGAAAACTCCAAGGTAAGATTTCTAACTTGTATTTTGCTTATTTAAATGGTCAGTGCAACCATATCTGCTGTGTGTCTGGTCCATAGGAGGTACGACAGTTTCAAAAATACTTCCTATTAAGTCAAAAGTTATCATCACACTTTGCCAAAACCCTGGCCAAGCTTCTTTCCTTTTACTTTACTTGAAAATATATACAATGCAAAGTAGTTTGAAAATGAGCCTACAGTAAAGTATACAAACCCCACTAAAAAAATTATGTTAATTCTACTAATGGTATATTTTTTTACTCTTCTTTTTTGCTGATATGTCCTTCAACTTCTAATTACCACTTTTGTTTTTTGTTTTTTTTACTTTAGGATCTGTTGATCTAGGAAAAGAATTCTTAATGGAAAATGAAGCTTGCATATATGTTCTTTACTGGATCAAAACTAGATATCAAGGTTTGGGGGCCTTTTTTTGCTGTTGTTTTTGGTTTTCTTGTGGAAACAAAACCTCTGATGATAACCCAAAGTAACAGATTCATTAGATTAATAGAACAGTGTTTTTCGATTTAACTTGGTCAATATTTTTTAATATGAATGAAAAGTTGGAGTAAAGTTAAGGAGTATAGTGTTTTATTTTCTCACTTCTTATGGCTGTTTTTCTTTGGTGGCTTGGTTGAATTGTTTGGGTTGTTCAGTGACCACTAAAATGTTCATGGTCTCTGCAATGCACCTCTTGATTTATTTGGATTTAAAGTCTCCTTAGTCTTTTTTTAAGAATAAAATTATGAGGCCTGGGCATGAAAAATCTACTGAGACTGTCATTTTTTACTACCATCTGYGAGTTGTATTTCTTTAAAAACTGCCTTCTCCTGCTTGTTTCAGGTAATGAATCAGGATATTAAATTAGGTGCTACTTGAAGGATTAAGATACTACTGAAACTTGTAATAAATTTACACAGTCACCATGGTGAGAATACTTGGCAAATTTAGAGCTGATTATTCCCGTTATCTTCAAGGATAATTCCCATATTCCTCTATTCAAGCAGAGAAAGCAGGAGTTTCTTCTCTAAAGATACACTTAAGTATGCATGAATGAATGCTTCCAGGAGCCCAGAAACACTTGCTTGTCAGCTTTCTGCATTGACACACAAGTGTTGAGACAGCAGGAAATGGCCGTGCTTTTTATCAGGCCAGCACAGGTGGATGGCCTTTGTTAACAATTAACCGTGGGATGTTAGGTGATGTGTTTTTCCTTAATATCTCAGAAATACATTGTTATTTCAGATTCTGAAAGCAAGCTAGTGGCATAAGCCCTGAGCTTTAGCCAGGCTAATGTATTCTGTGTACAGCCAGATCTGTTACAGCTGAAATGTTTCCTTTACATCCATCCAGTATTTGTTTTCTTTCCTTGCTTAACCTTTCTTCTCAGAGCACAGCTCACCTTGATTTTTATTTTGCTATTGCCTGTTTTATTCCTCAGCTGTTTTCTTCCCTTCATTTCTGTTTGTCTCCTAAGGAAATGACAAACCAGAAACAGTTGAGTGGTCAAGTGTATCAGAAATAAAGCAAGCTGATGCATGTGGCATGGTTCAGTGGATGGAGCACTTCATTCTGCATCTGAAAAAAGTTCTCTCTCTGCCACTCATCTTTTTTCCTTTTTGTGGTGCTGAACAAGATATTTAATCTTAATTTAGGCAGCAGTGGGACAGGCTATGTGCCTTGTTTTGAGAACTTTGAAATTCAGGTTTTTAACATACTTTTTGGTACTGATGTGCCTTTTACTAATTGTGGGAGGAGAATTGAGTAGATCTGTTTATGCGTGGCTGGCATAAAGTGGAAAGAACAGCTAACAATGCAGTCTATTTTTCTGGAACATTTCCCTATGGAATATATTCTTGTCTTTGATCTGTAATAGCTCAAGTGTGTCATCTTCTTCAGATCATCTCCCAAAGAACATCTTAAAATACATGATAGTTAAGGATGGAGGTCATGGAAAGTGCAGAACCTTGCATCTGCTGCAGAAGTGCTGTGTTATTCATGCCCTGTTTCCTGCTGTCAGAAGGGCAATCCCATGAGAAAAATGCTCTCTACAGGACAGCAAAACAATGCCAGCACTGGTGCCAGCACTGGTGCCTGTCCTGCTGTAGCTGCAGGCTTCTCACCAACTTCAGGCAATATTCCATTTCACAGGCACTGGGCAGAGTGATGCAGCYACATCCAAGTGACCCTACCTGAAGCCAGTGGGCATCTGGATGGGCTTATCCAGCCTGGTCTAGCACAGCATCTGTCATGCCTGACCTGAGCTGGTTTGGGCAGAGCCTCTGCTGCTCTGGTACTGCCTGGCCCAGCAGTCCTGTGAAGAGAAATGCAATGAGGCTCTGAAGTGACCTGCAGGCAGCCAGTCCAGCAGGGCTTGATGGTTGCAGCAGTGTAGGAGTGACAAGAACTGCACTGACACGGTGCTCCTCCCGGTCTGGTGAATCCAGCAGGACCGGAGCGCCTCAGCCTGCTTTGGTTCGCAATGAGGGCTGCAGGCAATGAAGGTGATATATGAGACACTGTCATCCACAGGTCATTTAAGCTGTCACCACAGTAGTTGTGACACTGAGAGTGCCAAGACAACCTAAGTTTGGGGTTTTCTGAGTTTATTTTTTATTGAGTAGGTGCTTGGCTTGGGAAAAATAAAGCAAGCAACAGATAAGCCTTGGCACAGGGGCCATTGCTCTCCCCTTTCCTTAACCAAAAACCCCCAAATCAAACCATGTCTCTCCATAAATCCAAGATAAAATCTGCTTAGGCAAAAAGAAATTATGCTGATAAAGAAGAGTGCTTGAAAGAAATGTGTATTCATTATCTTTAGAACAGATGGAGATCAGCAAGAAAAGTTTAATGGACTACAAAACCTGTAAAGTTTTTTGAATTCGTGATTATACTGTCTTGTAAAATTCATAATTGCCTCAAAGAGTAGTGAGTGGGCCTCAAACACATGCACATTGGTAGAACTGTGCACTGAATTTAATAGACCCTGAGTCAGAATTAACTTGGATATTTTGGATTTTAATGTTAAACAATGCTTCTCATAAAACTTCAAAAGCAGAAAGCTGGAGTCTGAAGAGACAAAGCCACAGAAACAAAGCAGGTCTCTGGTAGCTATTAATTTGTGAGACAGCACTTAGAGAATACTTCCTTGTAGACTCGCCATGAAAATAAAGTGAAAAAAATGGACTCAAAGTTGCAGGACTGCAATGTTATGTGCACTATGATTCATACGTATTGTTATGAAGGTGCTGGAATGAAATAAAGGAACCGAATGTTCTCATTGGAATTCCCTTGATACATGAACAGGCAAATGGTTGTCTAAGTAAAGGATGGTATCAGAAAAGAAATGCAATAAAACATCAGATCTTTTCCACTGAGCCATCCTTTTATCTTGCAGATAGTTAGAAAAAAAGTGAGGTAATACATTAGAAATGTGTTTTTTGTTCTCCCTTTGTTCTAAAGGAGATATCAGCAGGTATAAAAACCAGAATAGTTTTCAATTCTTTTTGTTCCAGCTCTAGGTGGCTATAAGAAAGCATTTATCTTATGAAGGATTTTTTCTTTGTTATATGATACTACCTGGCTTGGGGCTTCTGGCACCATTTGCAGATGTTCATGAAAATGGTTGTAAGACTAATTAGCAATTTCTCCTCTTGTCTGAACAAAGGCAGCAACTGGTGATAGCTGTGCTCAGAGCAGCTGAGGAAGGATGTAGACTTAAAGCTGCTCAGTGGTGCAGCATGAGGTGTCTCTGGCCACCTGCACACTGGTAAGCAGTAAGTGAATTTTCCTCGTGGGAAACTGGACCATTAATGCTTTGCTTATTCTTTTGGTTTGTACTGGCCTCTGCCAGGGCTCTTGAGTGCTGTTTCTGTGGCTGTCTGAAGTTGGTGCTCTTGGCCATGTTCTAGGTTGGGAAAGTGCAAGCACATCCTGGCCCTGTTTCTGTTCCCCATTGGCCATTAATCAAGGAACCATCAAAAATATTCTGTCTAGATGACTCAGTATCTGAAAAAAAAAAAAAAGGAAGCTGCCCATGGAGAGGATGATAGCTAATTAGCCTTAGAATAAGGATACCTACCTGAACACTCCATGTATATTTTTTTGATTTTTGATTTTTATAGAGATGAAAATATACTAAACTGTCCAAGAGGACTTCCATTATCTTGATGGTATTGATACGTGACCACTTCCTAGGGAAGCCTGTTCCAGTGCCCAACCACCATCTGGGTGAAGAACCTCTTCCTAATATCTAACCTAAACCTCCCCTGACATAGCTTCATGCCTTCATTTTAATTAATATAATAGCATGTAAATTATGTATTTATGCAGAACACCTTGTTGAGAGACTTTGGCTTAACAATTCACTTTCCTGATATCTCACAGAATCATAGGATTATTTAGGTTGAAAAAGGCCTTTAAGATTATTGAGTCCAACCATGAACAAAGCACCACTGTGTTCACCACAAAGCCGTATCCCCCAGTGCCACATCCACACCCAGCAGTGCCACCATTTTTAAGGCTTACAAAGCTGACATTTATTTTGATAATTTTGTGCATCTTGGATTGCAGTGAAACACAAAAATGCTCTTTATAAAAAGAAAAAAATAATGAATAATCTCCTTTAGAATACCGGTAAAACAATTTTCAAATTTCTTAGAGAAGCAGATAAGTCTGTAGGATAATGTGTAAATGGACAGAAGAAAGCCAGCTGGTTCTTTAAAGACCAACTAGTATGCAGAAAGAATAGAACAGAGCTGCAAAGATGTTCAGTAGGAGGAGGAATTATGTAAGGTTCCTAAAGTAAAAATAAATGACTGTTGTAGAAAAAAAAAATCCTTTGGCTATAATATATAAAGATAGCTGGCAAATTCCATTATAAGGAGAAGGTATTTAGGTATGAGGGACCTGGAAACATTTGAGTGGTTCCTCTCATCAAGAATTCTTAACGTTTCACATTGGGCACTGCACCAAAAAGCCTAGTAACCGATGTAGAATGAGATTAACACCACAGTTGCTTCAAGTAAATGCGAAGTTCTGCTTTTTTAAACAGGAAATTCTACATCTGCTGAATGTCCCTGGCCTCCACCAGTGTTGCCTTCCCATTGCTTTTGTCATTGCAACCAAGGATAACAACTTTTCTGGAAGGCTTGCAGCTTAAACGGCCTCTATCATAGATTCCACTTTAGCCCCTCTAAGAGCTTAGATCAAGTTAGGAACTTACTATTCATCTGATATTCAATATATAACAAGGAAAACTATTAGTGTTGGCTTCTTCCTGTATATGTTGGTTGTGTGTGTGCAATTCAAGTAGCAGGATCAGGATTTTTTCCCCCTGGAAGAGTGAAGAGCTGCTGAACAGGATGCAGAGAGAACAGAGCTTTGTGGATCTCACTGGGGACCCTCTGCGGCGTGTGTATGTCACAAGATGCATGTGAAGAGCAGTGACCCAGAATCATGTTTCTTCCGTCCTGCCTTTGGGGAAAAAACAAAAACAAACACCTTGACATGCCTGTAAGGTCAATTTTATTTTCTGCAGGGATTCAGCCTGCAGCATGTGAGCTAAAGTGTGAGCTAAAGCATTTGAAAAAACACAGTTCAATGAGCTTTGAACAGTCTCTTGAAATCAAAATTTACTAAGTGGATTAGATATAAGAGGAGCAACATAAAATGCAGCCCATTGAAGAGAAAAGGATCCTCTCCTTTCTACAAGTTTCATCATGGTATCCTCAAGAATATATTAATATGAGCCGGCAGTAGTGCTGCTAGGATCCCAAGATGCAGCTGTCAAGTAACATCTGCCAAAAAGGGACTTGCTTCATTACTTTCAAACCTTTCCATTGCTCATTAGGTCTCACCAGATGGGGATTCAGTATTTTGAAGTCAGTCACCCTGTATGAAGTCGTTTGTTCATGACACTGATGAACAATCATCTCCCTGTACATTTGGGACTTCTATGCTGTTTGTTTCAACCGAGTGTCRGTACAGGGCACAACCTGAGCATCTGATAATAAAAAAATTGAAATACAGAGGGTCAGTTTGGCTGAATGGGTGCATGAATCAGATTGAAACTTTTGTATAAAAATTCTGTCATTAATTTCCCTGTAAGAGAATCCATTGTAATAATCCCTTGTAAGATTTTGCTACATGGTTTTATTTATTTTACTCTTCAAGTACAGGAAAATACTAATTATAAGTTCAAAAATGTTGTTCCAACCCATCCAGTAGAAGATGAACTGCTGTGCATAATAACTGTTGTATTTCTGTTGGTTGATAAATGTTTAATGGTTTGTTAGGAAACTAATTGTCAGTTTAAATCAGGATAGTGACAATAATAACTCACTTAAATATTCACATTGTCACCTGCAAAGGCAGCTATAAACATAATTCATTCTAATTTGTGTGTACAGTTGATGGGTACAAATATATGGCAATCCTCTTGAAAAAAAATTCCAGTCTCTATTGTAATGTTTCTTTTGTATTTTCTGTTCTTCACAATCCTTGTTAAAAATAGAATAAACCAAAATATTGCCCTGTGCATCATGTGAATAACTCACCTGTAGGGTTTTGTATTGATGACTCTATGCAGCATCAGAGTTTAAAAGTGATTAAAACCCTTGAATGATAATTTAAGCCATCTTTATTTTCCYACATCTTGCAATTAAATCAAAGCACATAGGAAAATATGGGAAAAACATGTGCCTCTATATGTACATACACACATATGCCTCTGCTTGTACACAAACACAAGAAACTGAGAGTGGAAATAATTTTTAAAAAACAAAATCAAGCCAAGTTAAAATAATTTCCTCTAATATTAAAAATACTCATATTTCCGGACCAGATGTCTCATTSTCTTTGCTGAATTCTCAGTGAACTATATTTTCTTTGACTTCAACTAGAAAATGCCTCTAAGGAGATTTTAGAAGATAGCCCTGAAGTATCTGAGTCACCATGGGCAGAAGGAGGCAAGCAAGGTTTTCAATGAAAGTGTAGGCATAACATAATYGTAAACACCATTTTGGAAAATGCACYGGTGTACTTAATTAGCTGCAGCAGTACACTGAAATTTTTAAGGTCCTCTCTTGCCCACRGTGAAGAAACTGGAAGAGGAGGCTGTGCCAAAAGCTTTCTTATCCCTTCACGGCATGACTGGCCAGCATTTTCTTTCAGTAGTAAAGGGATTTGCACACCCATTTATGCCCCTTTTCAGGAACTTTTCAATTGACTGCATAGGGAAAAGTGGGGTAAGGCTTCCCTTCTCTTACAGTATGATGAGAACTGAGGCTGATGTATGAAAAGTGAAGCTGTCAACTTCCTCTCTTCTTTTCCAAGTAGCTTGGAGAACCTACAACAAAAATCTTGTTTTGCTGTTCTATTCTGAGCACGTGTTCAGCAGAAACTTTTTTCATTTCTTTTTTCCCCCTCTTATAACAGATTTTGTGGTCTGAGGGGAAAAAGCAAAATCTCTGTTTAAGGTTCTGGAATTAAATAGCTCATTACAAATCTTGGTAATATTAATAAACGTTATTTTCCTTAAGGAACTCTGAGGTCAATCGAAGTTTTCAATTTAAGTCATCCAGGAACTGTTGGGGAAACACATCTTTCCAGCAAAATTTCACTCTTACAGACAAGGTATTTTGGTATGGTCAGCTAGTATGAGTATATTGCTTCAAACATACAGGAACCTTACAAGTAATGTTAGAGCAAAGTCTGAATAACTTGACCCTGAACATTTCTCTGAAACATGATGGAAATTCTTCTCCAGTTTAGGTTTTAAGCCATCAAGAATTTCCCACACATTTCCTGAAGTTCCAAGGTCAACATAGTTTTAATATATAACACATAGTATAGTATTAATATATAACACATAGTATAGTATTAATATATAAAGTAAAATAAAAAGGATTGTTTGTCATATCACAGAACCACAGAATCACAGAACCACAGAACCTGCTAAACTGGAAGGGACCCACAAGGATCAGTGACATGCATTGACAGATTTACTTCTTTTGCAAATGAAGTAAAAAGAAGTAGCAGCAGAAAAAAAAATCAGTACAAATCAGTAGCACTGGAAAAACACACTGAAGTGGAATGGAAAAAGATAGTGCAGGTTGACAGATGGCAAGTCTTGCCTCACCCTACAGCGGCAAAGAGACCCGTGTTTGACAACTCCTAGAGGAACTAGGAGCAAGAACTGTGTGTAATTGCCCCTTCCAATTGGCATGTGAACTAAAAGATGATTCTTTAGGCTCTGTTAACTAAGTGCGAGAAATGCATCTTTCAATCTTCATGTATTACTCTCAACTCCTTAGTGTATTATTCTTGGCAGGTTACAGCCTTGTAATGTTTCCAAAGTGGTGGAGTGACAACTCTTCTGCCTTAATGGTGAGGTCTAGTAAATTGAGGCCCTGCAGATTACTCCTACTGCCTCAGGAGGATACAAGGACTTAATTTCATCATTAGTAGTAACACTTCATAGCTATGCCATTTCAAGGATGGCAGTACAAGCCATAAACTGACTTCCACAAACATCAAAAAGCAGGATGAGTAATTCCAGGCAAGAAGTGTGTGGTAGTGTATTGGTAATGTCTGTCATTTTGGTTTCTTCTGCACCAGTATGCTTCATTGTTCCATACACTGAAGGGAGGGAGGTTGGTGGACCTGACTGCAAGACAAAGGTGAAATATAAGAGCTAAATTCCATGTTTCTACAGGTCAGTGACAGGCTCTGAATTTCAGTGGATTCTGGTGGTTTCTGCTGCACTAGAAAACGCTAATGTGCATTTCGGCATCTATTCTAAAATAATTTTTATGGCTGTAATGGTAGAATATTTTTGAGAATGTGTGCTCCCTCTATTCAGAAATAATTTTAAAAATGTGCGTGGTTGTGCACATTTGAAAACTGACCATCTTGAATAGCAGAGACATCTTGTGCATACTTGCATAGAAGTGGAACATCAATGTTTCTACGCTTAATTTACTTTTGTTGACAAACCTTATCTAAAACACAATACTCATTTGGTAGCTCTCAGGCACTGTTTCACTCAAGTTAGATTGCAGGTTGCTGAGTACTGTTAGCTTAAAACATGGTCCTCTCTGGCAAAGGTGAAACAAAAAGCTGTTCTTATTTCTCATCTGCATGCCAAAAGTCATTTATAGCAGCAGTTTAAATTTTTTTAAACATTTAGCTAAACATTTTTACTTGATTTTTATAATGAAATGAAGTATGCCTTGATTAAAATGCAGGCTGTGAGCTCTGGCAGTTTTACTAGCAATTTGTGACACTTGCCTTTTTTTTCTCCCATGGCTAGACTGTTTCATGTATAATTTACTGTGACAAAACACTGGCCCTACTTATTGTCTATAAACACAGGCCCATTAAAAACCTGTCTGAGGTGCAGCTTTTTAATGGCTGCATAATGTTCTCGGACCTGCAGTTAATGSAATAGTAAACAACTTTTTAGTTGCAAAGGCAATGAAGCAGAAGTGTTCCTTCATAAAATTAGTTTATTGTATATGTATGGCATATTTCATGACAAGAACAATGATTTGTATCTACTTACAGAAAAATGTGAATTCTTCTCATCTCAGTCATACGAATATTTTTGAAGGTGGTAGGCTCATCTTATGATGAACATGATTTGTCTGTGTACACTCGCTGCATAAGGAGTAAAGCTTGTCACTGTAGTGAACCTCTTTATGAAGCTGTAAGTAGTGTCTGCAGACGTGAATTAGACAGATTTTGATAAATACAGGTGGTTTCCTTCCCATACACAGAGCATGGAAAAAAACGCCTACAGCATATGAGTGAGTAGGAGGTAGATAAATATGCAGCACTCAAGAAAAATCCATAGTTTATGAAAATAATCCAATATAATTTACTGGCTTTTTTCCTTATCTTAATTACAGACCTGCAAAGTTAAGAAAAAGTGTAAGGTAAGCACAGTGAAAAGTCAGGTGTGCTAAAGAGATCACTCCAATTGAGGTAACACTTGAAAGAAAGAAAGCATGGGCTTACTTGCCTTTTAGAAAATATTATAATCAATACAAAAGAAAACCAAATCAGAACATCTTTCATATCTCCCAAGCATAAATCCCATCAGAAGAATGTTCACCTACTCTCTGTGTTTCTATATGCTTTGAAAAACAATTTATCTAGTCTAGATCATAAAATGTTAAGGGTTAGAAGGAATATTAAAGATCATTTAGTCCCAACCTCACCTGACAGGAGCAGGGACACATTATCCTAGACCAGGTTGCTTAAGGCCTTATCCAGCCTAGCTTTGAACATTGCCAGGGCTGGGGCACCCACAAGCTGCCTGGGCAACTGGTTCCAGTTTCTCATCACCTTCACAGTAAAGAATTTTTTCTTAATACCTAACTTAAATCTACCCTCTTTCGGTTTGTACCCATTAGTCCTTGTCCTATCATTACAGTTCCTGAAGAGGAGTCCCTCTCTGGCTTCTCTGTAGGACCTTTTCAGACACTGGAAAGTTTCTATGAGGTCTCCATACAACTTCTTCTTCTCCAGGTTGAACAGCTCCAACTGTCTCAGCCTCTCTTTTTAAGGGAGGTGCTCTGGGCCTCTTATCAACTTTTTGACCTTCCTCTGGACTTGCTCCACCGGTTCCATGTCCTTCTGCTGGGGACATCAGAACAGAATGCAACACTCCAGGTGGGGTCTCACAAGAGCAGACTAGAAGGGAAGAATCACCTCCTTCAACCTGCTTGGCCATGCTCCTTTGGATGCAGCCCAGGATTCCATTGGCTTTCTGGGCTGTGAGTTTGTACTGCTGGCTCATGTCAAGTTTTCCACCAACCATCATGCCCACATCCTTCTCCTCAGGGCTGCTCTCAATCACTTCTCTGCCCAGCCTGTAGGTGTGTCTGACATTGCCACAACCCAGGTATAGGACCTTGCACTTTGTTTTGTTGAACTTCATGAGGTTTGCATCAGCTCACCCCTCAAATGTGTCAAGGTCCCTCTGGATGGCATCCTTTCCCTCCAGTTTGAGAACTGTTATGACTCTCTGGTTCTGTGATAAAAGCAGAAGATGTTTGGGCTTTATTTTGAACTTAAACAGTTGATTATTCCTGAAAAAATTCACTATTCTACAATCCAGTTGCAGGTCCAAAATTTGTGCAACTTCTTGGCAAAGTCATTAAGTCATGTGATACATCTCCCTACACAGCCATTTCACTAAAATTGGAATTTCTTCTGTTTTCACATCCATTTCATGGTAATGGCACTTAGTTTCATGCTTGCCTTATCAAGCTTTGTACCATTTCAGAAGTTTTTCCACACTTACATCCCTCAGCCCTGTATTAGAAATGAACAGCAATTCACAAARGAGATGATTGCTAGCTTCTGAGCTGGTGAAACTACACAGCTACTGCATCAGCTTTTAGAAAGGCTGTTATTTACAAGCCTTCTCCTTTTGGGCCATCTGTGAGGCTTTGAAAAAAGTCCTCCCTTTGTTATTCGGTGGAATTTAAAGAGCTTGTGATACATAAATACGTCTAATATTGCAGTGAAATAGTTTAGTGGGCTGAATAAAGCAGAAACCAAACAAGATAGGGATCAAATTATCCACTAAAGGAGGTTATATATTGGTTGCCAAGTTTTAGCAATCTCACCATCTCCTTCTAAGTCTTCAAGAAGCACTTGAAAATATATCTATGTTMGGAAGCCTCAGAAGACAGTTGTTATCAGTGCAATTAACTTCCTTAGCTGACAGCATCACTTTCAATGCTAGAAGTCTTTAGTGCAGCTAATAAAAGTGAGCTGCAAGCGTTGCTTCTGAGCTGAACTCATCTGTTCTCCAGTTCACTATCTGGTTGTTGAAGAAGAGAACTTTTTTTTCTCTGTGACAATACAATTTCAAGGTGGAAATAAATCTGTGTGATAAATGGTACTTTTTATATAGAGAAGTTTCATAAGCATGTTTTTATCACAGCTCTGAAGCTACATGCTAATGTACAAAAGTATGAGTTGGGCTGGACCTGGGGATAATGAATCCTGTTAGATCTCTTTATAACAGACAACCACAGAATTGATATTCTTGTTCAGAAAAGATTATATTTTTATGGGTGTTCTGACTTCTGAAACAATGTAAGACTTTTTTTGGAAAAAGGAAGTAGTTTTTTTTTTAAAAAAAAAAGCCTTAATGAATTTTGTCATTTTTATTTATTGTGTGTTAGAAGCATAGCTGTCTTTAAAATATCAGTGAAAAAAATGAGATAATCAAGTTTAGTTTGACAACATTGAATTTTCAAAGGCATTTGGAACTTTTCATGTTCAGCTGGGAATATGCAAAAAAGTACTTTGAGGCTTAGAGGAGAAAGGAGATTGGAAGGAGAGTGAAATAGAATTGCACAGAACTTCATGGACACAAACTACATCTGCTGCAATTGAAAAAGGACAAATAACTGAACTATGAAATTGGCGGATTCATCAAGTACTATTCCCTTCAAGCTTTAGCAGATTTGTTTTACTCTCATGAAATGTAAAATTTTCTTTCGTTGGCAATAAAACTCCCTGGTGATTGCAAATACAAATAAGTGCAAAGAATGCCCTCTAAGGTGAATTTAATTTATGGTGTGTTTACTTTATTGTTACTGCAATAGCATCAGAGTGGAAAAACAAAATTTTTTTGGCAGTCTAAAAGGTTTAATGGGCCAAAATCAAGAGGACAGGGCTCGTTGTGCATTTTGTTGTTTGGGTTTTTTTCTTCTCATTTCTCTTCTTTCATCAGTTTGAGCTGTTTGACTCTAGTAAGATTTGCAGCCAGGCCAGGTATTTGGAAGGTATGAATAGAAACATTGTCATTTGACTGTGATAGAGGTACTGTTACTGAAAGCCATCTGAGTAATAAATAGACTTCTATAAAATACTTTTGCATTGCACTGATTGAAGTATTTCCAAACATATTGCTTGAATTTCTATACTAATATTTCTGAAAATATGTGTCAGTTAACAAAGATATGAGGAATGTAAGTTGCACTTACATTACATTACATTCTAGTTTAGTACAGCTGTTGCTTCATTTTCTAGCTTTTAAATCATGGTGATTACAGTATTTCGGAAAACATCATGTTCGATGAACTTAATTGAACTAAAAGTTACCTCTTTTAGTGGCACCACAACTTTACTTTGCCCCCTTTAATGGTTTTATGTTAATAATTTGGTACTTTGTTGCAGTCAGTTTGAAAACCGTGCAAATAATTTAAACTATTCTGCCAATGCCACATGTGTAATTCCTGCTGAAGCCAAGGACAGTATGAGTATTTGGTTTAATGTCTAGTGGCTCTTTTAGTTTTCATTTTAACATTAGACATATATCAACTGATCCTACAGTATTTTAAAAGACCATATAGTGACTTCTGGTCTCCCCTGGATGACAAAGCAAACCTTGGAATAGTCTCTTCTGACAGAAACATTAATCAGTGCAAGTTGTCTGAACTGATTCACCATGACTGGCAGCTTATCAAAGCACCAACTTTTCTACAGTTTCAGCTGCAGTAACATTCATTTATCATGTGTTTATTGCTTATTGAGATGTTTCAGGAGGAAATAATCTCTGAGGATGAAAATGAAGATGGTGGAAATAAAATGGTTATAAAACATACATAAATTCTTAACGGAACAGCTATAAATAACTTGTCATAATACTGCATAGTATTCTCTATTACATTTTACCTCAGCCTTGCTTTAACACATAGTGATTTGTTAACCTCATCTTGAATCAAATTCCTTTCTGTTTTGTGTTTTTACTTTGTTGGGAAAGTATTTAAGTAATGTCTAAACTAATAGTTATTTCCAAAATTGTTAATTGCCAACCAAAAAACTCTACTAGTTTCTTAAGTATGTCCTAAGTGAGGAACTGCCTGACTGCAAAGATGTTCGGTGATGCTACTGGAGCTATGTAAGGAAGAGACTGTTTCCTGGAAGTCTGTGAGGCAAGTCTTTTTTTGGGCCCTTTTCTTCAGGCTGGGATGGATTCACCCAGAGAAGTTGCCAATGCCCCACTCCTGGAAGTGTTCAAGGCCAGGTGGGATGGGGGCTCTTTGCAACCTGGTCTAGTGGAAGGTGTCCTAGCCCATAGCAGGGGAATCAATAGTTAGTAGAAGATGATCTTTAAGGTCCCTCCCAAGCCAAGACTTTCTATCACTCCATGAATTTGAGTGGGAGTATGCTCTGACAAAATGAGTCCATGTATGCTGACTACCTGACTGCCATAAACTCAGGATAATTAATTCCTGTTGTAGTGAACCTCTTTATGTACTGTGTAGATCTTCCATAAATAGAGATGCATCAGTTTCTAATGAGACATATAAAAAATCRTCTTCTTACGTGCCTGAAATCTTTTCTGAAAGGTTTTAATTAAGCTTCTATATACAAGCTTTGTATGGTTTCAAAAAAAATCATTTATGTTCAGTATATGGAAAGTGGGATGCAACTAGTTACCTCATATTAAAAAAAAAAAAATTCATTGTTCTCTATAAAGAAAAAATGAGACCAAACATTTACATTTTTTTTATTGTTAGCTTTTTTTTTTAACACCTAGTTTTCTTGCTAGAACTTTTTTGAAGTAAGGTTAAAATGACACAGATATTTCACAGCAGTAACCAAAGCCAGACAGGTCTTAGGATAAGCACTGCATTTTGAATTGGAGATCCTGTTGAAGTTGGTTATCCTTGATTAAAGTAACCTTCGCATGATATAACTCAGTGTAGTTTTCTTGTGTGCCATGAACAGTGTCTTGCTTAGCACGAAAATGAAGTTTTGGGTTTTAAAAAATATTTTTGGAAAAAACAGCAAAAGGACTGCTAAAGTTTGGGGAAAAGAAAAAGGTAGGGGTGGTAGGCTCAGGAATATAGATAAACTTATAAACCTGATGGGTATTTTTGTCATCTTCAAAATTGCATCCAGAATAGCAAAACAAATTTAAACAAATTTGTTACTCACGAGTGATTCAAGTCCGTTTTTATAGTCCTAGGAAGGTTATTAACTAGTCTTTAGTAGAAATGAGTTCTATTGCCAAGTGGCTAATTAATATTTAATCTCTATTTAGTTATTTATAGAAGAGCTGGTTTTTGGAAAAAATGCTGCCATCGTGGTTTCTGGCTATAGAACAAAACTGGTTTAACTGTCTGTTACAATGTAGTAATTGGATTCAACACTTGTAATTGAAAAAAAAAAGTTCAAATTTATTATAGTTGTCTTCATTAATTATTTCTACTCATGGAGCTTTGTGCATTGCTTTACTTGCAATACGCTGCTGGAGCAGCTGAGAACTGCCCTTTACAGTTCATTGCCTAAGACCTGGTACAGTGGGCAGCAGTTTTGTAGCCATTACAAACGTAAAGCTTTCAGGTGTTGCAACTAGGGAAATTATTGAGAAACTGGAGAAGTGATTCATGGGTCATGACCTACACAAGGGTGCCTTATCTGACCACCTAAYCCTGCTTGAGAAAGGCCCAGGTCTCCAGTAAGTCTTTGGTCTGATCTGTTAGTCCTCTGGGAATGCCTGGGATGCTCATAATGGCACTTGTCACCTATGGTTAGGTATGAGACTCACACTTTGGCTATGTGGGGAAGAGCATCCCTTCAATGGCTGTGTGTAGCAAGTTGTATAACAGAAAAGGGGCAATATTAGGACACACCACAATGAGGATCATCCCAGAGGGTTCCCAGAAGGTTGTATCTGGTCCCTAAGCAAGTTACTCAACCATCCATGATGTGTCTATCTAGCTCTATGCTGCACATTTTATCCAGAAAGATACTGTGAGAGACAGTATGGAAAGTTTTGCTGAAACCCAAAAACATTACATCGACTGGCTTCCCTTGATCAGCTAGGTGGCTTGCCTTGTCATAAAAGGAAATCAGTTTTGATAAGCAGGACTTTACCCTCATGAAGCTGTTCTGGCTGTGACCAGCGACTGTGTTGTCTTTCAGGTGTTTTTCAATACCTCCCAGAATAATCTTGTCCAGGCACTGAAGTGAGACTAAAAGGGCTGTACTTTCTGGGCCCCTCCTTTTAACCCTTTCGAAAATTGGGACAGCATTCACCAGCTTCCAGTCAGTTGGGAACTCTCCGGATTCCCAGGACTGCCCAAAAATCATCAAGGCATGTTTTGCAATGACATCAGTCAGTTCTTTGAGGATTCTTGGATGGACTCCATCCGGCTCCATAGATTTGTAGGAATCCATCTGGAGCAACAGATTCCACAAAATTTCGGGGTCAGCTGGGAGCTGGTCATTCTTGCATTCATGGGCAATGCCCTTCAGCTCAGGGCACTGAGATCCCCCTGGTCCGTCGTCCGTGTCAGAAATCACATTGTGCCCTCCTCACGTGCCTTACCATTCCAGATTAGTATTGCTGGATGGTGAAGTAGTGCTCAGTAATGTGACAGTGATCATGCAACCTCAGCCCAGTGATCGCAGGACTGAGTGATAAAAAATAGCTGTATATGGGTAGTAGTGTGTGTCTGTCCTTTAGCAACTGAGTGATTCCTGTTCAGATACGTACTGGAAGTTTTTTTTTCTATCTTGAGTCTCTGTGACAGCACTTGGTACACTACAAGAAGTAGAACACCTTTTGCCATGAGAATTTACGGAGGTTTATTTGTGTTATATATCCCTCAGGCGTTTTCTTAAAACCTTGTATTGCTACTTCAATATTTACGGCCTCAATTCCCCTGTCTCAAAAGTAATTATTTTGCTTGTTGCTCATGATGAATACTTCTAGCACTATGCTAAAACTATATATAACAGTAAGCCAGCTGCCCTATGTTCAAAAGCTAAACTACTGAAAAATCAATGCTATCATTAATTACACAAATATGTGCCATTAAAGTTGTTTAATACCCTGCTTTTCTGTGCATTGCATCCTTAATTAGGCATGTAGCCTCAGTGTTCTAACAATGCTAAACATGATCTCTTCTTCAAACTAAAAACATGTTGTGTCATATAATTCCACAAAAATGGTAATTAGTGCTACAGAGCTATGAAGCTTCTAAAAATTTGACATCTACTTCTATTTTTTAACTATAAATCTCCATTTTGAATGATATATTCTGTGAATATGTTTCCGATGGATCTATTCTTCTTTCTGATAGGAATTGTACTGCAGATAGCTCTTATCCCTGAAACTGCCAAAATATCACCTGGTCATAGAGTGTCTGAGGATGGAATGGACCTCTGAAGGACATCTGGTCCAACAGTGCAGGCAGGGCCACCCAGAACTGACTGACCAAAACCATGTCAAGGTGGCTGTCGAGTATCTCCAAGGATGGAGACTCCACAGCCTCTCTGTGCAGCCTGTGGCCATGCCTGGTGGCCCTCACACCCAGCGAGTGTTTCCTGATGTTCAGAAAGGACTCCCTGTGTTTCAGTTTGTGCCCGTTGCCTCTTGTCTTGTCAGTGGGCATCACTGGAAAGAGCCTGGCTCTGTCTTCTTTGCCCCTAAACATCTGCAAGTGCTTATATACACTGACGGGATGCTCCCCTGAGCTTTCTCTTTTCTGGGCTAAATAGTCCAGTGAACCACAACTGCTTAAAAGTGATTGCATTGGAATGTCTGTCTGAGACAGCACAGAGACTACACAAAATTGCCTATTGTATGTGTTTGGTTTGTATGAATGTATGTATAGATGTAAAACTGTACATGTATGTATACAAATACATTTTTAACATATCTATACATAAAATACATATAAAGGTATTCAGACATGCATTTTCTCTTTTATGTGAAACCGTAAAGTATGGCTAGAGTTGAGCTTAGAAATCACCTATTTTCCAGAACTCTTGATAAACCAATTTGTGATTCGGAGGCAATACCTATGATTCTGACTTTGTATTTCTTTACAGTTTTATGTCTTTGGAGTGTCTCAATGAATCTTTGGGCTGTCATCCGATATCGTTCCAAGTTAATCCTAATGGAGCAGCATAATTCTTTTTTATATTTTTATGTTTAGCATGTTAATTCCTGAGAATCTGTCACCAGTCAATACATTATTACTAGTAAGAATTTGTATTATTTTATACTCCAAATGCAGAGTGAGGTGTCATTTGCTTATTTTCAATTGTAGTGTAGTTTGCTGTTGTTGGCTCCTAAGTACAACCATAACTTTTGAAAAATGATGGATTATTTTTGGGTAAAACATCCATGACGACTGTAGTCACTGAGTAGTCCATATCTAAGTTATGGAAASATATGTTTCTAAATGTCCAAGGTAGTTTTGAAAGAGGAACTGTTTTCCTAAATTACTCTAGAAAATTATTTGTTGTCATATGTGCTGGGGAACATACTCCAAAATATAGAAAAATCTTAAATCAAAATTGGTTGTTTAGAATCATATTCATCACATAATCTGATAGCAATAACCAGAATTATTTAGTTTGGAAAAGACCTCTAGACCATTAAGTCCAACTGTTGACCAAGCACTGGCAAGTCCTCCACTAAACCATGTCCCCAGGTGCCACATCTACACACCTTCTAAATACCTCCAGGGATGGGGACTCCAGCACTTCCCTGGGCAGCTTGTTCCAATGCTTGATGACCCTTTTGGTGAAGATGCTTGACTACATTTTTGCTGAAGAAATTTCCTAACACCCAAGAAAATAGAGATATTTTTAATGATGGACTTTTTGACTATGATACCAAAATATTACCATACTCTTGATTTTCTCAGGCTGAGAACCAATCTGTCAAGAAAAGAGAAATTTTCTGAGATGTGAATGCTGAAAGCCTGGGTGCAGAGAGATTTATTAGTTTTCTGACAGCGTCTGTGTGAAAGCCTTGCTTTCTCACGGACGCTACGGGAAAGCAGTTGAAAGATTTTGTAAACTACGGTATTGTTATAATACCAATGAGAAAATATCTGAAGTAAGTGTTATTGGGTTCAGCCAATCCCTCTGAGGGATGGTTGGTCAGGGAACCAATGCCTTATGTCAGTACAGCGTGCTAAAGTATATAAGCAAATTTGTAAATTAATAAAGCGTCGGTTTCATTTCACCCTAAACCATCCATGTCGCTTTCTTCTTCAGTATCTGCTCACTAGCGACACTGAGAGACTTATTTTTTGCTTTGCTTTCTTTTGCTGACTGCACGTCATAGCTCTCACTATGACGTGCAGTAGCATTCCTATGAAAGAAAGAAGAAAACGTGGTGGTTAAAGTGAGTTTTATTTCTTAAAATATGTACAAAAAATTGCTGTCTGTTAAGTAATATTTTCAGAGTTCTAGTAAACTTTCAGTGACAAAAAAACTCTTTAAAATTATTGCTTATAATTTTCTTTATCTGTAAAAAGGAGGTTTAAATTTAGGTTCTGTGGCATTATCTTAATTTTTTTTGTCTTTCTGATGTCCTACAAATTGAATAAAATTGTGAAATAGACACAGTCCACACAAACAGAGATGCATTAGTGGCCTGACTCCAGTAATGGTGAAATCTGTCCTGGCTGTCACGATGCTAAAACATCAGCATCAGAATAACTACATTAAATACCATGGGAAAAGATTGCTTACAAAATGTGTACTGCAAAGTGCAGCTATGGAATCTTTTCTATCTAATAAATATTTTAAGAGAAGACTGTTTAGATCACATTCGTTTGGACCAACTGCATGTCTCATTTAATGCGAGTACTTTGTTTTCACCATATAGTGGTGTCACATCTATTGCCTTGAAAAATTGATGCTCATTTTTACATAATTCATAGTATCATGCCTGCTGAGATGAGTAAAAAATGCTTAATACATTCATGGCGTTACTTCTGTAACATTTTCAAGGTCAGACATTTAATTGACACTTGATTCTAATTGTATCAATGTTGGTATGCTCATTTAAGAAAAGGCAAATGACAAAGAGGAAATTTTTTAAAATAACTTTTCACATCTGAAGCATATACAGAAAAAAATGTGGAGGCCTTACACCTGATTTATATTTAGTCTTCTACATGATGAGAACTGTCAGTCATATAATTTGTGTTTTATATTTGGGTTGTGGCATAATTATTGAGAATTTTCAAGGCGGTGCTCAAGAGATCAAAAATCTTTCCAAAATCAATTCTGTATATGCATTTGTTTTTATGCTTGCTGATGTTTGTCTTTGGATGAGATTTCATTTGGCTGTGCTCAAAAGTCTTACAGTCTTTTGAAGTCGGTTTATGAAGATTCTACTCTCCTGGGAGCAGGCAGGCTACTGGCCAAAGTGAAATGTTTGCATGAAGGGTATCCACAGTCTGGTCATGCAACCTAGTCCCTCAGTTTTCCAAGCATGTAGTTCACTGGTTCTATTCAGTTGTCCTCAGCTTCCCTACAATCCCTTGGTATGCTTGGGCAGAATATCCTTATCTCAGTCCACAAGTTAAGGAGCTGCTGGACAGGAGGATCTGTGATACGTTCACCTTCAACCAGGTGCATTTCATTGATCTCCTTTTCATTGATCAGTGCAAGAGTGAAATGTTGGGAACTCGTGTTTCACCTAGGGAATCATCTGACTTTCAAGCACAGAAAAGGGTGAGCCATAAGGACAAACAATGAAACCTCTATGCAAACACAGAATTCTTCTGTTTTAACTAACTACCCTAAAGACACCTTAACACGGTGCTGGAGATGCAGATCTTATGAAACACTTTGCAGACACACTCTGTGGACAAAAATAAGAGAAATAAATCTGCAAAAGGATAAGGCCAAACAAGCTTAGCTGGGAAATGCCCTGGTGATGCTCAGCAAGGTGTGTATTGTGAATAGGGAATGTGGAGAGGAGGGATCTAGAAAGAGAGAGAAGTCTTTTGGCATTTTTGCTCTATTGTACACACAGCAACACTACACAAGTGCTTGGGAAAAATTCCTTATAGTATTTTTCTTGTTATTTTAATTCTTGTTTCAAAATACACTTGGTCCCCTTAGGACTTGGAAGGAAAAAACTGCAGTAACTCATCCTGTTTGTTCAACTTCATTGAAATAAGATGATACTGTAAGAGCGATATGTGCTGCCAGTGTAGGACAGACAGTTTGTCTCCTGGGAGATCTGTGTCCCTAAACTATGAAGGAGAATTAAAAAACTGAAAGAGAGAGAGAAATGAAGAAAAAAGTTATTGCTTTATTCTACCAAAAAAAAAAAAGTTACTTTTTTTTTTTCTAGGTTTCTTGCTGTAAGTTTTGGAGTTCTAACTCTAAATTAAATAAAGGAAAATTATGTACGGGTAGATATTTTTTCCCCTAGATTGAAGTGACATTAACTGTATCTTTTTTGCACTGTTATCTCTAAGACTCTGGGAAAAGAAAGTACAAGGTAGATCATAAAAAACAGGGGTAGAGTAGACCTGAAGAAGACAGCCTAGACCATTACCTTGCCTACAGATAACGCTGACCCTACCTAAATAGCTCCCAATGAATGTGTGCCTAATCTTTTATTTACAGACCTCCAGTGTTAGATTTTCATCTGTCAATAAATGTGCTGCCTAGAAAAGTGTTTAGTAGTCTTCTTTTTACTTTTTATATTTCTTTTGGTCTGTAAGGGCCAACCTAAATATCTTCTAAGTCAAAAATTACGTCTACTTCTTACTGACCTATCCGCGGCAGAAGTGCAGCATAATTTTCTTGTGTCAGTCTTGAAAGCTATAGTGATGTCCCTTTTTGGGCTTTCCTAGCTGAAATACTTTAAGTATCTGTTCGTGGACTGTGTTCTTGAAATCTGACTGTTCTTATTGCCCCACTCAGACCTTCTTCTTCTGCTTTACCACCTTATCAGCAAAGCCCAAAAGGGAAATGGTACTCCAGATGGATCTAGGAACTGTGTGGAGGTCTTTCTTCAGTCTGATGATTTACCCTGGAAGAAAAGTGACCAGGATTATTCTGGACTCTACTTCTAAACTGTTTAAACTTGTCTTTCCACAAGTAATTCTTCAGTGTAAGGTTCAGCAGTGAAAATGTTTTAGGAACAATTCCTAAGAGAAATGGAGGGAGCATGAAGCCATTCACGTTTGTATGCTAAGGCAGCTCATAAGCATATACTCAGGGTGCTCTAGGTCATTTGACCTAGGTGTCTGGGAATGTTTCCAACACCCCTTAATTTATTAGTATGAATGTTATGACTGCCATTGAAGATTTGGCCTTTACAGTAAAATCATATATTCTGTTTTCATTGAAGTTTTCTAGTTTCTCATCAGATTCTATTGTGGTAAAGAAACATTTGTCAGATGACCTCCTGGAAAAAACAAAAGTGTAGTTGTTCTCTTTTTTTAAAGTTACTGGTATCTCCCCAGGATGAGTATTCTATTTCAAACAGCTTATTGGAGATGCATTATTTTTTCTTTTTTTGTTTCTTTTAATCCTGTGGTTAAAAAAAATATTTCCCTAGCATAGACTCTTCATGAGAGGTGATACAGAGAAAGGAAAAGACATTTCAGGTGTTATAATGGACAAAGTCTGGTGAGGAATTGGAGCACAGACCTCTGTTTCTGAGATCAGTGTACAAACTAATGTGCTGAGGGATATCTGAGCAATATCTACCTCTTAAAATTTAGCGGTGAACAAATTTTAAGTTAGCTAATCCTCAATAGCCTTCAGATAGTCTTACAAAGAAGATATCTGAACATCCTCTCTTTGAAAAATATGCAAAAGTTCAGAGGAAAAAATGCATAAAATTAGAGTCTTGTCTCCTCATCTTCATATTTGAGTGTTTGCCTGTTACTGTGGAGAGGAAGAGGCTAAATGATTTACACTCAAATCGTTAGAGATATTTGTTCCACAGATTAATAATTACAGCTTCAACTCAGAGTGGCTCAGTTTTACTCTGGACATTGTTTTTACAATGGGTGGTTTGTAAAACCACCTGAGTTTGTAAAACCTCTCCTGAGTTACTGATGTGCATTTCCACTCTACCACTTGGTTAGACTCTGATCCTGAAATTTCTTGCTTAATTGAGCTTGGGTGAAACCTACACATTACTAGAATCCTGTGGGTGAGGAAAGAGACAAGAAGATTTGCTACCATGCCTTGTTATTTAAAAAGGACAATTATGAACTTTATTGAATTCCTAGTCCTTCGATTCTTCTTTCTGAATTTTTAAAACAAAACCCTTGTGTCTGTACATTGAACATAAGGCATTTGAACTTGAAAGGCATGACAGATCATATGCACATAGAAGAAATTTAGAATTAATTTATTTTCAAAATAATTGTTTTTAAAGTGGCTTTGACAGTATGGGGATCTGCCTAATGGTTTTTGAATGMCTGAGATGAGAAATATGAAAAATAAAGACCATGATGCATAACATAAGTGCAAGTAACATAATAAAAACTGTTCTGTAAAATTGAAAAGCATACAAAGACTAGATCACTGTACTTTGTCAGTAAGGGATGACAGGACATTTATTGTATTATTACTCTTCAATGTATGCTTTGTCCGGATGTAAGCTGAAGGTCGAAAGCATTGAGCCATCAAAACTGATAATGAAATCCAGTTCTCAGGGAACTCCCACTCAGGAAACTGAAGCTGAAATGATCTTATTAGAGTGTGTGTGAAAGCAAATGAGAAATGATGCAAATTGTACAGCAGTGCACGATTGTGAGTGTGAGATTTTCCAGCATCCATGAATCTTTACATTGCTCTAATCAGATGTAGACATAGATTTGCTGTCTTGTAATTAATTTTCATGGCTTTACATTATCAGAAACCAAAACAGTTGAAAGGTGGATTTCCCCTTTTTGTAGAGTATGAAATACTAAAGGGCTTGATGGACTTGCTCTACCTTATCTAGTCCAGGAGATGGAGACTGGACTGCTTACCATGGTTTGGTGTCTGCCAGCAAGTTGATACTGCTCAGTCCTGGAAGGTTCTACAGGCATGGGAACTGCTTTTTTTCTTGGAGCTAATATCTGCAGTGGTTTTTTTTAGGATTCTCTGCTCCATATTCTCTTGTACAAGTATTCAAAAACCAGCCTTGTTGCAAATTTGTGGGATGTTCTGAAGTGGGTATCCCTCAGTCACTGTAGTTATCACAGAATATTTTGTATAAATAACCAGAAATAAGGTGAATATTGTTGGTAGTCCCAGGTGTCCCAGGGAGAACAAGTGACTGTTCTGTTCCGTGACTGTCTTTCTGCTTCTAAAGGTTTATCATTATGCAAAGTATGCAAAGTGTGAAATACTTTGTGTGCGTGTATGTGAAAAAACAAAAATAAGGAAAACAAAAAAAAAAAACCCACAGCAAAGCCGAAAAATGAGGTATATTAGTATGCTTTACTAATAAATGACCTCTGGTCAAAGAAAACATGTGCAGAATTTGCCTGAATTTCTTTATATTTGACCATTAATTTCTCTTGGCTTTGTGCTACTGCTGCTAATTCTGATCACAGTTGTCAGAATAACTGAGAGAATGCAAAGATGGCAGCATTTTCCCATCTCCGTCATTGACACCACACAAGTATTTTCTTTCTCTGTACTACTTAGGTACTGACACTGTAGTGCTGCCAACACTGTTTAAACACAGTGCTGCTTCACTGTTACTCATTGGAGAAAGATTTATCTGAGCAGATGCAATCTCTGCCCTCATGGCCTTTGAATAGGTGCTGTGCCCAAGACATACAGAAAATCAGATATATTGATACACAAAGAGGAAGAGGGGAAACTCATGTCCTTCATTTCTAGTCCTTCCTGAGTATATATTTACTTTGGGCTCTCTACACATCAAGTTGTACTTGAGATCTTCACAGGGCAAGAAACCAGAGCAGATTGTCATTCATTGCACATCAAATACTTTCACTTCATACTTTTTCTACTTATGAACAGGTTGCCTGGAATTTTTTGATCAAGTTCAAGATCTATCTCATAACTTGTAAGTTGTTATTTTTGAGAATGCTTTGGGTTTGTTGTTTTGTTTCTCAGTCCTGATTAGCAAGAAGYTTCCACAAATAAGACTTCACTCCTTGCTTCTCCATCTGTTCTTGGAAGCCATTAGGTGTAACTTTAGGGCTTGACTGTCATCTTGCTAATTGCTGACAACGTTGCAGAAAAATTGGCCTGCACTGCGTGTTGCAGCATTTTGTGAAAACAAGCAAGACAGAGCAAAAGTTGACTCACTGCCTGTCAGCTCTGTGAGGTAAATGTTGTTTGTCTCTTCTTCTCATTAAGTGTGGCATAGGACACTTATTTCTCAGTAAGAGATAACCATCCATGAGCTGCCCAATTCTTACTGTAGAGTGACCTGCAGAAATCTTGCTTCTGTAGAGTAAACCYGGAGCAGGCAAGTGCAGTAGCTTTTAGTTTTAGTTTATAAGTCCTGAGGCTACGTACCATGCATGAAACAGCCATCGCAGAAAGGATTCCTTCCAGACACCAGAATTTCACTGCTGCTCATCAGAAGGCTGAATTAGTTTAGTGAAAATGTTGAACCTGTAGAGGATTCAGAGCGGACTGAGGAAAGAGATGGATTTAACCTCTGATTTTGCTGAGATGAATAAGCGTAATTTATTTTAAACTGTTCCTACGTAGTAGTACTGCTTATGAGAGCCTTAATTCACTGGCTTATTGGCTATTATAACTATAATTATAATTATTAGCATTATTAAAATGCTAATAGATAATCTCCTTATGCAGTAAAGTGGCTGTGTAGTGTGGAGAAGTAACAGTGAAAGTCATACAATTTTTAGGGAGAATCCTCATGTGTATAACTCCGATGTTCTTACTGCAGAGTTATTCACAGCTGCATCTGTTCTGCACTGGGTGCTCTCCTGGGTGTCTTCGGGCATGACCTGAAGATCACGGTGCTGCCTTTCTGGATTTTAACCATGGCTTCTCTGCTCACTCCCTGGAAGGCTGTAGCACAAAGTTTTAGTTTTAGCCTCTGCCCAAGGGAAGGGAGGGATGGTGGCTGGAGATGGGAAATGTACCCCTGACTCAATCAGTTTCCTATTAGGCTTATGATGAGAAACTCAAGTCAGTGACAGGACTCTGTTTCCCCAATACATTTAGGATCAGGCACTGGGGATTGCACTAATGCCTCCTGAAGAGGGGAGAAAGGAAGCTGTCTACTGCAGTAGATCTTTATAGTATTTTCCCCCTGATAGTTTACTGATAGCTGGCTTAGATGAAGGTGCTTTTTCTTCAAATTTATAGTATCAAAATCTGACAAGAATAGCACACTTCAGTTCCATTCCTTCTTTCTTGTTTTTGGCACTGAATTTATTATTTTTTCCCTACTCGTTTCCATCAGGCAGTGAAGAGGGAGTACAACTCCCACTGCTGTAGATCTTCACATTTATCTCTAGAATTCATGCAGAGCTCAGTACACCATTGACAAATTACAGTGCAATTTCTTAACAGTTTCTTATACACCATATGGAATCTTTTTAATGGCTATAAGGTGAGAAGCATATCCAAACACTAACCTGGTCTTTAATAGATGTAAAACTGTATGATGTATTTGCATTTTTTTTTCTGTATTTGGCATTGAAAGCTGAGAGGCCATACATTTGGGATCTAATTATGCAAGCACATAAAATTTTTGTGGAAGGGCAGCATCATAGTGAGATCATGCAAGAACCTGAAATGACTACTGAAGTAATTATAGTCAGTTGGACAAAAGTATATTTTGTGCCAGCTTCAGAAATGCAATGAAGCTCGTGAACTTTTAAACTCCTGATATTTCTTTAAGTTCTTTGCTTTATAGCTGGGAACTGCTGTACTTTTACTCTTTTAACTGAATGATGGGATTATTTCAACTTTTGTCTATAAAAAAGAGCATTAAATGAATTGCATTAAAGAAAAGTGACATATTAATAACTCAGAGAGAGAAATTTCATTTCCCAACGCCTACTTTGGGTCCTCACGGTCTAATCTTAATTTCAAAGTGGTTTCTTTGGGATTGAAGAATTGAGCTTAAGTGTGACTTCAGCATTAAAAATTGCTTCTGATTTTGGCAATTCCTTACACATATAAGGACAGTTCTCTACGCATATGTGTCTTCTCTTTTTTTAAAGCTTTATGGTTGAACTGGTTGAATGCACTGATTTTGTGGGTAGTAACATGAAAATGAATTCTTTGTTAGGATGTTAAATTTGCTCAAAAATATTTCTATCTCTCAGAGCAATATACAGGCTAAAGGACGAGTGTAATTTCTTTATCAGGTAATGAACTAATGGTAGTAATTTACAACAAAACAGTGTTAAAATCTCCATGTCATAATGAAAGGAAATAACAATTTATTAGTCAAAGTCTTGCTAGAGTATTCATCTTACCTGAAATAGGAGTGGCTCATATGTATTTTCCCATGTTGGAAAAGGCAAAAAAGGGTAGTCTTTTATTTGTGGATGAATCTATAACGAGCTAAAATTTATATACTGGCCATCAGCTTTTCTTTACAAATATTGGTGTGTATTTGAAGACTAGCTTGAGACTACAGACCATAGAAACTCGCATTCCAAGTTAATGATGTGGCTTTCCACCATTAATTTTAAAGTCAGAAAACTTCATCCATTTGCTGCATTGATTTGCTAATGAGAACACTTCTGTGTTCTCTTGTGTATGCTACTTGTTTTGTACGTGGTCAGAGCTCAGGACCTGGGGTGACCTGGGCATGATAGCTACTCTCAACAGGATTGTTTCTAATTTATTATGCCTGAAATTTCATGTCTGAGTTAGTCTGGAAGATGCAATTTACTGAAGCATGACTTTTTCTCAGTTTTCTTGGCTTCCTAACAAGGTGAAAGAGAAGTTGAGAGAAAATACGCAACCATTTTCAGATCATCAATTGTGCAATGAGGAAAATAGAGCTTCTGTGACTAGCTGCATCATCAAATTAATGTCCACTTAGCAGAAATCAATTTAAGACTTCTGACTTTCAAACCTGGTAATGTCTACAAATCTAGAAAAATTTATTTAATGTAAAGAAAGAAGCTCTTGTCTCTTCATCCCTTCACCTGTAAGAAGGCACTCTTTGACACTTTTTGATACCCTTTATTATTAAGCTGATGCCTTGGCTGAAATGCCTGGATAAGAAGGGAGGAGACCTTTGAGACAGTGAGTTATGGACAATAACCCATTTGCAAACCTTTATTTTCCTTTGAATGTATTTGACTTTTTAATTTTTTCATAAAATAATTGCAGATTATCAACAGTCATGAAAAAGAATATAATATAAACATGAAGTTCTATGGTTTTTGTAATGTCTGTTTGTCGTCTCTCACTGTGTGAAGAAGAAACAAAGACACTTCATTTTGCCATATTTTCATTTCCAGATATTTTAAGTGGAGAGAGAAAAATGCATTTGAAGCCTTAAGTTAATGATCTTCTCAAAGAAGACTGGGTAAACTCACTGTGATGCATAACCATCCATCCCTGCATTAAAATTTGAAACAAAGATTCAGGTCAAGATTAAAACCTGAGTCAAAGACCAGTGTTGGTCTTACTTTGAACGGTTCCAGCCAGGTCTTTGGCATAGCACCGAGAGCTGCAATACCTGCTCCTGAGCAGCACCCCTGTGCCCACAGCCCGCTCTGCCTAGGCACTCTGCCTTACACCTCCTCTCCCACTCCTAAAGCTGAAGAAAACCCTGGTGATAAGTACATGGTTCACAAGCCATGTAGTGCACACTAGATCCTTAACAGAGAATTCACCCTGCCACACTCTCGATCCCATTAAAACCTCACCTTCCCCTTTGTCTGCTCTGCCAAGAGAAAAGAAGAAAATCTCCCACATTATTGAAACTAATAAGGACTGAAACTAAGACAAAAACTGTTTGATAAAAATGTAAAGAAACAACATTCTTTAAAGGACAGCAAGCCCCAAAAGTCTCTCTTAGATAGCCATGGTGTTTTTCCTTCTCATAATGCTCATATTTTCTGTGCATATGACTACTGCCAGACACCTCCTTCTTTATCTCTTCCTGGGGGTATTCCCTATGTGTTCCATTGCTTTTTCCAAGTGAGGTCTGCCATAACAAGACTAATTGCTCCAAGCTCCTGAAAAATAAAACTTGGTCAGAATTATTTCTCCCCTTTTGAGGACATCCCTCAGACTGTGTGGGAATTAGTCACTATTGCACAGTAAAATAAATCAAGTACAGCTACCGGGGTGTACTTTTTCTACAACTCTCTCTCGTCTAAAGCATCTCTACTGTAAATAGTTTAAGGAGCTGATACAGCAGAACTGAAAAGTATTGCTGTAGGGATTTAGTGCCCATTTATCATGGCTGACCTTCCCAGGATGGGACAGCAGTGCTTGCTGTTGCCTTTGCGTTCTTTCAGATCCAATGCATTTTAATAATCCTGTAGTCAGCAGACTTCTAAAATATCAAAGTATAAAAACACATTTGAAAAAAAAAGCCCAAAACAAACCTTTGGATAGGGTGGTAATAACAGAGGGGTCAGGGAATTACAGAAATAGAAATGTCTCAGAACAGCCTTGTAACATTGTGGAAGAAGAGATTTTTTAAACTCTGAATGCTGTGAGAAAATGCACTAGAATTTCAGCAAGATGGCGTCTCTATCCCTGCTTTAAAATTTATTCAAAGCATACTCTTTAAATGTGAATTCTTACTCAAGCTCAAGATATTTCAAATTCCATAGTGTTTTACTTGCTCCTGCATATGCCATAAACTTTGCTGAGTAATGAACGTTCTTTCTCATCTGCCACAAACAAGAGTAGATGGGCAATTAGGTAAAGCTGAAGTGGCCTCAATAACTTCAAAAAGGGGTCACTTTTCTTTCATGTTGACAATCAATACTTTAGCTACATTGTTGCCTTGTGACTTTTTTTGGCTGTTTTATTACCCTGCATGCCCACTTTTCTTCTCTCYCATTTTTATTCATGCAGCTCTGCATCTTTGTGAGTGGTTATTTCAACAAGTTGTGGATTCCAGATAACGGGTTTTGGCATCCCAATATTTTTTTTCTTCTAAACATATTCAAAATATAAAGCATGTAAATGACTAAGATCACTCCCTTGAGATTCTATGCATTAATTTTTAAATGTGCTACTTGATGGAATGTCCGCTGTCTGTGATGCTTCTAGGTCTTCTATACTAACAGAAGGACGTGATTTAGAATTCTTTCTCTACCGTAGCACGGGCAGTTTGTGGTTCTCATATCGCTGGACAAAAGCAGATGCTGTTACCTGAAGTGGAACTGATACGTGCCCCTTCCCGAATTGCTGATGGCATGATCATAGTACATATATCAAACTTCCCTTTTATGTGCAAGTGTGAAGCAGGCAAAGTGTCCTGTTACCTTTTTTTTTTTTTAATCAAAGAAGATGGTATTTTTCCTCATAGTTTAAACTAAAAGGAAAGGAAAATATTTATTGAAGCAGTTTCCACTAGGCCACTTCATGCTAGGAGATGTTTTTTGGGTCTTATGTGTGAAAGTAAATCCAGAATAAAGAACATGGACTCAAGAGAGATAAACACCTTTTATAGACTTGCCTGGACAACTATTTAACTCTATTCTGTAAAGCATTTTGCATTTTTCCCATTGATAGGAAACTTCACGGGAAGAAAAACACCCCAGTGATGCAACAGTTCTGTTATTTGACTGACTATGAGAGTGAAAAAGCCCCCTGCAAACATACTGCTAGCTTATTCTCACCAATTACTTTCTCCATAGGAAAAAGATTTCATCTGCCACCTGAAATCGCATCTTTCATGAGACAAGTTAGTGTACCCATGCAAAATTTTTTAATTTTTTTTTTTGTGATAAAAATCTGGTAACTTGCTGCTGTAAAATGTGAGTATGCCCCTGTGATTTATAGACCGTAATTTAATCCAGTAATAGTAGGGCTGGAGATAAGGAATGGTTACTTTCCGCGTTGCATTCTGCACCTTTCAAAAACTTCCATTCACATTAACGGTGTTGTCCTGTGACTTGATTTTACACCACTTTAATCAAAACTTCACTACCTATCCAGATGTATTGACATTATCAGGAAAAACACACAAATTACACCTGAATGAATTATATAATCCATTCGTATGGAGCTATGCGTTGTCTGGGTGTATGTAAAGATAAACATATGTACAGACATATAGATAAATGTATGTATATCTTGATTCGGTCATTAAGCCATGCCGGGTAGGTTTTATTATGTCAGATAAATTATTTGAAGACCTGGTAAAATTTTAATTTCATTTATTTTTTCTCTAAAATAAATGTTCATTTTCTAAATAATAGAATTTTGAAACACACCTTCTTATGTTTTCTATTGATTTTTCAGCCCCTTTATCCTCTTACTTGATTTTTCTGCAGCAAAATATAAAAAGGAAACAAGGAGTTAGGGAATAGCAAAGGAACTTAGACATCCCAAATTATTTTCCCATTAGAAAACAAACAGGTCAGCTTTGGTCATATTCTTTTTCCCTTTTTTTTCCCTTTAAATTAGGTTTTTCTAGGACGCATGCACAATGTAAARTTTCCATAGCAAACTTTCGTTTTCCTATCTGGAGAGTTGGCTAGTTTGTCCAGGTTTGAAAATGGCCAAACCAGGAATAAATTTGAAGATCACCGTGGCTGTACTAAATGCTTGCTTGGACATGGGCCATACATCTGCTCTGCTGGAGAAGGGTTGTTTTATTTACAAATTTACCTGCCTAATTGCTCATGTTGAAATAAGAATTATTTAGAGCAGTGGTATTTGACAGCATTAGTAGTTCTTCCTGCTCACTTTTATCAGGGTGAGTGTTGGCTTCAGATGTGAAGTAGCTTAGGAAATTAGTTCTGTGTCTTTCAAACCTGTATTTGTTCATATGCGGAGCAAATATGAAGTATCTGATATGGATACAGTTCTGTTGGATGCTTGAGTTGGAGTAGGCTTTGGGGAAATCTAACTGCAGTCTCTCAATACTTAAATGGGGTTTAAAGGAAAGATGAAGACAATTTACTACAGCAATCTACAGGGATCTGCAGCAATAGGAAAACAGCATATTTTAAACTAAAGGAGTGTAGATTCAGACTAGACATCAGGAAGAATTTTTTTACTATGAGGATGCCCAGAGTGTGGATGCCCTGTTCCTGAAAACATTCAAGGTCAGGTTGAATGGTTTTTAGCCAGCTAATCTAGCTGAAGATGTCCCTGGGGGTTTGGACTACATGACCTTTAAAGGACCTTCCAACCCAAGGCGTTTTATGATTCCAAGAAATTATTCAAAACATACTTGTGTAACTTATCTTAGACGACTGTCACAGAAGTTCATGGGTTAATCTTTGACTGACTATTTGTGATCCAATAGCACAGGTAGATGTGATAAACAGAATGTGTCACAGGAATGAATTTTTTGTCTTTTTCATGTAGGCCAGGTCAGATATGAATAGCTGCTTTTTTTGTCACATTGGACAGTTCTCATGTCTGCCGGTTTTCACACACCGGAGGTGTGCGCTATGGTTGCCTTCAGGTTGTTTGTGACCCCTGTGGTAGGTCTGGCATCTCACCGATGGGTGACATCAAGCGCTGACAGGGCTGGTGTTGTTAGCAGCCCTGTGACCCTAGAACGTCTGGTAGTGGTGGATTGATTACCTTACATGGTGTCACCCCTACAAAGGCTTTTAAAAGCGGTAAGTCGTGCTAGATTGCAACTTCTTTGACAGATCACAATCCCTAACTCTGCTGCGTGATCCTGTGTAATTTTGGTATAAAATCTTGCAATCAAGTCAATGTTTTCAGAGGAAACACACAGCTTTAATGGAGTTTTCCCCCATGTATTTAGTTTGCTTTGAAATAAGAGGTAAAAGTATGTTTTATACATATTTCTGAACAGAAGGATATAATATTAGTCAAATGTACTGGCAATTCTATCATATGACTTCTTTCTTCTCTCACCAGACTTAAAGCCAGCACACTTTCTCCACCAGGCAATTCTTATACACGAGAGTAAAATACAAATCTCATTTGATTTCTGTTGCAAATCTGATTATTGTCTAAAATCCTCCATAATGCACCTCACCCAGCAATTAGCAGTCCTGCGAATAAATTGTCTTAGTCTAGGTCAGCCACAGGCAGACTTTTGGCTGGTGCTCACACAAAGAATCCCTCACATGCTGTGCCAAGCATTAGGTGATAATTCTCACAGTGTCTGTGGTCCTGCTGCCTTGTCAATGTGGAGGCTTTTGGATTGTTTAAATAAGAACTGCTAGTGGCTTTGGTTTCTGCATATGTCCAAAAGAAATAAAAATAAATGCTCTCAGGAAAAGCCTTTCCTTCTGCTCCTGTCACTGTCAAGGTTCCAATACACCCGAAGTTTGAAATAAAAAGAACTCTTTTGTATGCTACTGCAGTACTCTTCAGCGGACAGCTTGATGATGCAGTGTCAGTATTTCTAATTCCAGTCACTAAGTAAATTTCAGGGTTGAAAGAGTTAGTTCGATCTGCTGGTAGGGAAAACATGTATAGAATGTTCAACATTGGTCTTAAGTGCATATCACTGGTGTTTCGGTGTGAAGATTCCTGTGAAGAATATAACCACGACATAGGAATATTCTTCAAATTTGAATGTCTTTTTCACTGCAACTCTGTTGTGATACAGATACAGGATATGGAAAGAATAAATAATACATACATGATTAGGCATCAAAAGCTGAACAAAGCAAAAATTTCCTCTAAGATGATGATATTCCAAGCCTATTTCCTAACAGTTGGATAATTGAAAGTGCAAGTAGTTTTACAAGTACTCTAGGCAAAGGCTGTTTTAAAGCATCAGGGAAATTATTGTGTGGTACTTATAGATAGTTTTCAAGTACACAGGTGCCCTAAAACATATACACCACTTATTCAGAAATGTACAGTAGACATTGCATGGTTAATTTTCTTTTCTTTTGGAAAGAGTGACAGGCCTGAATTTAGAAGATTGCTTAAAGAAGCTGTAACATTTTTTATAACTATGAAAGAATTAGGTATTTATATCAAATTTATTATATATATGATATGCATTTTCTATTTTTAAAATATAAGTATACTTTTTTGCATAAAAGTAGTGCCTTTGTAATTCTGATATTAACTGCTTTTTCTTTATTTGAATTGCTAATTTAAAAAAAAACTATGTAAAACAAGCCAAACCAAACCAAACCAAAACCACCTACACATGAGGAAAGATAATGAAGCTGTCAGTTAAGATGGTAGCACCTGGACACCCTGACCTTGCAGCTCTGTTCACAGCAGTTATCATTTATGACTAGATCAGGTGTTTGAAAATTAGAGTTGTCAAAAGCACTTACGAGTTACCTCTCTATTTGCTCCTTGCATTCATTACTCTAAATGCTGTAGAAGGGCAAGCACTGACTGCTTAAAAATTAATGTAGAACTGACTGTCTGACTTATGAAATATAAATGTGACAAAAGTCTTTGTGAAGCTTTTTTTTTTCTGTTGACATCATCACTTCTGTACAACCACTCTTCATGATTCAGGTGTCTCAGTTTTCCTTTGTAAATCTAGCTAAAGACGATACAATGTAGGGTTAACACTCTTAAACCTGACAGGTCTTTTGAATTGTTTCTAATCTTGCATTAATAGACACTTTCATAACTACAGAAAAGGACACAATTGTGTTTTGACAAATACCAAGTTTCTTATTGCTGACAAAATTTATCAGGAGTGTTATGCACACGAAATGCTGTCAGGAAAGATTTAGAGTACAGCTTGGGTTATATGTCTGGTAACTTCTCTTCCTTAAGATAAAAAAAAACCTAAAGCAACACAATGTAAAAACTTTTATTCTGCAAACATTCATTATTTCTTTATTGCTAGCAAATATTCATATTCATATATTACTTTTGATTAAGGTGGGAGGGCTTCTCTGTATGTTTTGTTTAGTCTAGGTTTGTCTCTTTGGATTTTGGGGGTTGTTGGGTGGCGGTTTTTGTTTTACTTTCATTTGTTTGGGGTTTTTTGTGTTTTTTTTTTTTTAAAGACTTTGGGGAGTCTTAGCCAGGACTCAAGATTCATGTCTTAAAATTTCAATACCTTGTCTTATCCCTTCCTAGAAAAATTTCAACTGAGCAGTGACCTCCTTCTGACCCATATGGCAACCTATTTCCCATCAAGCCCCTCTGGATTTCTGATTGTCTTGGAGGAGTCTTATATTTCATATTCTTCTGTTGTATGTTAGACCCTTCTTCTCATACTCTTATGTGCTGTGACACTATACTATCTCATGCTCTTAAGTTAGAAAAATATGTTCTCTTGAAACTAAAAGTCAGTTGGCCTCCTAGTTCAAGAATATTCCAGTGAGACTGCTCTCATCTCTTGCTGTTTGAATGGTAATGAAAGTGAAAGAATGGTATCTCATGGATAGAGATGAATTCAGATTTCTTGAATTGGTTTAATAAAAACCTGCTTGTCCTGCAAACAATAACAGGCACCGCAATGCCTGACATATTAATGGAAACTGATATTCAGTTAATGGAAATAACATATAATTTACAAACCAAATTATATTTCAATTACACCCCCTCAAAAAAAAATCTGACCCTGCCTGAATATCTTATCACATTAATTTAATTTTTTTTTTTTGCATTAGATGATCAAAATGTTTAATAGGATGCTTTATTTTATGGGATTCAGAACAAGCTCTTATTTTATCTTAATGATTGCTTCCTTAAATTGCAAACTCATTTCTGACATTAGAATGACTTAATTTGAAGCTAATATGGAAAATCTTTATTAAACTGTATCTGATGTCCTGGCTTGCAAGGAGGGTGTTTTCTATGCTAACTTAGCAGTCAAAATAATAAAAAGCTCCTTTGGAGTCCGGCTAACAAAGATGACAGAAGGCAAAGGGATGGAGGTGGAAGGCTGAATCTTGTGTCTCATCACAGCAAGGACGGCACAAATAGGGTAGGCAGTTTCATTTTGACTTTCTAAGAAATAACACACACTATTGCTTTCAAAACTGCGTATGTTCTGCAGTGCCATCTGTTGGGAATAACYACCTGTTTTAGGCAAAAGGGAGTAATCAGTACTTAAATACTTTGGGGGTAGCACCATCTTTTACATAAAATTTTCTTTTTCTTCCCTGAAAGTATGCTTTCAATGAAAAATAGTTTAATATGCCATTAAAGGTTTTCAGCTACACATGTGTATTGTAAAAGGTTTCTAACTAACAAGTAATTATAGACATGGGGATATGTAGGTAATTTATGCATCAGGGATCTTTCTATCGAATTCATGAATTCTGACAGTTGAGGTGCTGCTGGTCCCAAGTTCCTGAAAAATGTATGATACAGATTCTCCCACTCTACTACTGTCTCATGACACCCTGAGCACTGCATTCAGCTCTGGAACCCCTGACATTAGAAGGACCTGTACTTGCTGGGGCAAGGCCAGAGAAAGACCATGAATACAATCAGAGAGATGGAGCTCCTCTCCCATGAGGAAAGTCTGACACCTGGGGTTGTTCAGCCTGGAGAAGTCTCTGGGGAGATCTTTCGGCACCTTCCAGTGTCCAAAGGGCCTATGGAAGAGCTGGAGAGGACTTCTGACTTGCCCAGGTAGTGATAGAACAACAGGAAATGTCAAAACTGAAAGAGGGTAGGGTTACATTAGATATTAGGAAGAAATTCTTTACTGTGAGAGTGATGAGACACTGGAACAGGTTGCCCAGAGAAGCTGTGGATGCCCCATCCCTGGGTTCAAGGCCAGGTTGGATGTGTAGTGGAAGTTGTCCCTGTCCGTGGCAGAGGGGCTGGAACGAGATGATCTTTAATGTCCCTACCAACTCAAACCATTCTATGATTTTATGATTTAAAATGATGTTAATTCTTTAAACTGAATTAAGAGCCCTTAGCTCTGACAGACTCTGACTTAGACAAGAAACAAATGCAAAAAATCCCTTAGTCTTCACTTTTCTAAGTTGTGATTAAATATCTCAAAGCTTCTTTCCACCTGCCATTGAAGAAAGTCAAAGACACATATGGCTGAAAATAAAATATCAAATATTCACCTGGAATAATTCAATAGCATAAACTAAGGGCCAGTAGTCTCTGAGAGACAGAACAGTAAAAATAAATGTAAACAATCCAAAGATATATGTTTTAGAATGCCATAACCTTCTAGGATAATCAGAGACAGATTTTAAATGCAGAGAGTTCATTGCACAAGTTGACCAAAAGTTCAGGTGTTGAATTCTTAAGTAATGCATTAGAAATGTGACTTTGTTTAATTACTTTTATGTCAAAAGACAGTGCCTGCTCAAGTCAGTAAAATTTGTGATGTTCTTGTTTTATAGCATATATTCGAATAATTTAACAAGGGCAATATATGCTGGGTTTTTTTTAAGATTATTTTCATCTCAAAATATCTACAAAAAAAAGTAGTAACCACAGCAGTGTTTTTATGAATGATAATGAGTGTTTGGGGAATGGTTTGGGGAAATGAGATAGAAACCACATTGTATTTGAACCCTCTTAAATTTGAACATTTACTGTAATTAGCAGGATTACTAGTTTCATGGAGGACTGGAGCAACCCCAAAATTAGTTTTCTATTTTCTCTTTTCCCTTCAAAATCAAACTTCTGTGCTGCACTAATAATTGAGAGCTGGGCTGTGTTTATGGGTTATCAGAGTTCATTCTACTCATGTTTGAGAAGCGTCTCTTGAGACTTGCTCTTCCAGTAGCAGTCAAGTAAGAATAGAAAAGTCCAACCTTGTGAAAAATGCAGAAAGCCAATGAGGAAGGGAAAGATACAACCCCTTAATAAGATGGGCCATTTCTTCATTAATGATTCATCTGATCTCCTTCCCTAGCTCTGCAGCCTGCTAATATCTAAAAACTTATTCACCATATTGATGTTCAGGAACTGAATGAATTTGAATTCCATACCTTTTGATTAATTCCAACTTTACACGAACAAAGTGAAGGACATTTTAAAATCAAATTATAATCCTGTTATATATTTTACTTTTCTTTAGGATTTAGAAAAAAGAAATCATAAATTCGTAGTTTTATTTGACTTAGCACTAAATGTTCTCCTTCAAACCCAAGATTAGCTGAAATTGTGGAAAGGAGACCTTTTTGCAAACTGTGGCCATGAACTGTCAGATAAGCAAGTTTAATAGTTACTGGTTTAATCTAAAATGGTTGACATAAAACCGACAACATTTTTTTCTAAATAGTATTTAGGGGATAATATAATGAATGGTGCTCTTTAAAGGCAGTCTGGGCATATGAACAACCCATAAGCCCTAAAGTTTTTACATATCTATCACTTTATTTCATTGCTGTCATTAGTTTTAATCCCAACTGCCATTACAGGCAGACTAAAAAGTATTCCAGTCTTTCAGTTTGCTGCTCTATTTTGTATGCAGCTAAGTTCAGAGATGAGGATGAATTAATTTGTTGTGATGAGCAGCAGGTGCTCTGTGTGGGTGTCCCCACTTGAAAGATGCATGATGAGACTCTATATCATGTTCTTAATATTTTCCTGATTAGAATGGACCTGGTTTATATGTGATATTTCTGAAAAATAACATTTCAAAGTCACTTACTTGTACAGATGGTGCCACAGCAGCATATGTATAGCTACATTTGAGCACCTGTGAAAGGCGGAGCTTTTATGAAATGAAGAAGAGAAATTTCTGGCAGACAACACAATTTCATTACCTGAACGTGGAATTTCTGTCAGGTGCAGATGTTTCTTTTTTTTCTATTCTTTTCATCAACACATTGTTCTCCATTTCAAGGCACAAAAAGTACATTACATACTAAAAAACCTCACAACTGCGTCCCCTTTTTCCCAGCATTTGCTTATGATGGGATGATAAGAACAACAATTTCTCATTCTTGTCAACAAATCTGAAGTTAAAAGGATATGAGAAATCCCACTAGGTGCCTTAAAGAAAGTAGAGGACTTGAGTGCTCTAACCCTTTAATTCAACATTAGTACCTATGATTTGTTCTGCAATCAGCATTTTCATTCACAAAGAGTACATACAAAAAATAAGCTAAATAATCTCTCTGCCACCTTTAAGCACATACAAAATATTTGTTTACAACACTTGTATCTCGTTTTCCTTATTTCCAATGTGTACATATAAATATAAACAAAAATAAGGCTAAATTCTTATTTATAAATTGGCAAGTTTTCAAGTTTTTAGGCAATAACTTTTCTCTTTATAAGACTTGATTTAACTTTTAGTGTAGTCACAATGTGCTTGGTTGATTATTTTGCCCTAATAAATCTGAATAAATTGCTGTTTCTGTCCTCGTACTGTCCCGAGTAAGTGATGACTAAGAATGAAATACAAACCTCATTCAATGGTCAGCGAGGGATTGCACCATAGTGCATGTCCTCAGGGTGTGTTAGCTATGATAATATGTCCCTTAATATCCTTACTCCCTTTGCATCCTCATTCCCTTAGCATTCTCAGCACATGCCCCTTATCACAGTGGTCTATTTGCAAAGTCAGCTGGAGGTGAATGAGCTCGAGGCCAGCAAAAAGCAGGACTGGGAAACCTGTCTTGGGTGATAGAATCATAGAATCATAGAATATGCTAAGCTGGAAGAGACCCAAAAGGATCATCGAAGCCCAGCTCCTGGCCGTGCACAGATCAGCCCCAAGGGTCTGGCTTTTGTGTGGTTCCATCTAGCCAGAGAAACCTTAGAAGAATATTGCTGATCCCTTGGCCACCTGAGTGAGCTCTGAATAGGAAAACATTCAGTAATTCATGGGTTTCCCCCACCTCTCCAGGTTTAAGTTTCCAATGTGAGGGCAAAGTTGTGTTAAGGTTTGGAATAATCCTGTAGTTAAAAGGCTGTCTATGGCACTGTGCAAGGAATTGTATACAAAGATTTCTAGTGTGCATTTCAAGAGAACGTTCATATTAAAAGAAAAGTCCTCTTACACTTGTACATCTTTGAAAATACTTGGCTCTTAGGGCTCTACTTCAAGCATTTGCTTCTGACCAGACTACTTCTATCCTTATGAGTAGAAAATGGTCCTTCTGAATACTGTATCATGAATGTGATGTTACTTGATCATGGAAGAGTTACTTGAGTTTATGCATGAGATTCTTCTGAAGAATGAGAAGTGCTAGAGATAACTGTTCTCAGTAGAGAAAACATCACTCATTGTATCCAAAGTGTGCATCAATTGCATTAAAAAAACCTCCAAAATTACTGTTACTTTAATCCTGTTACATGGAATGAATATTGACAGAGAAGCATAAAACAGGAGTCATAAAACTATGTAGTAGCCTGCAGTGGTGGAGGTGAGAGAGGAAAGTAGTCTGGAACTGGTGTTAAGTCCACATTTTTTTCATTTGCTCATTAATAATATGGGAGGAAGCACACAGATTTTTATAGTAGATGCAGGAACATTACAACTGGAGTTTTGCATAAGTCTAACTGAAAAGTAGAAAAATAATGCAGTTTAGRTAGAAAAAAGAGCAGGACAACATCATTGGAAAAAAAGTAATCTGATGACAYTTTTTTGTGTCTTATTTGAGCCTCCCCTGATGGGGGAGGATTCCCYGAGCCCTTACCCGGGCTCCGCAGACGAACGGGACTCTTCCACGCCTTTACTCTTAGAAAGTTGTTTATTAAGTCTTATCAGAAAAAGGAGCCAAGGAAC